>JAFBJQ010000994.1:10069-56145 GCA_016785345.1 Trinectes maculatus
ATATATATACACACACACACACACACTCACACACACACGCACACACACACACACACACACACACAAACAAACACCATGCTGTCTGACATGTGTCTCATGAATAATTAGATTCAACCTGTGGTTAAATTCCTTTTAATTAAAATGTAGCTTTGCTTGTTAGACTTTCATTGGAGTTTCGTTAGTGTTTGTGCAACATTGTCAGGATAATTACTGAATTAATTAGTTACACTGCGTGCAAATTCACTCAAAACAAACGTGGGAGTATTTAGTTGTATAGTATGTTGATTTTGGAAGGAAATAAAAGGTTTTCTGACAAATCTGTTGGGCTGTACTCAATTACGCTGAGCACTGTATATATATATGTGATATATATGTGTGTGTGTGTGTGTGTCTATATATATTCTGTGGATAACGCAACTACTTTCTGTATACACAAAAGAACCATCACCGTCTAAATCTGTGTTAGTGAGCACTTCTCCTCTGATGAGACAATCCCCCCTCACAGGTGTGGCATATCAAGATACTGATTAGACTGCATGATTATTGCACAGGTGTGCCTTAGGCTGGCCGCAATAAAAGGCCACTCTGATATGTGCAGGTTTTCTTTATTGGGGGGGGGGGGTCAGAAAACCAGTCAGTATCTGGTGTGACCACCATTTGCCTCACGCAGTGCAACACATCTCCTTCGCATTGCGGTGATCAGGTTGTTGATCATGGCCTGTGGAATGTTGCCCCCCTCCTCCTCAGTGGCTGTGCCAAGTGGATATAACCTGGACACTGGCAGGGATTGGAACACGCTGTTGTATACGATCCACAGCATCCCAAACATGGTCCGGTGAGTAAGCTGCCATGCAAGAACTGGGATGCTTTCAGCTTCCAGGAATATATGTGTGTGTGTGTGTGTGTGTGTGTGTGTGTGTGTGTGTATATATATGCATGTATGTATGTATATGTATATGTGTGTGTGTATGTATGTGCGTGTGTGTGTGTAAGTGTATGCACACACACACACACACACACACACACACACATATATATATGTACACACACACCGTGATGGTGAGAGCATGTTGAAGTAGGCTACAGTAACAGTCACATGCTGTGGAAAATCAGCTGCTGAGCTCAGGTAACCTGTGCAGACACGCGGGCTTTGGAGCCATCTCACCTGATTAACACACTGATACAACAGGCTACAGTTTCAACACGCAACCCATCATAGCGCTGTAATCCTATAGCAGAGCAGCGGGGCCTCCACACATCAGCCCGCTGAAGATGAATGGAGCCCGCGGATGATGCGTGTGAGGCGGCGGCGCCCTCCCTCCCTGCGCCTCCGCTGCGCTCCGCGCGCACTCTGGAGCTGAGGATGAGGACGCACAACATCAGGACCCTCTCCCTCATCCTCTCCATCATCTTCTACCTGCTCGTCGGAGCGGCCGTCTTCGACGCGCTGGAGTCGGACAGTGAGAGCTCGAGGAAGAAGGCCCTGGAGCAGAAGCTGCACGAGCTGAAGCGGAAGTACAGCTTCAGCGAGGACGACTTCAGGGAGGTGGAGAGAGTGGTGGTGCTGTCGGAGCCGCACCGAGCCGGGACCCAGTGGAAGTTCACCGGCTCCTTGTATTTCGCCATCACTGTCATCACCACCATAGGCAAGTACAGCATGGACCTGTGTTTTTAATGGCTGCATGGCGCGCGACCAAACAGCAACTTGTGCCCAGCGAACTACTCCCCCAACAACAGGTGTTAAAGGGACACTCCACCAAAACTTGATAGTTTGTTTTGATTTGTCTAACACGCGTTGTAGTGGCTGTAACAAAGCCACTTCCACACTCTGTTCATTTTGTTCTGCCCGCGTGGGCAAAGGCACAAACTGCTCCCCTTCAGAAATATGTGTAAATATGTGAGGATGAACTTCATGCTCAACTTGGCTAAACTCTCAGACAGTGACGTCACATGGCTGCTGTGGCCTGGTCAGTGTGAGAGTTAAAGTGGGAGTGATCTTTTTGATATATCATGTAGGTGGATGTGTTACACTGCAGCAGTGCAGGTTGGTGCAGACATGACTGTGAACTGGTGATAAATATAATCCAGTGTAAAAGTACAGTAATTCTATTTGACTGCACTTCCTGTCCTCCACATGAGATGAAACTAACATCTCTAAATGTTCATATACAGGGTTTGCACAACGCACTTACCTGTAAATGTGACATTGATTTGTGGACATGCAGCACAGCAGCACAGTCCGCCAGATGTTTGTTTGCAGACGTTGCTTCACCACCTGGTTGTTATCTGTAAGCAGGTTGCATACTGTAGTGTTACTGCAAACGCCTGCTTTCTGGGATTGATGAGAACGGCGCCGGCGATGAGCTTCAAGGCTCTGGCACAGCCGGCGAGTTTGGCGACAGTTCTCTGTGATCTTGTCTCCATGAGCCGCTTCTCATTAAACCTGCATGAATCACAATATTGATTTATATGCACATATAACCTTATAAAAGCTAAATTACCCATCATACACTCAGCTAGCTGTAAACGCCATGATTTAAGTAGCGATTGACATCTTAATTTAAAGACCTGTCCTGTGTGTGCGCCACATGACGAGGGAACATCTTGGCCCTGTGTAAAGCAGCTTTATATCATGGTGCTTGAAAATGTTAATAGACATTTAACAGCAGCACTTGACTTTTTGTGACTTGCGATATACTCTGACTTTATAGGTTATGGCCACGTTGCTCCTGGAACGGATGCTGGGAGGGCCTTCTGTATGTTTTATGCAGTCTTGGGAATTCCTTTGACTCTGGTGATGTTCCAGAGTCTGGGCGAGAGGATCAACACTTTAGTCCGCTACCTCCTGCGAAGAGCCAAGCAGGCTCTGGGCTTACGACAGGTGGAGGTCTCCATGGGGAACATGGTCCTGGTGGGTCTGCTGTCTTGCCTCAGCACTTTGTGTATAGGAGCTGCGGCCTTCTCCCACTTTGAGGACTGGACCTTCTTCAGTGCCTACTACTACTGCTTCATCACACTCACCACCATAGGTTTCGGGGATTTCGTTGCCCTGCAGAAGACAGATACTCTCCAGAATCGACCCCCCTATGTGGCCTTCAGCTTTATGTACATTTTGGTTGGGCTGACTGTGGTTGGGGCTTTCCTTAACCTGGTGGTCCTCAGGTTCCTCACTGTAAGCCCAGATGAGCCTGATGTGGGACTTGAGGCACAGGAACTGGAGCAGAGACCACAGCCCAAAGATGCACAGGAGGACATGGAGGTGTCTGATCCTGAAGCAGAACCTGCTGATGTGGCATATAAAGACAGAAAAGATGGACGCAGCAGCGGCTGCAACCTGAGCCTGCCCATGGCGGCGGGCACCAGCCGTATGAACCTCCTCCCTTCTCCTGCAGAAGATCAGGGATGTATCACTTGTGAACAGAGCCAGGACTCAGTGGTTCCTGAACCCAGCGGACTCAGAGCCTTGTTCTCCTGCATCTGCTGTGGCCTGAACATGCAGGAAAGCCCGCCTCCATGTCACAGTGACCGGGAGCTTGGCCACAGCAACCCCATCTTTTACAACTCCATCTCCTACAGGGTCGACCTGCAGGCTTCCTGCAGCTCCTGCACTGCGTCGTCCCCCAGCAGCATCGCTCTCTGCCTGCATGAAAACAATGTTCACACCAGGAGGAGGTCGCTCTAACACGATGAACTCTAAAGTCTAATTATCCTCTCATCTGATGTTTTCTACTCATCACAGAACAGATAGAAACATCTGGTTTTGTGCTTTGTGGAACATCTTGCCTTGTAACACGTATCATGAATGTAGCATTATTCACCACAGGATAATATGTCGCATATCACAAAGATCATATACAGTTTGTATTGTATTTTTTTACAGTAAATATTACAACTGAACAAAAATAATGTAAAAACCAGATTAAAGAGTGTGATATTACAAACCCACGTTTTTTCATTCTTCCTGCCTGAATGTATGTTGTCGTAACGTTTTCTGCAGGATACAACCAGTCACTGGAAAAAGGGTGAATATGAAATGTGTCAGACTTTCTTCAGTGTTGTCACATGTGACCTTACAGTTATTTCCAGTCAGTAATCATAGCTGTCTTCTAACAGGAACATACACTCTGTCGCTCTGGCTGGTTCCCTAGGTAACGTTTCTATCCCCATTGCTTAGTGCAGTGGAAAACCGGAGACAGACATGCAAGGAAAGGCAGCACCCAGTACCACCCCCCACCCCCCCACCCCCCCACCCCACACACACACATGTCCTGTAACGAATGAGTGTGTCATTATGAGAAGTTGCATTGAAAGGATGGCCAATCAG
Organism: Trinectes maculatus; assembly: GCA_016785345.1. Classification (NCBI taxonomy): domain Eukaryota; kingdom Metazoa; phylum Chordata; class Actinopteri; order Pleuronectiformes; family Achiridae; genus Trinectes; species Trinectes maculatus. The sequence continues at coordinate 14,394 of JAFBJQ010000994.1, forward strand.
AAATGTCTCCAGATGAGTCTCGACTTGTCTTTTTAGATGTGTGGTTGACTCACACTTTATTATTCAAATTATATTTTTCATACAAACCACCACAAGGGTGCATTGAGCCTAAACAGTTGAACAGTATCACTTGTGTCTCTGGAGGAACTGAAAAAAAAAACCCCAGAACAAAACACAGATGATGTCATCAGGTAGTGCTTATGATCAGAGTTATGCATCACTGAATCGTCAGTGGTGAAATATCTTTGTTCTGTGTACTGTTACAATGCAGAAACATGACAAACAAATGAATCACAAATCACTAATAGTATGTTGTTCATAGTATTAATCAGTAATTTGTGAAACATATATTTTAATTTGCTCATATGCAGCCTTACACTGTATATCATTTCTGTTTTCTGCTTTTTTCTCAGCAGTGTGACATTTTCTTGAGGGATTTGAAACTCGTTTCTACATTGGTCAGTGTAGCTGAAATAGTAGTGGTGTCGAGGGGTGTGGAGAAACAGTGTATTAGCTGAAATACCCAGAGAAAACACACTGAAGCTCCAGGAGCGTCAGAAGAGTGATGCTCTGTAGCTACTTTGTAAATAACGAGCAGGATTAATAGTTTAATCATCTGTAGTTGACCTGTGTGTGTGTGTGTGTGTGGGGGGGGTCAGCTGGAGGATCACTCAGATTTAGTATTCAGTGATTTTATTAACCAAGGCCTCTTGTTGTATGTAACTGGCAGTTGCTTGTATTTAATTTCGTCTTGTTCCAATTTCCCACACTAGAGAGCAGCATTGGTCTTTGTAAAAACACAGGCTGTCAGCAACACTGACTCCAATGTTTACTGAAAATCGTTCACGTGGTAAAGTTTATGCTTGGATTTCTGAAAACTCAGGAATGACACTGATGTAAAGATGACTTGTACGCTGACATTGTCCTCGTGTGTCTGTCTGTGAGCAGCACAGGGGACAATACTTAGTCCTGAGGCAGCTGTGTGCCGCTGCTGTTGTTTTGTGGATTTGGAAGATGACAGTAGGAATTAGTTTTCCTCGGACAGCAGGAACTTTGGCACAGTTGACCTCAGTGGGAATAAACGTTTGGGGATTTGATAAGTGAGCGCCAGGTTTTCAGCCAATGAGATATTTGTGAAGCAGCAGAAAGAAAAGGTCTTGACAATGAGCTTCATGTCTGTGTGATAATAAAGATCACTATTTTGTGAGTGATGAAGGCCGGGGTCTAATTTGCATAATTACCCCATTAATATTGCAGATGGTGCTTCACTTTATTCTCTCCTGATGCCTTCAGATGGCTTCTCGTGTTGTTGTCTGTCGCTGCTGCAGCAGCCTGAGCGTCAAGTATCACACAGACAATAGCACAACACACAGCGGACATATGATTGGACGTGCAGGAAGGGCACTGGGACATTAGAAGAATGATTTTGTTTTTGTTTTTACCTCATGCACGTTTGTGACAAAGAAGTGTGCCAGCATTCATGTGTGTGGCAAACTATTGAGCTGTTCCCTGTGAAAAGGCCAAGAAAGGTAATGAGGCGTTCACTGTGTGTGCATAGCCTGTACAGTGTGTTATTACAGGTACAGAGCTGCAGGTGGTGGTAATGAGCTTTCCCAAAACATTTCTTCTCCTGTGTGAAGAAAACTTCACCTGAGCCCAGTTTTCATGAACACATATTCACATTCAGGATAACACGTCCACGCTCGGTGCACACACAGTGGAAATTAAGGTTGTTTCATGTTTTTGTTGATGTTCCTCAGGCAGCTCAGCAGCTACCGTCCATTTACCTCGCTGAACACTGATTTCAGTGTACAACTCCATTATCAAAGCAGCACATTTATCGTCCACTGCTGTGTAGTTGCAGGGCTGAGAGAGCCAGTGAATAATTGATTATATTTCTGGTACTGGATACAAAATGAAATCAGCAACAGTCGGTTCAAGCAGGGTGCAACTCTTCTTTTTCTCCAAAGGGCAAATAGATTTGATGTGGCAGAAATATGGTCGGGAGCTTCATAATAGAAGCTGCATGCAAATAAAGTATTTATGCATGGACAAATAAACCGAACCAACAGCAGTTTCCATGTTTTGATTATGGGGAAGTGTTTGTGTACTTTGTGTGTTTACAGTCTTGGAGGAGGAGATGGAGATTATGAGTTATGAGTTTTGGATGCGCATCAAAGTGCAAAAGTGTTTTCTCCGTGGCTCCCAGCAAAACACAACGAAAGCTGAAGAAAAGGAAAAGCATTCATCAAATTTATTCAGATTGATTGAATAAGTAGAAATTAGGATTCCGTCGGAGAACACTGAGAAAACAGACATTAATAGAAGTTCATTGGTGGGGTAATTGCTCATTAGTTTTAATTTCCAGGCAATTTGCTGCTTGTGTCGAGCAGTGTGAAAACAGTGTTCTTTTTACTCAGTGGTGATCCCTTTCAATCAGACACTGTGTGTGACACTCTGCGTCTTTGTCATCTCAAGGAGGTTGAATCGAACGCAACTGGATTTTTGGTTTTTGCCTTTTTGAAGACGTTTCACCTCTCATCCAAGAGGCTTCATCAGTTCATGCTCGCAGCTATGACCTGGATGAATGAGAATATTCACAGGCCAATCTGTGTCTTTGGCATTTTGTGCCAGAGAAGTCTCCCTGTCTGACTTATTGTAATTTATATTGAGTCCTTAAGAGTGATCTGGATCGCCACATTATCAGTGTGCCAACACATCTGCAGTAACATAAACCACATCTGATGACACAAATCACAACCTGGCAGCCATGCGGAGTGAATAGTATCACTAGCAGTGTTTGCTCTTTAAACCTGTAACACCCCAGAGACAGATCGCCTCAGCCTTCAAGTGTACACATTAGTGTCCTTTGTGTGTTTGTCTTTAATTGGTCAAACAACACTGTTTGCGGATTGCCCCTTTTTCTCTTTTTCTATTTCAAGATGAAAACATGTGCGGTTGAATTTATGTCCTGCTGTGTCAGAAATAGAGGCTGTTTTACTGGAATGTTTGCTTAACTATTAAACAAGTGCAATGTGCCAAAGTATTCCACTGCTAGTACACTACTAATAATATTGACTGTATGGCTGTTTGACTGTAGGAAAGGCATTGTCTGTTGTTTGGTTGCTCCAGCTGCTGAACTGGTTCCCGTGAACCTCAATGAACCCCAGTGCATCTGTCCATGTCTGATATACCTGCAGAGATATTTGCACAGTGAACATTTAGCTCAAAGCCCTGTACGGCCTCAACATGAGCGAGTGTGGATGTAAACACTATCATTTATTATGGGGTGCATGAGGTCAATGGAGAACTGTGTAAGACACGGCGCCGCTAACTAATGAGTAGCCTTTAAGTCACATCATTCACAACAGATTTAGTCTGTTGACAGGGGTTATGATGTTATCCACATCCTCCTCAGTTGACAAGACAACAGCGGCTCTGAGCACACACTTCCTGTCTGAACAGTGGCACAGCGACGGCAGAGATAGGAGAGAGAAACAAAGACACCGTGATGTTGTTGTCTTCTGTGGACAGCATATGCTAAACAGGCTGTGACCAGGGGCCAGGTGAATGTGTGTGTGTGTGTGACAGTGTCTTCTCTGGGTGGGAGTGTTTGGACAGAAGTGGACGGGAGAGAACTGTGAGACGTGAAGTTAAAAGTTTATCAGGAACGTAACGACACGCAAAGGTCTTGGCACCGAAGCTGAGAGACACATCGCAATCAGATGGTGGTATCTGTCTAGTCTACAAAATCAATGGCCGGTAGCATCGCAGAGGTCATCTGCTGTCAGACGCAGTTTCCTCGTTATGTGCTGCTCTCCATAGAAATGTGCCTCCGTACGTGTAAGACTTGATTCCGAAGTTGCTGTCGGGGCAGAATTAGAATGAGCGAGATAAGGCTGCGGAGGAAAGTGCAGCACAATGGCCACTGGATAACAAATGCATCCTTTTCTTATTTTTAGATGTGCTCTACAGGGAAGGGGAAAAAAGAGGATCTTGAAGAATAGTTCTCATTGGAGGTTTCAAACCTGATTTATTCATAGTTACTCGGCTCAGAACTGTAAAAGACTGACAATCGAGTGATTTGCCACATCTGTTAATCTTCCGAAATGAGCAAGTCGTCAGACCCCTGCACTAAATAATTCATTACACTGCACTTCACTTTCTGTCTCTTCTCTCCCTGTCAGCTCTCAGGGGCCCAAATCATTGTTACTGTATCATCAGCCCCTGTTACATGATTCTTTCATACAGCGCCATGCTCATTAGAACAGCTCTTTGAGAAATGGTAATAACTACAAAGAGAAGCGTCAAAAAAATGTATTTCCTGTCCAAGTCATTGTTCACATGATGACAGAAACGTGATGCATTTTACTGTGATGGCTCTTCCACTGTAGGCATATGTTCCTTGATTACGAACTTACTGAGTCTCTCAATCAGTTAAAATAATTATCTTTTTTTTGTTGAAGGTTTCATTGGTCACCATAAAGAGAGACCTTTATCAGCGGTGGGAATATTAGTGATGATCGCAGAAGCATCCAGGAAATATTTCTTTTGAACAATCTCAGGCGGCATCATCACCAGCACCATTTCCTGCTTCCAGTACTCTCATTTTTTATTCTTGGATATAATGATTTTAACATTCCACTGACTGTGTCTTTGCTGGTCTGCTGAGCAGGAAGCAGACGTTTCCATCAGCAGAGCTGTGCCTGGCATTCATCGTTAAATGTCTGCCCAGGAAACAGACAGCTTTACACTCATCTGCATCTGCTTGGTATGCCAACTGGGTGAACATCCACATCATCCTACCCACACTGTTATTTCTGATTAGCATATAATGCATCAATTACTTCACTTTCACTAAACAGAAAAGCTAGCACAAGTTTTGTTTCCAAGGCAACTATGGCGAGTGTTGATGGCAGGAGTAAAGGAGTAAATTAGTTTGGCAGGGGAAGTTGGACTCTGATGGCAAGAGCCAAACAAGAGTGAACAATTGTCCGTCACAGCTGATCTCCACATATGGAATATTAAATCAAACAAAATAGGTGGACACACACGCACACCCACTCACACACTCACACGAAAAATAGTGGTATTTCTCTATACCATCAAAAATATATTATTGGTATAACTGAACCATACCTCCTTTCCGTGGAACATTACCTTATCGCGGTGGAGGGGTTTGATCCCAGGAGCTGTGTTGTCTGGGGCAGTAGCCCCTGGTAGGGTTTCCCATGGCAAATTGGTTCGTGTGAAGGACTAGAGGAAGAATGGTCCAAAAAGATCCATGCGAAAACGAACAAGGGAACAGAGTACCCTGCCCGGAGGGTTACCAGGAACTAGGCCTGGGGATGGGGCCCGTAGGCAAGCATCTGGTGGCCTGGTCTTCGCCCGTGGGGCTCAGCCTTTAGCAGGGACATGGGACCGTCTTCCTGCAGGCCTACCACCCATTGGGAGCCATATGGGTCTGGTGCAATGTGGATTGGGCAGCAGGCCAAGGTGGGGGCCTTGGCGGTCTGATCCCCAGCTTTCTAAACAAGTTGTAGGGACATGGAAAGTAACGTCACTGGTTGGGAAGGAGCCTGAGCTGGTGCGGCAGTTAAAGAGATTCCGGTTACATATAGTTTGCCTCACCTCAATGCACAGTTTAGGCTCTGGAACAAAAATCCTTGAGAGTGGATGGACCTCCTGCTATACTGGAGTGGACCCTGATGAGAGGAGGAGGGCAGGTGTGGGCCTGCTCTTAACACCCCGACTCTCCAGCTGTGTTTAGCTGAGTTTTCCACAGGGGACAAAAGGGTAGCTTCCCTTCGCCTTCGGGTTGGGGAGCTGATACTGTCTGTTATTTGTAATTATGCACCAAACAGTAGTTCAGATTATCCGCCCTTTTTGGAGAGCCTGGGAAGGACGCTAGAAGGTGTCTCTACCCTGCAGTAGGGACACCTTCGAGTGTCTTACTCAGGGACTTCAACACGCACGTGGGCAATGACAGTGAGACCTGAAAGGTGTGACTGGGAGGAACGGCCTTCCCGATCTGAACTTTAGTAGTGTCCAATTATTGGACTTCTGTGTTAGTCACAGTTTGGCCATAACACGATGTTCAAGCATAAGGAAGTCCACAGGTTCATCTGGCACTTGGACTCCTTAGGCGGACAGTCATATGAGCCGATCTGAGGCCGTATGTTTTGGACACTTGGGTGAAGAGAAGCACTGAGCTGTCAACTGATTACCGCCTGGTGAGAGCTGGACCAGTTGGCGGGGTAAGATGCCGGACAGACCGAGGAGACCCAAACGGAACGGTCTGCTGAGAACGTCTACCTGAGTACCCTCTCCGGGTGATCTTCAACTCCCACCTCCAGCAGAGCTTTGATCACATCCTGGGGGCAGTGATGGACATAAAGACTGAGTGGTCAGTGTTCTGGGCTGCCATTGCCGAAGTGGCTGTACAGAGCTGTGCTCTCAAGGCTGCTGAGGCTAGTCGAGGCGGCAATTCCAGAACCTGCAGGTGGTCACCAGAGGTGAGGGATGCCCTCAAGCTGAAGAAAGAGTCCTATAGGCTGTGGCTGTCCCGTGGGACTCCTGAGGCAGCTGACAGCTACTCTCGGACCAAGTGATCCGCGGCATGGGCAGTCAGGGAAGCAAAAACCCGGGCATGGAAAAATTTTGGTGAGACCATGGAGGAAGACTTTTGGGCGGCCCTGATGAGGTTTGAGCAAGCCATGCAGCGACTCCAGAGGGGGAAGCAGCACCCAACCCCACACTGTTTATGGTTGGAGTGGGGTGCTGTTGACCTCAACTGAAGACGTCATTGGGCGGTGGAAGGAATACTTCCGGGGATCAGGGATACTTCGAGCATGTTCTCCAAACAGGAGACAGAGTCTGGGGACTTGGAGGTGGACTCTCCTATCACTGGGGGTGAGGTCATCGCCACCGGCAAAAAGCTGCGCAATGGCAGCGCCCCAGGTGGATGAGATCCGTCCTCAGTTCCTCAAGGCTCTGGATGTTATTGGGCTGTCTTGGCTGACACGCCTGTGCAAGATTGCATGGGCATCGGGGCGGTGCCACTGGAGTGGAACTTCAGGGGGCTCAAACTCTGCCTTCCTGGGAAAGTATACTCTAGTGTACTGAAGAGAAGAGTGCGTCTGATTGTAGAACATCAGATACAGGAGGAGCAATGTGGTTTTCGTCCCGGTCGTGGAACAGTGGATCAGCTCTATACCCTTGAGCCTGGAGGCTCTCTCCAAGGCTGGCACTGGGGAACAAGCGAGAAGGAGCCAAAGGTAAAAGTCATAGATTTGCTCCCTTTGGTACCCAAGTCTGGAGAGAGCCTGGAGGCACTCTCCAAGACTGGCACCGGGGACGAAGAGAAAGAAGTACCAAGAGTGAGGGGTGCAGGGTCTCTTATCAGCTGTGTGATGTGGACAGGACCTCTGGTGGGGCATCTGATGCAACCGAATGGTTCGCAACTGAGTGTGAAGCAGCTGGGATGAGGATCAGCACCTCTAAGTCTGAAACCATGGTCAGAGAGGAGATGCTGTCCCAAGTGGAGAAGTTTAGTATCTCGAGGTCTTGTTCACGAGTGAGGGGGGAAAGGAGCGGGAGATTGACAGGTCGGAGCGGTGTGTGCAGTGATGCAGGCGCTTAACTGGTCTGTTGTGGTGAAGAGGGAGCTGAGCCGAAGGGCGCAGCTCTCAATTTACTGGTCAATCTTTGTCCCGACCCTCACCTGTGGTCATGAGCTTTGCGTGATGACTGAAAGAACGAGATCGTGAAATGAGCTTCCTTCGCAGGGTGTCTGGGCTCAGCCTTAAGGTTAGGGTGGGAAGCTCTGACATCCGGGAGGGGCTCAGAGTAGAGCCGCTGCTCCTCCGCATCAAGAGGAGCCAGTTGAGGTGGTTCGGGCACCTGGTCAGGATGCCTCCTGGACGTCTCCCTCAGGCTTTCTGGGCATGTCCCACTGGGAGGAGAACCCGGGGTAGGCCTAGGACACGCTGGCGAGACTATATCCCCCAGCTGGCTTGGGAGCACATAGGGATCCCGCCAGAGGAACTAGTGGAAGTGGCTAGGGTGAGGAATGTCTGGGAATCCATGCTGAAGCTGCTGCCCCTGCAACCCGGAGCCAGATAAGTGGTAGAAACGAACGACGAACCATACCTGTAACCATCAGATATTCAAAATATCCACAATAGCAAATAATAATTATCTTTGGTACCAGCTTGACATTTACACATCTTTGATAATCACTCTATGTACAGTGCATATGATGACATACAACACATCCATCCCACTTTAGTAGCTTAATAACAGATGGGACTTGCAGCTGAATTTCAGTCTTTACTCTGGTCACATAGGAACATCCCATGTAAACTGACTTTATGTAAGGATGCTGTCTATGCCTTATCGTGTCAGTTATAGGCATTTTATTATCTAATTATCATGCTCAATTTCATTTTAATATTTCAGCAATAATTTAGTAATACAAACACGTGAGAAGAGAACCTCTGATGTGATTTATGAATAAACCAACATAACCTGGCAGACTAGTCAATAGATGTGGCATGACACATGACCTGCGAGTCCACTGCTTATTTTGTTGCATGATGTCCCAGCTGTGTGACTCACACACTGTGTCTGCCTCTCACTTCAGCATCAATCTTCACTCTCGACTCTCTTGTTTTTCCTGCACCACAGAAGCGTGAGACATCTGAATTAAAGATGGTGTTAAGACACACGATCGCTCATCATCCCCAAACAGCTTTGCCACCTGCAGAGATTCTCCAGCACACGCTCTCTCTCTCTTCGTCTCTCTGTCTCTCCGTCTCTCTCTCTCGCTCTCTAATAAGAACATTGATAAACAAACCTGAAACAGAAAGAAGCTGGGCTCTGGTCGTTTAAACTGAACATCGTGACATGATGTCTTTAAATGTGTGGAAAAGTGATCGAAGTGTTTTATGTTATAAAATAGGTTTCGAGTTTAAAGCCTTTGACACCGAGGTCAGCGCTTTGCTATAAGAGTAAGTGTGAACGTTGCCTTGGGAAAACAACAGCGAGATCTTGATTATAGTGGGAAAATCCCCATTGTGTAAAGGCCTTTTGAGATGCAGCATAATTACAACTGAAAGCCCAAGCATTATCCACCACATGCAAATGAAAGAGCTTTTTACAATGATAAACTTCAAGCCAACCTTGGTTTTGGTTTTGTTTCTTTTTTAGTTCTCTTTTTATCGGATTTGCTGCAAAGCATACAAAAGAGATTAACACCACCTAAATCAAAACCACTGTTGTATTTGCAGAATTATGGGTCTGAAAGCTAAATATGTTTATTCCTGAATACTGACCTCTATGTATCAGTCATAAACTGTCAAATGCATTGTGGGAAATATGTGAATTAGCCTACACTGACTCAAGTGGATTAAATAACTCACTGTATAATTAACAGAGAATTACAATTAATACTGACATTGCCCATTCAATCCCTCGTGTTAATCTCTTCTGATTTTGCACAGATGATCAGATTAAACTGAAAATGTTCACATTTTGAGAAGATGCATAAACTGCTCAATGCTTGAAGTTGAAACAAGCTTGTTTCCTCAGTTTAGTTTCAGACAGTGTGCGTGTCTTCCCTCTCTTCTTATGTCTCTCTTCCGTTTGTGCTTTACACACATAGTGCAGTGTTGGTATTTCAGCATACACATACAGTGTTGTGCGGAGGTCCCCTCTCTTTGTGCTCTGGCAGCTTCTCAGTGCTGGAACTCAAATTAATATTTTATATGAATAGCGCAATTATTTTCTACTGAATTCATTTGGAAGGTCAAAAAACAAAAAAACCCAGACCACACTTGAATGAAAAAAAAAAACTACATAGAGGAGAAACACAAGAGTATGGCCAATGGCATCTTATTGAAAACAGCATGTTGGGGAAACAGTATTCATACTGTATCAAAGATGATACAGTATGAATGTAGTATATAATCTGGACTCAGGTTGGCAGCCTGATTTACCTTAAAAGCTTTGCTTCATCTCTGCTTGCTGCAGTGTTAGCGGCCTCATGGTTTATTACCTGTCAGTGCAGCCTTTGATGGTAAATGAATGTTTGTGTGGGTGCAGTGATCAGCAGCCACCAGATTTCTGACGCTTTACAATAAAGACGTTTGCCACTGCAGCATCGTTACTGCTCAGGTAAGCAGGTGGCCACTGCATTTCACATCATGTAAAAGGAGAAGATGGAGCACGTTATGAGCAGGACGGGTATTTCATTTATGAATTGTATTAGCTTGGCAGCATTGACATGAGTGATGTGATATCTTACAGCATCCCGAGGGGAGCAGGGAAACACCTGACAAACTGGATCCAAACATTTTACAGTCAAAACTAAATCCTACATGTCTGCTAGCAGGTAATAACCAGTGCGTTGATTTTTTGGTATTCCAAGGTCTTTTTGTAGTGCAGTTGCATAGTGTGTTTGTGTGTTTCTGGGTGTGTGTTTGTGTATATCTGGGTGTGTGTTTGTGTGTTTCTGGGTGGGCTGATGTGCCTGTAGCTGACCTGGCACAGTGCGGCTGTGTATCCCTTGGAGAGGTGATTAGATAAAGACTTGAGAGCCAGAGGTCTCTCTCTGTGAGAGTCCAGCACAATGTCATTGTTGTGCTTAATATCAGCCACGTGTCCCACAATCCCAACTCCAAGTCTACGCTCAGACATCATGAGGTATAAAACCAAGCTCATTATTCCTCTGCCACAGAACAAGGCGATCGTTCATGCTTATATTTCAACCTGCGTTGGGGTTTGCGGCAGTTTGTGTGCCTCAGCAGGTCATGGCCTCAGCAGGCCATACTTCTGTAAGGGTGGCAGGAAGGGACTCAGGTTGCTTTACTCAAGGGAAGTAAAGCAACCTAACCACAAGAAGACTGAGTTATCAAAATAAAACAGGAAACTCTGAAAACAGACATCATGACCCCCCCTTTTAATGGCCGGTTTCAGACAGCCAAGGAACCTCAGGATGAGAATGATGGAAGTCCTTAATGAGCTCCTTAATAGCTTAGATATTGCTGGCCAAAACCCATGACCGCTCCTTCCGGCCATATCCTTCCCAGTCAATGAGGTATTGGAACCCCTGGCCCCCAGCGACGAACTGCCAACAACTTCTTGACTGTGTAAAGAAGTTGTGGGGAGGAGAGGGTCTGGAGGCAGAAATCATTGTACTCTCCTTGGCTGGTTTGACCTTGCTCACATGAAAGGTAGGATGAACACGCAAAGACCTGGGTAGTTTCAATCTCACAGTCACAGGATTAATAACCTTCGGGTTATTAGGGAATGGGCCCACAAATCGAGGAGCTAACTTACGTGGGACTCCTGGCAGAGAAAAGTCCCTCGTTGACAGCCAGACCCTCTGCCCAGCCCTGTATGCTGGAATGGGAGTCCTCCTACAATCCGTAGATCTTTTATAGCTGCCTGAGGTTCTCAACAAAACCTGTCGGGCATGAACCCAAGCATTTCGACATCTACGAGCCAGAGCAAATGCAGAGGGAACACGGATCTCCTTCTCCAGGGCCGGGAACAGAGAAGGCTGAAACCCATAGACACATTGAAAGCTGTGAATTATGAGCATATTCAACCATAAAAGTTGATTAGACCAGGAGGAGGTTATGGTGCCCCCCGCCCCCTTTTCTAGGGAGGGGTTATGATCTTTGATGCCAGACATCGAAGACTAGTTTCTAATTCTTGATTGAAGCGTTCTGTCTGACTGTTGGATTATGGGTGACAGCCAGAGGAGAGATTCACTTTCACTCCAATCAAGCTGCAAAGAGATGAATTGGAGGCCTGTGTCCGAAACAATGTCCCTTGGGATGCCATGCCAATAGTAGCATGGACATAAATAAGTTTTGTAAACTTGTTATGTTCTTGTGCAAAAATAATTTGGGCTTATGTGCATAAAAAGAGTATTGTACAGACACAGAGTTTGCTGTTTTCACAGTTTACAGTTTGCTGTTTTCACAGTGTGTGGGGGGTTTGTATTCTTGGAGTTTTCATGAGTGAGTTGAGCAGTCTGATGGCCTGTGGGAAAAAGCTGTTGCTGAGTCTGGTAGTCCTGCAGTCCATACTGCTGTAGTGCTTGCCAGATGGTGGGAGGGTAAACAGTTCGTGTGAAGGGTGGGTGGGGACTTTGATATTGTTGATGGCTCTTTCGTGGCAACGAAATGGGTAAAGGTCCTGGATGGATGGTTGGGCTGATCTGGTGATCTTCTCTGCTGTCCTTACCACCCTCTGTAGGGCCTTCTGGTCAGCAACAGGGCAGCTGCCATACCAGACTGAGAGACTGCTGGTGAGGATGCTCTCAATGGCACCCCTGTAGAAGGTGGTGAGTGCTGAAGGGGGGAGATTGGCTCTCCTCATTCTGTGTAGGAAGTGGAGGCGTTGCTGTGCTTTCTTGACAAGGGAGATGGTGTTGGTTGTCCATGTCAGGTCATCAGTGATGTGCACCCCCAGGAACTTGGTGCTTTTCACTGATTCCACAGCACTGACATTGATGGTGAGGGGTGTGTGTGGCTTTTGATTCTTCCTGAAGTCCACAGTTATTTCCTTTGTTTTGTTGATGTTGAGGTGTAGATTGTTGAATTGTTTTGGTATAGGAAATATACATAAATATAAATGTATATACACAGATTGCACATTGGGGGGCAGAACAGTTTTATTGCACATTTCAGTTCAAAGCCATGATTGCTTAGGGATAGAAAATGTTTTTTTTCTCAAAGCACTTCATGATAACAGGTGTAAGTGCCACTGGACGGTAGTCATTCAGGGTGTCGATGTTGGTTTTTTTTTAGCAGTGGTACAATGGTGGAGGACTTAAGGCAGGATCGGACAATGGCCTGAGACAGGGACTGGTTAAAAATCTTAGTAAAGATTCCAGCCAGTTGATCCGCACAGTCAGCACCCGTCCCGCCACACTGTCGGGTCCCGCAGCGTTCCTTGGGTTCACCTTCCTCATCACCCGCCTCACCTCACCCTCCTCTACCGGGAGTGTGAGGCTGCTGTGATGGAGCTGCTGTTGGTGTCACCACAAAGCGGGCAAAGAAGATGTCCAGCTCCTCTGACAGGGAAGAGTCTCCTTCCGTGGGTGGGGAGTTGCTGGATCTGTAGCTGGTGATGTGTTGGACACCCTGCCACACCTCCCTGGTGTTGTTGCTCCTGAGCTGGTCCTTTATCCTCCTTCTGCACTGTAGAGTGTCTTATCCCCTGATCTGAAAGCAGTGTTCCTGGCTTTCAGCAGGCTCTGGACCTCCTTTGTTATCCAGGGCTTCCCGTTGGGATAAATCCTCACACGTCTGTCCCTGGTGACATTGTCCATGCAGAACCTGATGTAATCCAGGACTGCTGTAGTGTGGTTCTCCAGGTCCTGGTGAGCAAAAACCTCCCAGTTGGTTCTCTGAAAGCAGTCCTGTAGCTGGTGGGAGGCATCCTCAGGCCATGTGGTAATAATCTGGGTATCCGGAGGGGGGTATATGCGGGGATCAGAAGCAGGGACTTGTGATCAGACTGGCGAAGGTGTGTGGGGGGGTTAAGCCCTGTAGGCCTGTCTGATGATTTGTGTACAACTTGTCCTGTTTTTGTTCTCCCCTGGTTGTACACTTTGTGTTGATGGACTTTGGGGAGGACTGCTTTCAGATCAGCACGAATAAAGTCCCTGGAAATGATGTGAGCAGCCTTGGGATGGTTGTTCTGTTTGTTGCTGATGGTGTCGTGCAAAAGCACCAGAGCCGAGGTTGCAGTAGCATCTTGTGCTATATACACAGCTGGTTTGGTGGTTTCCTTGATTTCAGTAACCATTTTATAGAATAATGGTCCCAGCATTGGCCAGAATTCTTTATAGAATTCTACTGGAAAGCCATCTGGTTCTGGGGCTTTTTTGTTGGGCTTGCGCTTGAGTGCTTCTTGAAGTTCTGTTTTTGTGATAGGTGATTCAAATGCTTGGGTTTGTTATTTATTTATTTTTGGTAAATCGACTGTGTTTAGGAAGGTGTCGATGCTTGAATCCGATGGATTAATCTGTGATGAGTATAGTTGTTCATAGAACTCTCGAAAAGTATTATTTATTTCCTCTGGAGTGTGAATTATTTTCCCAGAAGAATCTTTCACTGAGGAGATGGTTACTTTTTCTTTAGTTTGTTTCAGTTGGTTTGCTAAGAGTTGACTAGATTTATTGCTATGTTCGAAGTTTTCCAAGCGTAATCTTTGTAGCTGAAATTGTATTTTGGTGTTGAGTAGATCATTTAATTTTAATTTTTCTTTTCATTCAACAAGTGTTCTTCTTGGGAGGCAGCATGAGCTGTCTCCATGGCTTTAATTTTAAGGTCTAATTCTGTTACAAGTTCTTTTTCCATTTTTCCCTGTGTAATGAGTAGGATATGATTTTACCTCGCATGACTGCTTTTGCTGTCTCCTAGAGAACACAGGCTGATAAGTCAGGCGTGTTATTTGTTTCATAGAATATGGTCCTTTCTGTTTCAGAGACTCTACATTCTTAAGCAATGACGTATTACCTGCTCTGCTGAGTCTGTCCACCTCTGGATTGAGTGCCAAGTTGAAGTCCCCTTCCACTATTAGTGTGGGGTCAGAGTGTGTAGCGTTGAGGGGTTGTCAACATTCGGTCCATATGCAGATCTGTGCATTGTTTGTGGATATATTGAGTATTATAAATCTTCCTTCTGGAGCTATGATAGTATTGTTACATGTAAAGTTTATTTTCTTGTTAATAATTAGAATAACTACTCTGTCTGGAATTATAGCTAGCTAGTTATGCATGTGGGAATCGTGGTGAGCTAAGCTGTCGTAGATAAATGAGTCTCTTGTAATAAGACAATGTCTGCCTGTACATTGTTTAAGCGTTCGAAGTAGTTACCTTTGTGTGCATTGAACGTGGCTTTATAAATTATACCTCTGTACATAGCTAAATTTAAGCACAATATTTTTGGGGAGTTACAAAAACATGCAAAACAACCACGACGACAACCACAACAACAACAAAGACAAGAAGGATAGGGGAAAAGAGTACTGGGGCGATGGAGGGTGACATGTTCATGCCAATAAATATACCACAACCTACCTCGGTGCTGTTGGGGAAGGCCACAACATGTATTAAATGTAACTTCATATGGGTACCAACTATGTTGAACCAAGGAGAGTCAATTTGCTTATTAGCTAAATAATATTAATGGTTATCACAGATAATCATTAATATTTAGAAATGTTTACTATAAATAGTAACCTCAGGGCACCACCCTGTCACCAGGGACCCATAACCAATTTGAATTTAATATTACAGTCTCAAAATTGAACTATAATAGAGTTTATTAACACACAGTGATAATTACTTGAGGTAATAATACTCTGTTTAAATCAACCATCACAGTTCAAAACTATAACTAGACAAACATTAGCTACTAACTGGTAACAGGCAAACACATACGTAACAACAGTGGCTGGCGTGGAGGTGGAGTGACATGGTGACCATAGACATACATACTGAGACGCCGCATTGAGCGCTGAATTGTATGTCAACGTCACCGCCATCTTGTAGCAAGAGAGATTAAGTTGCATTGGCAACACACGGAAAAAGCTGTATTCTTTTCCAAGGTTTTTAACCTACACGCACACGCACACACACACACACACACACACACACACACACACACACACACACACACACACACACGTGTATATATGTTCATCAATTCCCCCATGTAGATATATGTGTGTATATATGTTCATTAATGCCCCCCGTGTAGATATATCAGTGTTTCCCCTGGGTTTACGGCTTGGGAGGTGGGGGGTATTTTATAACAATAACACTATTTTACAATATTTATAATCATCACTTTAAAAGTTACATACTTTGTTTTTCGGTGCCTATTTGTTTCCACTGAAGGCGGCATCTATACTGTGTCAGCTGTGTTATCAGTGATGTGGGGGTGCAGATGTGGGGGTTCAGATGTGGTGTGTGAGTGAGAGAGAGGAGAGATAGGAAAGAAAAGAAAGAAGACAATACTACTGTAACACAGTGTAAGTCAAAATACACGCAATGTAAAACAACAGTAATACATCACAAGTAAATGAATCATATGCAACACTATTCTATCTAGTCTCTGCCCAGACATAAGCCTCTAACTTCACATTGCTCCTATGTCGGAGTTTGGAACATGGCATAGAAGATCCGCTCTGAGTGTCTACAGAGTCCGTGGCTGGGTGTCCGGTGGTCTGTTATCTTGCTCTGTGGCAGTGTTGCTCGCTCTCTTGGCGGCGGCAGTGTGATGTTTCCTTGGGGCAGCGGGAACGATCACAGATGTGGAACGGGTACCTGGTTCGGCTCACTTGTCCTTGTGGCATCTTCGATCAGGGATCGACGTCGGTTCCAAAACAAAAACAACAGTCTGTGTGCTCCACTGGCAATTTGCAGACTGTGGCCTGGGCTTAGGGAGAGGATGAAGGAATCTGGAGTTTGACACAAGCCTGTTCGCTCGCTTTCAGCAGTCAAGTCTGGAGAAAGCCTTGTGAAGTCCGTTCCACGCAGCTCTCATCCTCGACTTTTCACCAGTTCTTTCTGCTTGAAGTGTTCGAATTTGACAACGATGGACCGGGGTCGCTGGCGGTCTGGTCTCCTCCCTCCGATGCGATTCACGGCTACGCTTACTGGCTGGTGTAGCACTCCTCTACGACTCGATTGTCTCTTCCAGGGTGAACGTTGTGTTGGGCAGTCGAAGCAGAGGTATCAAAACTATATATTTTAAGTTTTGTTGTCTGTTATCTGGTGTTTGTTGTTGGAGTTAGTGGTGTGTTTACAGTGAGATGGAGGACGCCATATTGAATTCTGCACTGATCTCGCATGACCTCACAGCATCTTCCAGCCCCCTACCTCTCCTCAAAGCCACCTACCTCTCCTCAAAGTCTAAAGGCATCACTAAATATTCATAGTGACCACTCGGTCACTCGTCGTTTTCCACTCATTCCCCTCCCTTATGCGAACCAAATGGTAAGCATTTCGAAGATTTTATTTAGTGAACGCTTTAGCTCCTTTCAACAGTTCACATGTAGAAGACATTAAAGGGAGGGGGTACCTGTTCTTTATTGGGATGTTATTAAGTCCACCGATGTCTGTGCAGGGTCGGAGATTCTTATCTTTCTTCCCAACAAAAAAGAAACTAGCTCCTGCCGGAGAGGATGAGGGTCTAATGAGACCTGCCACCAGGGAGGATGGCACATATTCCTTCATGGCCCGCATCTCTTGAACAGACAGGGAATAGAGACGACCCTTCGGGGTTGTGTGCCAGGAAGCAGTTCAATGGCACAGTCATAGGTTTGGTGCGGTGGAAGAGAGGTAGCTTGTGCTTTGTTAAAAAATTCTTTTAAGTGCAAGTAGCACAAGGGTTAGTCCACTGACGCCCACCCTATTAGATACGAGTCTTTGTACTCAACTACTAATAGTGGGCTGATCAGTTGAGCATACTGAGACGCAGGCAGCAGACAACTTATGTTACATCTCCTTCTTTATCTATGTTGTTATGTTTTGTTTATTATCTATTTATTTATTTATTTAGAACAAATATGTCCTGTTATCGTAAACTGATTTGGTGTATTGTGCTGTTGATGCAATGCTAGAAAGGTCTTTGAGATGGGGGGGTGGGCAAGGGATTATACAAGAGTCAATGAAAATGAAACTGTCTTTGAATGTATTGTTTACTGCAAATGTGAAATCACTAAAAATATTATTTAAAAAAAAAGTAGCACAAGGGTACTTTAGATATATCAAGAAAGTCCTGATTGTTAGTACAGGAAACCTGGTAAGTATAGCTGACAATAGTGGAAGACAGACACTTCTTGCTACAGTCTTCTCCCCATTTGAGCACTTGCCCTGAAACCCAGTCTATATGAGGATTGTGATTCCTCAACCAAAACCTCCTGAGAAAGAGAGACTGGGCCACAGGTAAGTGTTACTAACTGCTTAGGACGTGAGGGATTTAAAGTAACGTGTGTTTGGCTCACCAATGCCTTCAGTGGTGAGCCTGGTCTTGGACAAGAAGCGAGAAAATGCTCCTTCTGGCTGCAGTAAATGCTCCTTCGTTTCTGCGTAGTCACATTGGTTCCTGTGCTCCATGAGTTGGAGGTGCTCACTCAGTGTCCCTTTGGGAGGCAATTGATTGTCGACCAGGAAGAGCTGGATCGGGCTCTGTCCCTCTTTTGTTCCGACAGGCACTTGTTTACATGTACCGCCATCCCGATGAAAGAATCCACATCAGGAGGGAAATCCAAAGGGGCAAGATGATCTTTTAGTTGAGGTGATAGTCCGTGTACGAAGGCGTCAAATAGGGTCGACTGATTCCACCTGCTGTCGGAGGCAAGAGTGCGAAACTCAATGGCGTAATCAGATACGCTCCTCCTGCCCTGTCATCAGTGCTCTCGTGGCCCCCCGACCCAGGGAAATCTGTCGAAAAATCTTAACCTAAGAGTCCCAGAACAACTGTAGTGAGTCACAGATGGGTGAGCCTCGACTCCACTTCGCTGTCGCCCAAGCTTCGGCTCTGCCGCTCAGGTGGGAGATAATAAAAGTGACACGAGCCCGATCAAATGGGAAGTAAGCCGCCTGGAGCTCAAAGTGAAGCTCACACTGCGTGAGAAAAGACAGACAGTCTTTGGAGTCCCCAGAAAATCTCTTGGGCCATGAGAGCTGGAGAGGAGCGAACCCTGAGGCCAAAGCCACCGCTGCCAGAGCCGTGAGAGACGTAGAGGGTGGAGTCGGAGAGGTGGTTGCCGGTACTGAGGTGCCTAGTACTGGCGACTCCACTGCCTGTGTCTTTCGAATGTGGTCTGTGAGGAAGGTAAGTTGGTCGGCAAAGGATATGAACAATTGTTCATGATGTTCGGACACAGTTTTTAATTGTTGACGGAAAACGTTTACTTGCTCCTCCTGTCTGCAAAGTCTTTGTCCCTGCATCCTGATAGCCTCTGGAACAGGAGATGAGTCGACTGAGTCCAATCTATTGGCCAGATTGTACTGTAAGCCAGGAAGGGACTCAAAATCACAACTCTGAGGTCGAAAGCAAAATCAGGGTCTTTGTCTCCAGAAGCAGGTTCGGTACACAAGAAAAGGCAACAGCACCAAGTCAGCAGGCAGTCTCAAAATCCAAAATCCAAAGCAAAGGTCCAATGCACAAAGAAAGAGAATACACGAGGGAATATAATGCGGGAATGACTACCCGGGTAGTGAGACAATCTGGCAAAGAACAAATGAGAACACCAGGTATATATACTAAAGGATATGGGAAAAATAATACACAGATAATCATGTAATCAATGAGAAGGGAAGTAAAGCAACCTAATATCAAGAAGACTGAGTTATCAAAATAAAACAAGAAACCCCCAAAACAGACATCATGACATCTTCATAGTTTGTGGTGGGGTCACTGAGAGGCACTGTATATAACATTAGTGTCAGGTTTAAGATGTAGCAGATCCATCTGTGTGTCTGTATATTAATATTCTTCATATCGATTTCCTGTTATATTCAAAAAAACTAGTTCAGTGGAGCTGTATCTCTGCAGGGGGTCACTGATGTCACTGATGTCACTGACCAGTGCTTCGTTTTGCATATCACAGTCCAGCCTCCAACAATCAAAGGCGATCACTCTCCTGACTTTGCAACAGTTGGAGCCCGCTCCCTCTCCCATCTTAGATAATAGATGTCTGAACATGAATCACATTGTTTGAGTTCAAATCCGACTGGAATCAAAACTTTGATGGCTTTAGACGCACAGTGACCAAATTGGAAACACAGACGTAGGTTTTGTTTTCAGTTTCAGTGTTGGGAAGTTTACTTTATTCTCTTTGTGACATGTACTATTGAAAGGGGCGATACAGCTAATCTTTACTCACTCACTCACTCTGATCCTTGCAAGTAAATGTTGACAGTGATTATAGTAAAAAGCAGTCAGATCCCCTTTCTGTTTTTCCTATAATCACACGGCGATAGACTGGTCTTCTCTCAGTCTTGCAGAGAAGCAGACTCAGATCGACACTGGTCAGATGGTGGCACTTATTTGTAACTGAAAATAAATTTTATAGACTTCAAGTAATTCTGGGGCTGCAGCATGTGACATGCAATATCTGAACAATGTTTTCATAATATTTTTTTCTTCTTGTGGCTCTGCAGTACACAATAACATTCAAACACAAAGAATGTTCTTACTGGTTTAGATCTGTGTTTTCCCCAGAAGAAAGGAGATGGGAACGTTAAATTAAATCACATTTTGCTTATGGAAAATATCCGGCAAATGATGGTGAACAGCTAATGAATGACCTTTGAGGGCCGGAGCTGTCTGTAACCACAGCAATCATTGCCAAGCATCACTTGTTTTGTGGCGTCTTCTCAGGATGCACACTAGATCCAAAGCAAATAAAACTGCAGTGCTCAGTCATTTTGAGATGTGGCAGGAGAATCACAGTATTGCATATCCAAGCCAGAATTAATCACATTCTGAAAATTAGACAGGCCTCATAAATTTAGTGTAAGCTATAAAACTTTTTACAGGCACGTTCTAATGGCATGGCTCCGCTGTGGCTGGTTTTTCAACATTACAGATATAGTTTTTACTGCACATCTGATAAAAGGAGACACTTTCCTTATAGAGTTTAATGGAAAGTGATGGTTAACACCACGTCCTGCCCTCTGATCAAAAGCCTCCATCTCATCAGCACTGGATGAGGGAAGGAGAGATGTGTACTAACTCGATTCAGTAGCAGAGCTGTGCACTACAGGAAGCACTGAAGAGAAAACCTGGTTGTATTTTATTTTAATATAGAAATATGATTAAAAGTCAGCTTTTGCAGCTGAGTAAAGCATGTGCATGGTGTGAAAAACAACCTGCTGAGTGCTGCTATATATTAACAATTCACTGCTGACACATTATACCCGACTTAATATGCTGAAGTGCATGGTGGTGTTACAGAATTGTATATATGGTATAGTAATATATTATAATTTATATCATGTAAGGTACCTGTTATAATGTAAATGTATGCTGTAGATTTGGTCAATTTAGGGATCTTTATAAATTACAAATGCTTTTTGCTGAAACTTGCCAGTGGAGCACACAGACTGTTGTTTTTGTGTCGCCCCTTTTTGTTTTTTGTTGTCTGGACATTAGAGTACTGTTCACCTCGACCTATCACAGTCTGTCTCCACTTCAGGGTCCAACCCTAACCATTACCATGTCTTTGTTCTTTTTAAATAAGTCTGTGTGCCAGTGGCTCTGAACAAACACATTCATAAATGAAATACCATTTATTTTGAACAGGGAATTACCCTCCTCTGGGGTGTTTGTCTTCCTTGGGAATAACTGCACCTCAGTGCTGTTTGCAGAAGACAATTCAAATCATAATGTTCAATATAACATGTGCGTACAGAACCTTACTTACAAGTAAATAATCCTCTGTTACTTACTAACTCATGATCTAAAAAGATACAAATCCCTGTAACAGCAGATGATACAGGTTTGTGAAATATGCAGCGCTACAAGTACTGAAGTTTGGGAACTTGCTGATACCGAGTACCGATAACAATAATATTGGGGGCTTTGTACTGGGTGTCGTTTCACTTCTCCAGTGTTTGTCATATAGTTGGTTGTGTCACGTTGCTACTCGCAGCAGCAGCAAACTCCTTGAACTCTGCGTCGAGTATGGTCTTACTCAGCGGAGGAGACGTAATGACGTCACAGAGCAGTAAAGTGGTATCAGGTGCGGAGTATCGCAGTAGTTTTGCGGGTGCAAGTACAAGTACTTGAGATCGGTATCGAGAAACCCCAACAGCAAGCCTTATGATATGTTGAATACTTGAAGGTAGTTAATGGTGGAACCAGATATCGAGACAGCTGCTAACACTCAGCAAGCTGTTAATCATCTTCTAAAAGGATCATTACACATAATTCACGAGCAGTAAATGTACAACTGACTACTGTCTCATAACGGTGTGACATTTTTTTGTCGTCTTTGAAGCTAATACGTTACTATAGGTTCTTCTGTCCTCGACTCTCAGGCTGTTCCCATATAGATAACCACTGTGAAGACAGTTTATAGTTCACAGTGATCCCACTGAAATGAATATTTAACACTGGTGTGGTGAGGACCTACTGTAACTCCTTTGTACTGTTACACACGTGGTGGATGTTTCTTTAGCTGTTTGCCAGTCTCTCGTGGCCAAACAGCTTTCTACCTTCCAAAAAGCCTGTGTCACTAGCAGCAGACACACACTCCGTTTCCAGACCTTGGAAACGTGTCAAGTTCATAACAATAACAGTAATAAACAATAATTTATTGGTAGTAAAATACACTGTAAAATCAGAATTCAGGTGTGTCTGAGAAATGCTGATGTCAGCGTTGCCCTCTCTCACTGTTGGTAGTTTTAGTGCAGCAGCCGCTGATTCAGTCAGCCTTAAAGTAACAATATGTTTGTTTCCTGTGCAAGCAGTTTTTCTCAACTGAAGAATTGGCAGGTTTGGGCTGCAGACGTGTTTTAGCTCAGATCGTTTGCTCATACTTGAACATCCTTTAACATCGTGTGTGTGTGTGTGTGTGTGTGTGTGTGTGTGTGTAATATTACATCATCACATCAAAAAAATGTCCCGGTCTAGTTTTTGATGATGCATTGTTGTTGCACTTTCCTCACCCCTCAGGACCACCAGTGTTTTGATGTTAATACAGGATGGATACTCTTGTAATAGCCTCTGAAATAGCTTCCACTGTGGTTCAGTTGCTTCAGATATATGTGAGAGGGGAAGGTAGAGCGATCTCAGTGGCCCAGTGCAAAGCACAGCGTGTGAGGTTGCAGACAGAAACTCTCCCTGTAACCCCATTGTGACTGGCAGACATGGGGACGCTGCTACTCCCTGCTGGCAGTGCTGTAGATGATGAATGATGCTGTGCTGAACTAGTTTAAGAGGAGCATCACGCAATCGCTCATTTCAAAAGGCACTGCTTCACACAATGGCCTGGGGAACGGCAAGGAAAGTAATATCCATCAACAGCCAGCCAAGCAGTAGCGCTATCAGCAAACACAATTTAGAGCTGAGGAACATTATTGTTTTTCTCCCCCTCCTCTGTTCATCACAGTGCAGCGATGAACTGGTTGAGTGATGCTCATTTGATGAATATGATACTGCTGTCATGATTATATGAACTTGGTCATTATTGGGAGGAATTGAATTTGGATGAAAAGATGTTCTGTAAAAACAGAGAAATTCATTTTTTTTTTCATCTGCCTCGTATCGGCGTAAACCATATGAAGAATATTTCCCCTGCCTCACATTTTGGATGAAAGTGGTAGAAGAAACACATCCCAGCCTGAGTGGAGGAGCCCCTTTCATCTATCAAAATGTGTGAAAATGTAAATAAAGGCACAAAATCATGAAATAAACATATATGTGTCAGTAGGTATAGCCAGCCACCAAATGAAACATCCAATTGTTTGTCCAGCAGTGATTAACAAATCCCATTTTTACTGATAACTAGAATGGAATAACACACAAAGATAAGTGAAATAAAACGTAAACATTGTATTGTTACCTGATATGCCTGTATGCCTGTATATGTTATATACAGGTGTCCAGGCGTCCATTGCAAAATCTTAGTCTTTTAGCCGCAACCCTGCAGATGTTATTATTATCCAGTTAACTGATTATTGATTCATGTTCATTGTGTCCCCTCTGACCCTGTCGTTGATTTATGCTTCTGTGTTTCCTCTCCAGTGATACACGTCTCACATCTGTTTCCTGTCTGGTACATGTGAGCTGTTTCAGTGTTGCGTGATGAAATTGGCCAAAAAAAAGTTTTCTTCCTCCTCCAGATTGTGCAACAAAGTCATAGAATGCACCTGAATTGTTGTGTGACTGCTGTGGCTTCAACAGCCTTTATTGGCTCTGTCAACCAGAAAAATAGCAAGCTGCTATGCTGATTAATGACATGACAACAAATTCAGCCATGCTGAATATCTATTCTTACAGGAATAAATCAACATGGAGGAAAGAGGAAAGCAGACAGAGGAAAACAGCCAATCTGTCCACAGGCAACAAAATTGGACTCTCAGCCAAGAAATAGTCAACATAAAACTTGCCTGTAAAACCACAGCATTTTCAGTGTTAGTGTTAATTAGTGGAATAAGGTATTAGACTTGAATAATTTTATTTCCAAAAATGCTAATCGATTCCCAACAACCTTTTTTCCCTCGCTGAAATAACGGTACTTGTTTCTGTTCAGCTGTGAGTGGGGTCATCATTGCAAACACTATAACTGCTAACTGTTTCTTTCAAACGTATCTCAGCTAAACTGCACGTGGAGCAGCCTTGGCTCATAATCAGTGTTTAAATTATATACTTATTCAATACCTACTATGTAGTGGGATAATAGGACACATTATTGTTCTGTTTCACACTAAATGGGCTCGGTTATCTCCTCTATATCGAAATTTTGCATCTGCATGCTCAGTTTAATCAGCTTGTGCCCGTTTTGCCCTAAAGCAGGTCTGAGCTCTCTCTGGTTCCTCAGTAATCACTCTGTGATGTGCAACCAGGGTCGTCTGCTCTTCAGATGATGAGATGAAGAAACATGTAGGAGGGAAGTCCGTTCAGTCCTCCAGGCAGGACTTTAGCTTTTAGCTGCTCATTGCCTGTATTAAATAGAAAACATACGGGACAACCAGGTGTTTGGTGGTGTCTCTGGGGACAGCAGAATAAGAGTAAGAGTTATCTTCCAAGGATCAATAGGAGCAAAAAACCAACACCTGGAGGTTTGTCTCCAACAGTAACATGGTGGACATAATTTTACCACTCACACCGATGAAGGTTAAATATATGTAATACCTACAAAATCCATGGCCACACACTTTCAGCCAGAATCGGATGTATTTTTCTGTGGTTTAAATTTGGGTTTGAAATGCATTTCTATGTCGACGACTGCCTGAAAGCAGTGGAAACGAGCCAGGGGGTCAGCAATAACAAGACAGTTTTGTCATCCATCCCAGACAATGAAAAAGCACCTGAAGTCAAAGATCTAGACTTGAGCCTTAACACACTCCAGATAGAACGTTCACTTGGTGTGCAGTAGTGTACAGATACTTACAGGTTCAGTTTCAACATAAACGTGCAGAACAAATCCATAACCAGACGTGGCATCCTGTCTCAGGTAAGTTTCATCTTTGATCCCCTTGGCTTCTTAGCGCCACTTTATTACAAAATATTGAGGAAGGCCTCCTACATATTACATGTCAGCCAGGAAAACAAAAAACATTGTCACCTGTTGATAGAAAAGTCAAGTGTGACACCCCTGAATCATGTTACAATACCAAGGCTAGAACTGACGGCAGCAGTTGTAGCTGGACAAAATGTTGGAACAAAAGCGTAAAGTTCCGTTGCAAGTGTCCACTTTCTGGACTGATGGTAGTACAGTGGTCAAGTATGTCTCAAACAAAAGTGCCTGCTTCAAAACTTTCATAACGCTGCTCAGTGGTGCTATTTCAACTCTGTGCTAAATCCGGCAGATCAGGGCTCTCAAGGAATTTATCTGAAAAAGTTTATGCAGGATAAAGCCTGGATACATGGCCCGACTTTTTTGCTGAAGCCCCAAGAAGAGTGGCCAACAGGATAGAGAGGACTTCACAGAACAGGATGATCTGGAAATCAAGACATGTGCGGGAACAATAGCGTCTAGCACACAGAAGACCTACGACACCATCAACTTAGCCTCCTACTTCCCATGGTATCGGCTAAAAAGGGCAATCACATGGCTCCTTAAATTGAAAAAGACATTGCTGCTAGAAAAAAAGTAAGGAACTTGAAATTACAATCAGCAAACCTGGAAAGCTGAAAAGGCACATGAACAAATTCAAGCTAACAATGCAAAAACCCTCATTGGAAATCGAAGAGCTAGTTGAAGCAGAAACAATCCAAGCAGGCAATCCTACGGACTTGACCCAATGCTGCAGGACGGTAGAGTAAGAGTTTAGCTAGCTTATTTAGCTGAATAAAGCTGCAATATCACCAGTGGCTAAGCATCCAGCCATCCTATCAAAGACCTCACATGGCCAACCTCATACTGCAACATTTCCATCAAGCAGCTGGACATGGCGGTTGCAACTTTATGCTAGCAACACTGCGACAAAAGTTTCGGATACCTCAATTCACCTCAGCACACTTATGTGTGAGGTTGAAGCCATCATCAGCAACAGACCTATAATGCATTTGTCTGATGACGTTACCGACGTCAAAGCTCTGACACCTAATCACATGTTGCTCATGAAAACGCAACTCCAGTACTTGCCGCAAGAAGTGGCTCACACCACAGCAAAATTTCTGACTTGAAGATATCGTCCTGATGGTGGACAAATCTACCCCACGCAACTCCTGGAACCTGGGCTGAGTAATAAGGATAATGCCAGACACCAGTGGTACCATGACAAGAGTCAGGGTATGAATGTAGACCAACGTATTACACCCATAAACAGGTTATGCTTGCTGAAACATGCAATGTAATGGGACGTAACCAATGTAGTTGGTTAGAGGGAATGTATACAGCTGTACAAAAGTAGTGGTAATTGTTGTAATTGATGAAAATTGGATAAATACATTTGCAGCTACACTTCTTATTACAGATACAGATGGTTCTTCACATCATAACGTCATAAAATAGAAATCTTGTGCTGGGATTAATTATTGCAAGCGCCCTTCCCTTCCTCACTCTTCAGGTTTGTCAGAGTCTGTTGCTGCTGTTGCTGCTGCTGTTGCAGCACCACTGGCACCTGAGTGACAATTGCTTGATGCACTTTAACTCTGGGGCTTTTGAAGGGAAGGACATGTGACTCCTGCTACTCCGTCTATTTCACACAGTTTGCTCTCGCACCAGTTTCACCCTCTAATGGCGCGTGCAAGGTGAAAGAAAACGACTCAGTCCCCCGCTTTGACAAGACCACGTCAACAGGTTGCCACACGCAGATGTGGTCTTCATTTCCTGATAACAGGTGCTCTGAGATGTGGCCAATACAATTAAGTGGGTTGCAGCTTATTTATCGCTACCTTCTCCATGTGAAAGGAGCTGAAATATTGTTCACATGCTTTTATAATGGCTGATTTATCTTGCTCTTAAGTTTCCCGAATATGCAAATACATTGCACATGTCTGCAGGAACTACACAATCACATGCGCTCAGAAATATTGATTACACTGCGTCAAGCCACATACAGTAAATGGATGTGTTCTGCATTAACAACACACTTGCCCTTAATTGAACAAATTACGAACTTCAGGCGCAGACCTGATGATTTAAAGTATTAGCTTAGTGACTGAGGGAGCTGATAATTTCAGCTACACATCAATCAGGCTGGGCTGTCACGGCGAGGACGCCATACGTGATTTAGAGGAGGATGAGGACAGGACAGAGATTTGCAGCTGTGCAGGAGCCGAATGATGCACGACTTCTGACGACGTTCAGCGTTCGTCGGTGAGTCACCAAAATTGTTTCCAAAAACAGAAGTTTGACCTTTCTGTCTCTTTCCACCACAGCACTGATGACAAAACGAATACATTCCCAGTGCCTTCAGTACCTGAACACTCGTTTTCAGTCTTATTCTTTCTGTATGTATTCACCCACAGGACATTTGACCACACCAGTATTTATGTTTTCATATTTGTTAATTATGCATATTTTGTCCATGTGCATGGATTAATGTATTAAATGAGTATAGTTTAACTGAATCAGTGCGTTTTAATTGGTTTTCTGATCAATCCAGAGATCTTTGTGTCGCCTTTGGCCTAAAATGTGATACATTTGATAGCCAGTGATCATAAATGTCAGCTCTCATAGCAGTGTGTAAATTTGGGTTGCACTGGGTTGCATGACACCTCTCAGACATTGGGAGATCAGCTGAGTATTTTTACCTCCACTCTTAGCAAGTTGGGTGAGAAAAGGAGCAGAGCACCATTTAATAGCAAACTGTGTGTTGTGGTTGTGTGTTTTGGTCATATTGTTTGTATCTTGGCTACGCTACTTGGTTTTGTTTTGTTTTCCCCCTTCCTGGTATGTGCCTGCAGGGCGTGTGTGTGGCTGGAGGCGGAGCCGGTCTCTCCTGGGAGCAGCTGATGAGACACACCTGTTTTCAATTTGGTGATCAGGCTCTCTTCTTAAGGAGCATGTGGACACCACTTCAGTGCTGGATCATTCTGTTCCTGATGGGACTCTATGCTTAGCGCTTTGCCTTCTTGTGATTCATGGTTGGTTCTGACTGCTTTTGTCTTCTCCTTCAGTCTCCTGTCTCAAAGCTGCAACCAGGACCAGCCCTGCCTCCTTTGTTTTTGCCACAGCGCCTATTGATTTTTTCTCGCTCTACCATCCGGAGGCGTAGAGTCGTTTGTTCTTAAAAGACTTTGTAAATAAATATTTTTGTTACTCTTTACATCAGTCTGCAGTAATTTCTGGGATCCAGCCACACACGACACCTGACACTGTAATAGGGTTACCTATAGGTTTTTTTTTAATAAGTGTGTATATCCACATCACATATCACTGGTGAATATTCATATTCATGCTTAACATACCATAACTTCAACACACAGATATACAGATGTGTACCACCCAGACTATTTATAAAAATTGTGGAAACTTCATAAACTGTTTTCTCTATCTGTCACATTTAGCTGGTGCCGATGTCTGAAAACATAATTTCACAGCCCATGGGGTTTGATTTGAATGCTGCTCTTGTGTTACCTCGTTTGTCATGGTTCTCGCTGATTTCATTTTTCAAAATGACATCAGAACATCGCTTTGTGCTCCGTGCCAGTAATCTGATCTCCCCACGTTGGTATTGTTTTTTTTGCAGCTGGGAAAATGTGCACATCATGATTGTATGTGATGAGTATGTGTCTGTTTATCATAGGATCAGGGGAGAGGACTTCCTTTGTGTGAGGAATTATCATATTTTTGGTTGCATTAGACGATGACACCGTATTTTGTGCTTTTGTTTTTTTGTGTTTAAAAACTGTAGTGATATGACTGAGACAGGATGAAAGAGTGGGAGATGTAGTGAGATGAGAGGAGGCGGGTGAATGGTTGTGCTGTAATCCCTGTTGTCTCGGTAGGGAAGTTCAGTGTTTGAACAGAGAGTGACGATCTAGGGCTCAAACCTCCAGGATGGATCTCTGAGATTAAAGTGGCCCCGATCACTGCTCTTCACATCCACTACCATCAGGGGGGAATTCATTTACTCACACAGAAAGACCCTGCATCTGAGATCATGGGAGAAAACTGACAAAAAATGGAAAGAAAAAGCCTGTCTGGAGGCTTTGTTGGAATTGAAAGCGGCTGAAATCTCTGAGGGAATCAGTGTCGAGATGACATACCGCGAAGAGAGACATACAGCAGTGAATATATATATGTGTGTGTGTGTGTGTGTGTGTGTGTGTATGAATTTGCTTTTTTCCTCCACACTCTTGACAAAAGACATCTCTGGAACCCAAATACATTTTCAGTGGTTCTTAACCCGGGTTCGATCGAACCCTAGGGGTTCTTTTTGGTTGCATTAGACGATGACACCGTATTTTGTGCTTTTGTTTTTTTGTGTTTAAAAACTGTAGTGATATGACTGAGACAGGATGAAAGAGTGGGAGATGTAGTGAGATGAGAGGAGGCGGGTGAACGGTTGTGCTGTAATCCCTGTTGTCTCGGTAGGGAAGTTCAGTGTTTGAACAGAGAGTGACGATCTAGGGCTCAAACCTCCAGGATGGATCTCTGAGATTAAAGTGGCCCCGATCACTGCTCTTCACATCCACTACCATCAGGGGGGAATTCATTTACTCACACAGAAAGACCCTACAACTGAGATCATGGGAGAAAACTGACAAAAAATGGAAAGAAAAAGCCTGTCTGGAGGCTTTGTTGGAATTGAAAGTGGCTGAAATCTCTGAGGGAATCAGTGTCGAGATGACATACCGCGAAGAGAGACATACAGCAGTGAATATATATATGTGTGTGTGTGTGTGTGTGTGTGTGTGTATGAATTTGCTTTTTTCCTCCACACTCTTGACAAAAGACATCTCTGTAACCCAAATACAATTTCAGTGGTTCTTAACCCGGGTTCGATCGAACCCTAGGGGTTCAGTGAGTCGGTCTCAGGGGTTCGGCAGAGCCTCCGCCGCGGAGGTCAAGACACACCCTGCTTGGCCATATAACATATGTTAAAATGTAACATATTTTATTTTTCACTAAAGAGGGGTTCGGTGAATGCGCATATGAAACTGGTGGGGTTCGGTACCTCCAACAAGGTTAAGAACCACTGTACTATTTACTAGGGAAAATTAAACAAAGACATAGGGTTCAAGACAGAAACATTGACCTTTATGTAGCATCAGCATGCAGGTCCCCACACAGTGACACTGGTCCCCACTAGGGTCAAGCAAAAACACTCTTGTAAGGACAGACATAACAAATTTCCTAGTCTCTTACCCTAACCGTAACCATGACAAATGAATGCCTAACCCCAACCCTAAACTAAACCCCTGATTCTAACCCTAAAACCAAGTCTCAGTCTCAACAAAGCCCACTGAAAGAGTAAGGACCCATACTCAAAACGGTACTAACACACACACACACACACACACACAAACATGTACCTAGGGGGACTGCCTACCCACATAGGTGTTTGCAGTTTTTCTAGCTGATAAGATCTCTCCTGAGATTTTGCTGGAATACAATGCAGTATCACTGGGTAAGGCACTTTTTTACCTATTACGTAGGATTTGGCTCACATTCCTCAGGATGGAGGAAGAAGAAGGAGGAAGTGATATGCGCAGTATTATGGAATCTGATGAATATTTCATGATCATATTTCAACACCTCACCTGAGACAAGACGTCTTTCTTGCTTCAAGAAAAAAAAATCAAGGTTAAAACGCAATAGTATGTGTAAGCCTACGTCTCTAACATGTTTTGCTTGATTATTACTTTGCTTCATGCAAAAATGAAATTATTTGTTAATCAGTTTGTTTTCCTCTTTGTTGATGGCACAAAAAAAAGTCGGGGAGACATTTAAAGTCATTAGAATTTATCCTCCTATGAGAGTAAATGTCATGAGTCGGTACATTAGTTGTTGGGTTATTTTAGTAGGAAATAAAATGGTGCCTCCTTTGACTGACTGAATGTGTGTAGTGATGCAAAACATATATGTTTATAACGCAAACAACATATATCTAAATAACTGTCCATATTTACAACATCTTCCCCTCTGGTAGCATTTTGCTCTGCAGCGGCTTTGTTACTGTTAAATATCCTCGGTGTGAGTCTCTGTTTGTCTCAGGCACATAAATCAAGAGGTTACTGCCATAGGGGCTGGCTGTTAATGACACAGTCTCTTAATTAGTCACAGCCACTACTCCCAACGCCTAACAGTGGATGAAGCAAACACTCAGAAAGCTATGTAAGCCAGAAAGAGTCAACACGCAGGCAGGTTATGTCTGCGTGCTGGTTCACCACCTGGGCAGAAGACAGGCAGACCACACCCCAAGATGTCAGCCCGATTCTAATTTTCCAGTTTTTGCATCACCTCAGATGTAGCATTTTGTTTGGAGAAAGTAGTCACGCAATAGAAAGCAATGATGAGCACTAATTGCATCTAAAACTGTGGCTACTTTAGTTTAGAGTTTGAGTTGAAGCTGGAGATAAATGATGTTTCAGAGGCATATTACAGAAAAAGGCACTTAAAAGATTCATTTACTCGTTCATTGCTGTATAATGCACAGTAAACGTTTTTTATGTTTATTATTGGTGGAATCATGTGTAGTGTAGCAGTATATTATTATGGGAGCCTCAGATCTTCACCAGTGTAAAAAAACAAACAAAACACATAAGCTGGATAAGCTAATTCTGATGGTTGTAATTTCTCCAACTTGTATGTTATTACTCTTCATTAGATTTTGATGGAGCGCCACAGGGAACAGCATATGGCAGTATCAGACCAAAACGTGACACAAACATAAAAACATTAGATCCAATTTGTTGGAAGTGCAACCTGATTATTGATCACAGCATCTCACGAGCTGAGCAGCACTGAATCAGTGTCAGAGCTCTGGACTCTGCTCTTTATTCATCTGCAAATCTGCTGCTGTTTAGTGAACACACCTGAGTAGTTTGTGTCGGCCATGCAGTTGGTTGTAATCCCTGTTTATGGTTATATGGCCTGCGTCTCTGCAGCACAGACTCCAGAGTTTGGAGGTTTGACCTGTGGTTGTGCTGAAAGGCCCATTTCTTTGCGTTTATTCAATCTCTTGTACATTTTCTTCTGAACTTAATTGATGGAGTTTCCCTGGATGGCCAGTTCCAGGGTAGGTGAAGTGGATGCAGGTTCACACTGCTGTTCACTGGTGCTCATGAATCTCAATCTATTGATCATACTGCTGCATGGGGAAGCCAGATCTGGGCCGGCTGCCTTGTCAGCAGTCTCTCTGTCAGCTCTCTGCAGGAGGAAAAACACAGAGGGAATTCAACCAAGAAACAATAAGAGAAACATCAAATGGAATTTGACTTTAAATGGCTGTTTTAACTTATCTTGTATTGCTTGAAATGCAAATGCAGGATCTTCAAGGGACATTTTGATCACTTGATTGTAGACCTCAGAGTGTACGTTAATTAGGTTTGTGGGGTGATTAACTGATCAGTGCACGTCAATTCGTTTTCAAAATAACGTCGTTAACATAATGTATGTGTGTGGTCCGTGCTATGTTTTATGATTTTGCAGTGCGAGGCTCACGTCATGGCACGCTGTGACACGCTGAAATGTCACTCGAGTCATCCGACAAACGCACTGTTATTATCAGTGACTGCAGTACATTAACTATAAGTTTCACTTGAGTGATTCAATCTTTTAATTAAGATGAATGTGAAAGCCCACAAAACTGTCAACCCGGGAAATGTGTGAAAATTCTTACAGACGAGGCAAAACCCTTTACATCACACCAGTCATTTATTTTTGCTGAAGTGTGTGTTCATAGGAAGCTGTTTTTATGTTCGAGTGATGATGATGGAATAGCTGCGTCTGCTGGAGGAGTAAATAAACAACTCAAAAAATGTGTTGTCAATATACAGAAAAAGACTGACGAGATGAAAGATGTTTGACTAAAAATCTTCATCAGTTACATCACTTTGTGTTTGTGAATTTGTGCGTGTGATCACTCCTCATGGGTGCATGCATTGATGACAGTGACAATTTTTCTCTGTTAGTCATTACCATCATCTCTGGAGACGTAAAGTCAAAGGCAGTCTGCAGTCTTCCTCAATAGAAGATTAATGCTGATGATTTATTAAGGTAACAACAGGAACCCATGTAAAACTTAAAATTCAATAATTCATTAACATTAAAATATAAAGACACAGTGCATAAACTGGAGGCCTGTTCCTGAAAACACATGCTTCAGTCTGAAGTGAACTTCTCTAAGGAAAACCCTCTTTCACCATCAGCTCTTAGAGTTGTCAGCAATTTTATTTTCTCTGCTTGATCTTTTTATAACTTAGCAATAATTCATAATTCATTTTGGCCAATTGGGGAGAACCTGATTGAGCTATAACACAACAGTGATATATATTATTGATATCTTATTATATTTTAATATATTTTAAATCAGACACAGTGAAAAATAAGCATTCATTTAAGACGAGTTTTAGATAGATAGATAGATAGATAGATAGATAGATAGATAGATAGATAGATAGATAGATAGATAGATAGATAGATTTACTTTATTGATCCCAAATTGGGAAATTTGGGATTCATCAGTTCAAAGTTGGCGCTAAATGTTACACTGTGTCAACTAGATCATTTTTACACTTTACACCTTGACATTTTTCATTTTTTATGCAACATTGTTAATATGAGCAGTTTTAAATCTTATGATCTTTATTTCCTGATACATTCATTCATTCATTCATTTTCTACCGCTTTATCCTGTTAAGGGTCGCGGGGGGAGCTGGAGCCGATCCCAGCTGACATCGGGCGAGAGGCAGGGTACACCCTGGACAGGTCGCCAGTCCATCGCAGGGCCAACACAGAATACATATACAAACAACCATTCACACTCACATGCACACCTAAGGACAATTTAGAGTGGCCAATTAACCTAACCCCCACAATGCATGTTTTTGGGCGGTGGGAGGAAGCCGGAGTACCCGGAGAGAACCCACGCAGACACGGAGAGAACATGCAAACTCCACACAGAAAGATCCCCCGAACCGAGATTCGAACCAGGGACCTTCTTGCTGTGAGGCACGAGCGCTACCCACTGCGCCACCGTGCTGCCCTCTATTTCCTGATACAAACACTTGGTTTTAAAACAACGCATTTAATTGCACTGTAAAATGCTCTCACCTGGGTTAACGATTTAATGACAGTCATTGTGCTAATTAGTGTTCACAGCAGGTCAATTAGCAACTTTCCCAAAGTGCTGATCACTTCAAGGACTTTTCCAGGGGTAAAACAATGGGTAGTTACATGTCTATATTTGTTACTTTGAAGAACTGAGCGTGTTTTAAGTAATGAAGAAAATGACATCCGTGTGCATTGGGAAATTTGGAGCCTACAGTATAACAGTATAATTGTTACAGCTGTAGTTGGTGGACATGTACTGTTAAACACCTTGTAGGCCTTTATGAATCCATTAGTGTTTTTTTTTTTTTTTTTTTAGCTGAAACAGACCTTTAATTTGTGGTCAGCAAACTTATCTGGCATAAATACACACTTCATAACGCTTCTGATACTTGGTGCCCTGAAGTGATGACATTTTCCCTGTAACAACCCGAGCCTTTTGGATTTGTCATTGTTTGAAATATGAATATAGATTGTGTTATTTAAAAACTCCATACTTTCCTTGTATCTTGAATGTAGGGGTCTCAAAAACTAAAGTAAATAAATTAGCAAAAGATTGGAATTAATGAAATGCAACTATATGCATAAAAATACTGCCAGATACAAATAAATAAGTGACAACAGCTTTCATATTGTTCTATTTACACATTTAATCATTCGCACAATTATTATATTTTTTCCAATGGTGAGGCCTGGACATGTGGACATACAGTAAGTGACCGACAAAGTGAAAAGCTTCTAATTGTAACTATGATTTGTCAGTTTAACAACTTACATCTTTCTAAGCTCGAGCTGACAGCTGTTGTTTCACCTACAGTAAACCTAATCTTATCTGCCTTCTACCAGAACATTTTATACCAGTAGGGAGGTTGGGGAAAGTTGCCTGTATGTTATTTATCTCATTATATCGATATAATGAGGTGAATAACAAACAAAATCTTACAGCTTATTAAAATATCATGTGACCATATGCTATGACATGCGCCCATTCAGTGCTGCTGTGATTCTACGAGTTCAAGCGAGTTGAACCGTTATGCAAAACAATTATTAGTCAGTTTTGTAAACACAGATCTGTACTGTAAATCCAATCAAACAAAAATAGTCATTTAGTCTGTTAATTATGCATAAAAGATTAGTTAATGAGCTTTACAGTAACAGAGGGCGGGTGATGTTTCACTGTGTTTTGAACAAGGCAGAGGTCATGACAAAAGCTCAGCACAAACAAAGACCACGCTATATCAAGCCAGGACAAACACAACATAAAAACACTCTTATGTTTCTAATTATATTTGGATACAGCACAGTTTACATTTCACATGTAAGCTATGTCAGTGATCCAGAAAACTACATACATACACAGGTTCTCTCAGCAACAACACAGTGAATGAATTATCTTTCTTAACTGAGCTGTATATGTAATAACATACCTATACGTGTGTGTGTGTGTGTGTGTGTGTGTGTGAGTGTGTGTGTGTGAACGCTCATTACAATATTTCCAGCCGTCGTCTTGAGATCTGTTACCTTTTCCATTTGTATGCCAGCAGTCTGACAGCGACTCTCCCTGGCCCGCCATAAAGAAACAAATCTGCAGCACTGTCAGTTTGACAGCAGCCTATGTCAGAGAAAGGAAAAGTGAAAGGTCTGTCAGGGCCAGTCAAATTATTTCTCCTGTCCTGATGCACTTTCTGACAGATGTGCTGTCCTTACACACTCTCCCTCCTCCACTCACCTCTGTCCTCCCCAGTCTCCGTGGAAATTGGGATTGATAGAAAAGCGCAGGCAGAAGAATAATGTCACCACTTGTTGCCGAGCAGAGGTCTCCATCAGTGGCACAGTTTACACTGTCCTCCGTCCAGACATCACACAGGTCTCCAAACAAATGTCACCACAGTCAGTCCACCTTCTATTTCCATTGTGCGCAGTGTTATGCAGTTCAGCCAAGTGTTGACAGGCAACTGTTGAAGAATGGAAGACTTTTTTTTTGAAAATGTGTGTTTGGTTGGACCACAATGTTGAATCATGGCACATGTGAGCCCTAAATACCTGCTGTCTCTGCAGAGACATAAACACAGTTGACAGTGTGTCATGTTGATAGGGAGAAGCCATATGAATTTTCCAGGTGTGATCTGTCCCGCTCTGTCTTCAGACGGGATCATACATGTAATCGGTGTTTGTAGTTTTGTGGTAAAACTGCTCCTCGAGGATCCATTTGCCGTGAGCAGAGTTAACATGAACCTAGAAACAATACTTTACATTTCCTGGTGCTATAAAAAAAACAAACAGTCATCATGTATTTATCATCTGACACATGTAACTGGATTACGTAGCTGGGCTTTAGAGTCTATTCCCTCCATCTTCAACTCCTCTTTTATTCATCCCACCATCTCTTCTGTCACCAGAGCTGTGCTGATATCCATTACACGGCTCCACAGCCATGATAAATCTGTCTGTCAGCAGGACATCATAATCAAATTGTTCCAGAGGTCATTTAACATTGCAGAGGAGGGACTTCACTTTAGCCCTTGGAAGATCCGGCTCAAATACAATTTATGTGTCAGAGATGAATAGTGGAATGAAACATTTACAGAGAAAATGAACTGTCTTGCCAACTGAAATAGCCCAGTTATGGCCGTCTGTGTCACTTTATCTGCTGACTCGCGGCTGTGATATTTAGGTGCGATTTGCCCTTCCACCCTGCCTGTGATTTAACTAATGCATAATAGATAAGACATTTACCAATGACAGAGGTGAATTAGATGTATGGAATACCAGACTGGATTCTTAGACCTGTGATACCGAGGACAAAATGAAACAAAATGTGACATTTATTAGAAAAAAGGCTGCTGATGCTGATTCAACATTACAACCCTGGTCCTGCAAAGGATTTCCAATGTCCAGACTGACTGTGGAGTCCAGTCCCTACATTTGTTTTAATCCAACCCACAATATAATCAATAATAAGTTGAATGTGCTTACGATCTATTACATGTCTGTGTTTGGTGCGTGTGCGTTTATGTGACTGCATGTCTTATAATGGATGGACAAGAATTCATCTAATATTTGCTTTATTGTGTAGTTTTTGTCAGCCTGTAACATCATTGCTAAAAGCTGATGCTGACGAAACATGTAGTGTCTGTTATCCAGCTGGAAGTGATACCACAGAGATTGGACATGTATCCCTATAGCTGATATTCATCTTATTTTTATATATAACAAGCTAATCTAAATCTTCTGCTTTTATCTGATATATCCAGCGTGATGGGGGCAGGGACTGAGCTTAATTATGGGCTTCAGCTGTAGAATTCCCATCTCCTCCCTTCCCTTAGTGCAGAAAATTACAAATTAAAAGCCTACTAATCAGGAGGCTGCACAGTGCCAAGAGCATCCAAATTAATGAAATGCAACTGCAGACACCATCAGAGCTTTCATCCCAGTTTTCAAGCATAGCTATGTAGTCATGTGCACAAACAAAAAAGCAGCTTGTATTATAGGATGTTGTTTTTTAAAAAAAATTAGCATAATAGATTCATGGCTAATTTTTTAAGGTTCAGCTGATGGTTATCGTGTTGGTCTTTTCAAATTAACAATTAGATTAGTTTGGATTTAATTAGTTCCGAGTATTTATTGCTGGAATGATTCTGCAGTGCCAGTGCCAATGTGTTCTCTTCAGCAGTTTTCTGGTATTGCCACATTCGACCAAACTCTTGTTACAAGACATTTAAAATTTTCCTTATTAAAACTCACCTGTTTCTCTTGTATTTAAGGATCATTTAGTTTATTTGCTTATTGCTCACTGCTTGTTTATTTATTGCTTTAGGACAGTTCTCTCTGACTTCAGAACAGAAATACAAACTTCCAATGAGGACAATGTGTGGGGTTGCAGCAGGAACACTTTGCCACAATCAAGGCTCATGTCATGCTTGTTTTTGAAGTGAAATAAACATGTACAAATGAATAATTGATTTAATCTGTATTTATTTGAGGGGGATGGGAATGGGAAAATATGCATGTTTTGGGTTCTTCAAAGAAACACCTAATGCATAAGTAATGCTTTCCACTTTTAAGTGAAGAGTCTCACTTTTGCTTTAGGTATTTTCTTTTCTCTGTGTTTGTATCTCCCTATCCATACACTGCAAACACAGATAAGAAGAGAATGAGGAGAGGGAAGACACGGAGAAGCACATCAAAGAAGTGATCACATTAAGAATCCAGTGGCACTGAGACACTTCTCCTCATCAAAATGCTGCAGGTCTTTTGTGGCTGCATCATCATCAGTCCAATCGAGTGAAAATATCATAAGAGACTCACGTGGTGCTTCTTTCATAGTTATGTAGAGTTATTCCACAGCAACGGGAACATGGGATTTCAGGAGAACGGTCCACTGTCATAGGGGTTTGAGAGCAAGTGAGGCCATGATGGTGGAAAACATTTCTGCTGAGGAGATTAGATCCAGGCTGCTTGACCCTGCGGCGAAGCTCAGTTGAAAGCATTGCGCATCTGTTTGGACATTAATTGGCTCCAGTGGTTCAGGAATAATTCAAAGCTGAGGAAAAAAACAGAATGCTACTAAATCCAGTGCGGTCCTTTCCTAATCGATGTTATCCTTAAGGCCAAACTCGGAGGTACAGGAAGCAATCAAGGAAACAATGGCAGGTACAAGAGCAATTTTGTGGGACAGCAGCTTTGCAGATGGGAGGGGGGCTATTAGAGAGAGGAGGGCCATCTGCGACCAGGCAGTGATCAGTAACATAAAATCTGTGAACTGTACATCGATGCAAAATTCATACACATTGGAGCAAGCATTTTGTAGCAGTGATTTAGAAGCAGGTGTCTTTTCATATATGACGGCCTCTAACCTATATGGCTGACAGAAGAAGTCAGATGGATTTTAGAGTTTTTCTAACAAGAGGTAAAGTAGCAGGAGCAGTAACTCATAAAACAGAGATCTGTCTGTCTACAGTTTTAATCTCGTAAAGTTTTAATCTCAAACATTATGTAAACCAACATGAGAATGTGGACTTCCTGCTTTAATTCCTGGGGTTTATCCCTGTGGACACTTGTAGACACCCACAAATTAATATAAGAGTCCCTTACACATTTTTTTGGCCACTTGGATGTATGGCAGCCATCTACCAAGAAACATGTAAATTGGATAAAGAGCTCATGATGCCAGAAGTTGTAACATTGTTGCATAGCCGAGAAAAAGGAGATGGAATAGACCCAAATATTTTTTTTATGT
Organism: Trinectes maculatus; assembly: GCA_016785345.1. Taxonomy (NCBI): domain Eukaryota; kingdom Metazoa; phylum Chordata; class Actinopteri; order Pleuronectiformes; family Achiridae; genus Trinectes; species Trinectes maculatus. The sequence continues at coordinate 54,064 of JAFBJQ010000994.1, forward strand.
GTCATTGATGCATGTTGGGAGCAAAGGTCATGTGTTATAGGATAGCTACACACACACACACGAACAAACACACGCACGCACGCACACACACAGGTCAACCATAACATTACAATAATATTCACATAATATTAAATATAATGTTATGAATGTCTTCCACACCCAGTGTCATATTGACATTTATGGTCCTATGTATCAATAAAATTTAATTGGTCTATTGAACAATACAAACATGTCCATTAATCTGAGACTAATGCTTTGTTCAGGGTTAGAGGTAGAAACTGGTTTGTTCTCAGGTAAGGGTAGGGGTTAATGTTTGCCATGCTAGGCATGTTGAGAAAATCAATGTAAAGTCCTCACAGCATAGCACGACTATTGGAAGAACGCTGTTGATTGGAGAGTGCTTGTCAACACTGAGCACCTGCATTGACTTCTGTCACATCAGGATGTGGTCCTCTGGGAGCGTGCTGAGATCCACTCGGTCGATTATTTAGCTTATCCACTAAAGCACACATCTTGCCAACATTTAGCTCAGCCAGTCAACAGCTTCAGCAGCTTCAACCTTCCAGGCTTGTAAACACACATCTTGAGGGAACTGATGGAGCAGACCACCTGACATCAGTTTCAGGACCATGGACAGATCCTGTGTTAAGGGCTCCATCTCAATATAATCAAGATGGAGAAATAACTTTAACATCTAAGATGCTGTGTCACACATAATGCTGCTGGTAGAAATACTAAACAATTATATATATATATATATATAAAATTAAAATCTTACATTCAATAATAATTTTATTGCTATAATTTTCATACAACACTCTATTCTCATTCCTTTTATCAGCCATTCATAATATATAACAATATAATACATAACAATATATAAGCTATTTAATAGAACCCTTGTATTGATATTCATAGGATATTGTTTTGTGTTTACGGTCATTTTGTCTGTGTCACTGTTTCACACCAATTAAATAAATTGGCTTTTTCCATTAAATACAGTCTCTGACTGGCAGATATATAGCAAGTGCTTGAGGAAAATAGGTGCTTCTGGTAGGCCATAAAAATGAATAGCTAGGTTTCATCTTAAAGCTCGACAAGTGATTGCTGTGAAATTGTTGCCTGCTGAGGGGGAATAAATAGAAAGACTCTCACCAGTAGTGCTTTGTCCAGATAAAATCAACAGGACAATAGAAGTATATATTCATGGTCAGAAGTGGAAGTGATTGATAGGAACTGGACCATAAAGAAGATACAGGTATGTCTTATTTAGTCACCTGACTAATAGTTCTAATCAATGGATCCACATTTCACTTGTTAAAAAAACAACAACAAAACAGCAGACAGCACAGCTTTGTAACAAATTGTTGCAAATATCATAGTCTTTCGAAGATAGAGTAAAAAAAAATCATATATTAACAACAGTGAAGAATGATGAACAACAGAAATACCAGAGGTCTTTGTAATGCAGTCCTTTTAATTTAGATGATGTTGGAGAACAAAGGTTTCAGAGTAACTGTGAGATGATGTAAAAGAAGAAGAGTCACGACGTCCAGGGTGACGACCCCCAATGAGTATTCCAGCTATAGGCATAATGAGGCCTGGTTCACTGGTGTCATATCCTTATTATATTTGGTTATAATGAGGGTCAGGCTGTTAGGCCAGTCAGCTCTGATCACCCTTATTAGAAACCAAGAGTGGGAGACAGAGGAAGGAAGAAAACTGTAGAATTTGTTCAGAGAGGAGATGGAATCGTTTTTTTGTCCGGATGTAGGATAGATTGCCAAATGTAATCTCATGGATTCCGTTTGTTAGATGTTCCCTTGCGACAGAAACATAAAAACACACACTGTGAAATAAAATTACCGCGCTTAACCCTACAAGTCACCCTGCTCCACTCAATAGATTGTTAAGGTGATCAGGAAATAATTGTGTTAAAATAGTAATACAGAAAGTTAAAGTATTTTAAGATGGAAGATTATCAGACGGAAGCGTCTGGTGTGTATACATTCTGCATATTGTGATGATATACAAATACACTGGATTTGATTTGAAACAGGATCTGCAGGACAAAACCAGCTC
>JAFBJQ010000994.1:61474-112320 GCA_016785345.1 Trinectes maculatus
GCTCACCAACTAGTTCCCGTGTGAAGTCTGTACATATTTACGGGGCAAACCGCTTAAGCCGAAACAAGGAAGTTCACAGGAGATGTGTCGTAACCACAAAAACAACGTAATTTGTGACCGGCGTAACTCGAGGACCCCTGTATGGTTAAACTGTGTTAATGCTCGTGGGTGAGGGGAACATGAAGGGGATATGTTCTGCCTCTCTAAATGAGGTTGAGTTGTCTGAGGTCTTTGTAGACGCATTTTAAATTGATATAATGCTAAAACATTCGCACAATCACTTTGCAGACCGAGTAAGTTTCTGCATATTTAAAGGAAAAAAGGAATTAGTAGTTAAGGTGCAGTGAAATTCACAGATGTGGAAAACATCACTTAAAAAGGTGTGGATGTTGTTACATGGGTGACTATGCTTACTAAGTTAGTGGTGTGCATGTGTGCGTGCATGTATGCGTGTGTGTGATTACTGAGACCTGCTGAGAGCACCCCAGTGCACCCAGAGGGGTGGCAGGGGACAGATGGCAGGGAGGGATGAGAGTGGAAGCTGCCAAGCAGCATTAGTCACACCCATTACTCACAGACTCTGTGCTGGCAGACAACAAGTGCCTGTGCCCCTGACATCCACATAGCAGGAAATTCTCATTAACAATTTGCTCAGGAAGAAACAATGGGGGAGCAATTACAGCCAAGCAAGGAGGCATGAGGGATGTGGATGTGGAGGGGGACCTCTCCACTGTCATTGTATACATCATCGTCATCATCATCATCATCATCTCAGACACTGACTTATCCCAGTCTTCATGTGTAAATAGATAGCCTCAGTGTGTGGCAGCCACCACAGTGCTGACGTGGGCAGAAACACAATCCACTGTGGGCAGCCTGAGATGCCAGGGAGGCAAACCTTGTGTTTTCAATGTTCCAGCTCAGCCCGTGTTCCCATTCCTCCTCTGAGGCATCTGAGGACAATCTCATCCCATGCAGCGCTGATCCCTGCGCACAGAAGTGTGATCTAGGCCAGGCGTTCATTTTCCCCTTTTAGAAGCCTGCTAATGAAGTCACAAACAGGCCGACCCGGTGGGACGTACCCTGCCTTCGCTGTGGAAATGGAGGGAGACTTGAGGACTAATTGGCAGCACCCTTGTTTCCTGTGTAATTGCACTTATCTAGTGAGTCACCTTCGAGGGTCATTAAGAGGCTGTGGATTAATTGAGCAGAGCGCGGTGGAGTGCAGGAGAGAGGAGGCGAGCAGAGCAGATATTTGGCCCATTACGCCGATCGCAAAACTTCCTCATAGTCTGACAGGGCTGCTCACATGGGACACCTTCAATCAGTCTGCCTTAATCGCTGCACCGCTGTCACTAACAAATGCTCGCAACACTTTTCTTTTTATAGAAATCTTAGTGATCATTATTTCACAGCCCAGCTCCCACCAGCCCACACTAATGGGTCCGATACAGCGCTTTTAGAGCGTGATGGAGTAATGACAGTGCTTTTAGCCTCCTCATGTGCTTTGGAGGATATGTGGAAAAAAAAAAAACAAGCTGCCGATAGGACAGAGAGGAATGTTTGAAGTGGGATGTGGAGGCAGTGTGTCTGCGCGGGCAGTGCGTGCTGTATGCTGCACTGTATGTCCTGTGTAGAAACTCACATTTGTCATCACACACACACATACACACACACACACACACACACACACTCAGCGCCTGCCAGAATAGAACTGAGGAAACCAGAGTGTAATGAGAGTCAGAGCTTTGGGTGAAATTGCTGCTGCGTGTCTTTAGTAAAGGCTGAAAATCCTTCTCAGTGTCACGTGTTGTGTTGAAATGAGGGTAGGCGGTGGTCCAGTCTTGCCCTGGCCGGATTAGGAGAAAACAGCCTGGGCATCAACATGTAAAAGCCCCCCTCACCCCTCACATCAAGCAGACGGTTTGTGTCTGTGTAGCTGCTTGGCGTCTTCTTTGTGGTCATTTTTCCTGGTCTTAAGCTCCGGCCTGGCTTTTAGTCAATGTCAAGGACTTGGCGAGCTCAGCTCTTCACTTATGATTGCTCAGCAGGTCTTCGCTCCCGTAAGGCTACCACTACAGGGATCGCAGAGGTAACTGGTGTTACACACAGTCAGTGAAACCCTTGCAATGCCGCAGAATGCAACCTCAACAATGACACTCAGCTTTGTGTATTTGGTTGAACATGAGCCAGGAGCGCGTGGCTGGACAAACTGTGGCACCTGAGCTGCTCCATCGCTCTCACATTGATGCATCTGCTGGAGTTCCTGCTCCCTCACGTCTCTGTTGTTTGTCCGTACAGTTAGATTAGCCCCGTGTCTCTGCTGTTTGAGGGGGAGATGGATGTTGATGGGCCTGACCTTTCATTTCGCGTGCTCCAGTACAGCGAACGCTTTTCAGGAGCCGGTGTGTGCGAGCGCTAGTGACGTTTGTGTGTGTGTGTGTGTGTGTGTGTGTGTGTGTGTGTGTGTGTGTGTGTGTTCGCTGTAATCTCTAACTGAAACATCCGCGGCGTTCTCACTGAGGAGGAGGCAGAAGACAGGCGGAAAGGGCATATTTGTGTTGTGCCACTTTGTGCAGCGGGGGGAAAGAAAAAAAAAAACTGTAGGGCAGAGCTTTGAACAACTGCATTGTGTGAGAGGGGGAGGAAGGAGCACTGGCTGTAGCAAAATGTCAACATGATAAATCCAACCTTTACAAGCCGTCTCTGCTCTAAGTGAGCCTGTGTCCGAGGATTAATAATCATACATATCAGATTGTTGTGGGATAATTAATTCACAGTGGTATGTCACACATCCCCACTGTGGGCCCCATAAATCCCACTTTGAGGAAAGTTATGGCTAATATACAGTGCTGCATACACACCAGGTACTGTCCTGTGAGATGCATGGGGGGTGGGGGGTGGTGGTGGTGGTGGTGGTGCGTTTTATTGGCAGTGAGGATGGTGCTTGTTAAACAAGCCTGGCTCGGGCTTGATGGGTGTCAGGCCCATGTGAAAAAGACATCAGTCTCTCTCACCTATGTCAAAGTCTGATAGAGTCAGCAGGAGGGGGTGTGTGTGAGTGGGCTACGTAAAGGCAAGTACTGCAAAGACAGTATAATAACTGTATGGTCACATGTTTCCTGATTGTTTGCATTGACTCGTGCATCAGTCAACAGGCTTGGCGTCATACTGGCTCGCGTTACTTCCTCTGGCCAATTGGTTGCCATGACGTTATGACAGGAAATGAATTGCATGAAATTCTTTTATTGTAGGAATGTAGCGTGCTCATTGTAAACTCGTTTTCTTCTTTTCACTTCATGCAACACGGAATTTGGCAGTTTTAGTCATATATTTAATAACGTGTATTGTACGTCTTTCCTGAAGTGCAGTCTTATATTGCAAGTATGAAGAAAGGGGTTAATGAAATAACTTATATTTTCTTTCAACTTATTCATTTCTCTGTATATGTTCACATTTATGTGATTGAAATAAATTAAAGGTTGATGATTCATAATTGACTGTTAATAAAATATCTTCTCACCCCTCTGCTCCTCTGCTTTGTATCAGCCAGACTCTGTAGAGCTTCCACCGTTTGTAAGAACAAGATCTATAAGGAACTTAATGAGTGCTCACTGAGCTGAACAGCAGGGGGCAAAGATTGATGGCTTTCATTGAGATAAAGGTAATCTTATTACATGGCCATTAATAAAACATCATTCATTAAGTGGAGCAATATAGCTCCAATCAGTATCGTTGACTTCAACTGACATTTACTCAATAGTCTTCAGAAGACAGCAGCTGTTCATTGTAGCCTCATCGTCCATATATAGTTCTTTGGTGTTGGTGGCTTTGCACCAGTGAATAAATCTCTTTTACCGTCCCCACACCCTTTTTGTCTAAACGGCAGGAGGTGCTGATTAATGTAGTCAGAGACGGGGAACGAGTCAGTGCTGGTATTGTTTTATAGACTCACGAGATTCGGTGTCTTTTATTTTAAGAAGCGGGGCATAGTTTGGTGGTGAAGTGAAAACAGTACATCTCAGCGCTTTCTCTTCAGGCAGACTGTGAAAGGTGATAATTTCCTGCGCCGGATGAAGCGGTAAATGCAGCCTACCTAACTTTTAGAGACTGTGTGGGAGTGATGGAGGTTACCGTGAGTCAGAACAGAATAGTTCCGGGAAAAAAACCCAACATGGGCGGATAAAAAGATTACCAATTTTACTGCGCAACACATTCTTCATGCATATTTTTTTCAACAATGACCCTTGTCACTGAAAGACGATTGTGCTTAATGACCTGAAATATTCAAATAGCTGAGGTGAACTTGGACTGGAGGTTATTTTTGGCCGACATGACAATCTGACCAGCCACTGTCTGAGAATCTGTTGCCAGTCACATAGGGGGGTTGTGTATTTGGACACAGGAACAAGGTGCAGGTCGAGTACTGTACATCAGCATGCGCGGGTCAGAGAGCAGGACAGACCGGGTGAAAGGGGTTTGTGAGCGTGCACGTGTAAAAACATGTGCATGTCAGTAATTACAGAGCTGCACCCTGTAATCACGAGGAAGCGACCGGTCTCCTCCAGTTAAGGTCACATCGCTCTTCCTGGTCATCCTTCTCTCGCCAAGGGCAGCAGACTAGAAAGCCAAACATGTAGCAATCCACTTTGCTTACATGCCCTTTTCTGCCTCCAGTCGATAGCTCCCTCCCCCCACCTCAATCCACCCACCACCCACCCACCCACCCCCCCGCTCACTGAGCAGCAAGGCTCCAAAAAGTACAACTTGAAGCAGACCCACTATCTAGACACTTTGTGTTATCAAACCCCCCTGACCTGTAGCTGCCCTGTACATAATAGCCTCCTCCACGCCGTACACCCAATGTATGCATGTATGTATGTATGCACCTGTAATATGCACACAGGCACCACAGTCAAAAGCAGCACAGGGAGATGTGTTTGCAGCTACTATTGGGTGCAGGTCACATCTCCAGTGTTGTGAATGTTCCGACAGGCCCTTGAATCTGGGAAATTTGAGATTCCACTTAATCTTGCCATAATAAGCCTCTTTGTGTCAGGCTCGTGGCAGATGCTGCGCTTCCATTGTCTGTGTGAGTAGATGACAAGATAAAGCCAAACAAATGAAAGCTACTGGAGGTGATGTCATAAACGATACGCAATAACAAGGACACACCAAGCTCCACAATTTGTGTCTTAGAAATTACTTTCCTTCTTTTTGTCCCTGCTCTCTTCGCATAGCGCATCTTATCTCGCACTATAATTAAACCCACCAGGGAGTATTTTATGATGGACATATAAACCTATTTAAAATGGAATTAAAGATGTTATCACGCAGAATGGAATAATGAAATGCTTTGGGGAATTACAATCACTGGGTTCCTCTCGCTGGCTTTCTCCCCCTCAATTAAAAGGAAACCAGCCCTCTACATGCTGAAGATTACACAAGCCATTTGACTTGTTGCTCTTAGGAACTCGAGTGTCTGTGGCCTGTGTGATTAAAGATGAATCTCTCATCACGATGGTATTCATCAGCCAGCCATGCAGAAGCGAGGCTCCCTCCTCACGTACAGTAGATGGACTCTTGTGCTCACATTAAGCTGCAAATGATCCTTAAAAATGTTTTAAAGACATTTTTTGCAGAACTTTCCAAAGCGAGCGAGTGCGGGGGAGATAATAGTCATAATTGCTCGCGTCATTGTGATCCATTAATATCGGAGATCGATAGAGCAGGACACAGAGCCCCAGAACAAGTGAGCGCCAGGTGTGACACGTCGACTGTGTAATTTCAGCCACCTTTTCATACGGTCTGGATCCGACATAATCAGACCTCTCTATCCAGGCCTATTACGACTACTGGGTCACGGTAACCCCTCATGAAACTTGGTAGACTCTGTTCCATTACCCTCTTTCATCAGTAATGACTCTGCGGGTTCCTCTCTGATGCACAATAATGCGGTGCTTGGAGAGGGTGGAGGCAATGTGCTATGGAGATAACCAGTATCTCATTAACAGGAGCACATTCAGCGCTCCTGCTCCTCGCCGAGCGCTGAGGAAGAACCAGGAGTCACTTTTTGTTGCACCGACGCCGTGCTACAATTAAAGACTAAAATTGGATTAGCTGTGGTTAATGAGTCCAGTTGACCTTTGGCTTTTACGTTGCACAAAAGGTGGAAATCGCAGCGTCAGCAAGTCTCGGGTTTGAGCCCGCCAACTTGCAAACTTCCTCAACAGTGTTGCTTTAAATGCCAGAGCAGGTGAACCAGGCACACTTAATTCTTATGTCGCCACCAAGACGCAGTCTGACATAAAGTTCTGTCCACTTGGCTCCCGTCCCTGATGGTTTCTTATCCCTCACGGAAGCGATTTGCACTCTGTCTCTGGGCGTCACATTTCTCCAACATTAACTGCACGATTAAAAACTCATTTCAGCCGTAATTCCACTGCTAAGCACCTATTCCTCTCCGATGTTAGATCCCCGTAATCCACCCGGTGACGCATGCCTCCGCTCCTCAGAAGCCATTCCAACCTGCCACGGCACCGAATGTTTTAATTAAAGGAAGAAAAAGAGTGCTGAGGTAATGAGATGTCTCTAACTTTGGTTATGCCTTTTCAAAGTGGGGTCATTTTCAAAGGAAATAAAAAAAAACACACGCATTGCACAGTATAGATTGATGAGATTACAGTAAAACAGCTCATGTCACATCAGCAAATTGGGTGTCAACTGCATCAGGGGCATTAAATATGATGCTGCACTGTGACGCACCAAGGACAGAGCCATTAAATATTCATGGAGACCAGTCTGCAAAGGTGTTTGTTCAAACCCTTTCTTCTCCAGCGGACACCTTCCTCACTTTAGCGGCGTCATAATTTGGGTTGAGGTTGGTCAAGGTGGTGCTCGTCCACGAGGCCTCACTGAACACTGTTGACATGAAAACCCCCAGTTTCGCTTTGCGTTTAAAAACACTGGCAGGCCCCCGCTTGTCCACAGGCTCAGCTGACAGAGCTATCAATATCTTCAGCTTCTTCCACCATCTGATATGTTGTTTACTGTCGAGGCTGGAACATTGCTGCATCTCTCCCTTTGTACGTCTGCACTTGAAGATTCATTTAACTCTCAGAGACAGTGTGAAGTATATCATATCACCGGGGCCTGAGAGGCTGTGACGGTGACCTTGGCAGTGCACTGGATCTTATTTCTTTTTCCGTGTCAAAGTACAGTGGGGTGGTGGAAGTGGTGATCATGGAGTGTGTGTGGGTGTTAGGGGGGGTTACAGGGGGCGGGAGGCTAAAGAATCTCGGTTGATGATGGGGGAGGCAGTGCACAGACAGAGTGCTGCTGTGTTCTTCAGATGTCTTGGAGATTTATTCTCTGAATGCAAGCACCACTGGCTGCAGTATTGATCCCTCCTATAGCCTACAGGAAACACATACCCACTCTGCACAGGAGTCATACGTCCCTGCATTGAGAGAAACAGCCAGCATCGCTCATCAGAGAACAGTCCGCTTGTTTTTAGCCTGCGTTTAAAGAGAACTAGCTTGGCACATTTACAGTGGGATCGCAGTGATATCTCTGAGTTGTTTACAGTACACCAGCTACATGTCATGGTACAGTACAACGTGTCAGTCTGTTACTGCTGTATGTCACGTAAGCTGTTAATGCACCGTTATAGCTGTGTGAAGAAAAAAAAAAAGCAAATTAATCTGTAAAACTTCCATCAAAGTTCCCCTCAAGTTTTATCTGCAGTGCATCACAGCACAGCCGCAGGAAAAAAAAAAGAGATCTTTCCACTCATGGTTTTATTAGTGGGTTTTATCAGCAGATGAATGATTAGGAGGGAATCGGGATGATCGGGGCTCAGCAGGCGCTCAGATTTTCTGCAGTGTTAACCTGCCAGGTCATGCAGACATATTGATCTATGGGAAGGGTTCACTGGCAGCAACCTTGATTTGGGGAGTATGATTAAATATGCATTATTGCAGACCTCTCACTGATGCCCATGGAGGCAGAAATGCTTGGAAAATGTCAGGTACTTATTTCTATATTGCTGCTAACTCATTCTATTGTTATAATGGACCTGAAGGAGCAAATGCAGTTAAGTGTAGGTTAAGCCGTTCTCCCAGTCGGAGAAGCAAATTTGCTTTGCTTCAAGTTACTTGTTCCTCTGCGTTTGATGAGATGAAAGTTTGTCTTATCTGGGTGTTGCTAGATTAACGGAGTGAGATTTGGTGATAGTAGAATACCCCCAATTAAATAATGCCAACAGGTTTAAAGAATTAGATGTTCCACTTTGTATGAAATGGCGAAAGACATTTTAATCCTCACGTTTGCTGCACAGACCACTTTAATGAGGAAGAGAGTTGTTTTACAGGCAGCAGGCGACTGGGAGACAACGCGAGCCAATGTTAAAAGGAGGGAAAGGGGGAGGCTATGTCATGGAACAAACAAATAAACACTTGGCGACAGGAGAGAAAAAGGAATGTAGCTCATCAAGGAACAGAAATGTCCTCCTCCAGTCTGTGGCAGTGTTCTAAAGAGAAGCTCACTCACTGGCTCTAAATTGGCCTCAGAAACCTGGAAATATCGAAAAATATATGTCCTTGTCTTTAAAACTTCTCTTCCACACACACACACACGCACACACACACACACACACACACACACACACACACACACACATACACACACAGAGACGCTTCTGCTTTAGTGCAGTAAAGTCAAAGTAAACATGCATCCTCTCTGCTCTGGTCATCAGCTGTAAGAACATGGTGTACTCAAGTGTTGCCCCTGGAAAGCAGATCAGAATCCTTGTTTGACCTTCACTCAGTGGATAAAGGGCACAGGCTTGATAAGAATCTCTATCTGGCTCTTGTTTCTCTTAATTTCCTGTGCTGTGGGATTGGCTGATGGAAAAAAAAAAAACAAAACAGAAAAAAAACAAATGAGAGATGCCATCGCTCATCACAGAGATATGAGCAGACTGGGCACAGAGGTTTGTCACTTCATGAAGTATTGATGAATCTCAGCCACTCAGAGGTGGCGAATGTCATGTTTGCCATATGGGCTATTGATAGACTGCTCCCGGTGCAAATTGCTCAATTTATTCATAATGGGACGGCATTTGTTCATTGATTAATAGTTGTTTAGATGAAAGACATGCGGCACATGACCGTACCGACAAAGACAAGTTGTAGACGCAGTAATACGGCTAATCAATGTATTTGACAGATAAATATGGAGCGGCACAGGCTGTGGGGAATATGAATATGAAGTGTGTATATGAATTGATCACAGATGGGTGGAGGCCTTCATCCAGTGCAGGAAATATAACACGAAGATTATAGTTCATCCTCAGCAACGCTTCACCAGATTGTGATCATGTTGAACTGTGCTCAACAACAGGTGTTGTTGTTTTTCTTTTTTTGACTCAGACAGGAACCGACACATTTGGCAATCAATGGGCTTCTCCTCATTAACAAAATAATGTCCGTACTATATGATCCAAAGAAATTCTTTCCCCATTTAACCACCTGCTGTGCTTCCACTATTCATTTCTACTCATATCAAGATCAGTAATGCTGTTTCTTTAGACACAGGATCAACTTATTTCTATTTTTTAAAAGGAAGGTTTATATATAAATCATGATGTTTTATTATGTGATTTATTTGGGGACACATGATTTGAGCATAACGAGGTTTCTGCTGGCAGCATAATATATGTATGTAGTGTACAGAATGTCACGAGTAACCAATGTTACAGCAGAAAAACACAGCAGTGTAGATGATATCTAACACTAACACTAATCCCTCAGATCCACAGGTGTGTCTGTGACATAAAACTGCTGTTTGTAGTGGACACACTTGGAATGGTCTGTGTCCGTTGTCCTACTCTGTCTTTGCTCCTATTACTCCACACAGCTGTTTCTCAGTATTTAAGGATCAGTGTGTCTTCCACGTCTTGTCAGAACATTGTCTTTGGAAAACATATTTTTTCAGCCTATCCGCCTGTGCCCCATTTGTGGCAGTTTGCCTCAGAAACATCTGCTCACCTCTGTCATGTTTAGCCAGCTCCCCACGCAGCCACACCACAGCCTGGATTTCCCCCTGGACTCCTTTGTTTGCACCCCTGGAGATAAACTCTGGATCCCCCTCCTCGCCCCTGGACTCTTTCCCACACGTCTTTACTTCCTGTTTTGATAGATTTCCCAATTTAGTCAGGTATCCCTCTGTTTACACCTTTCCACTGTCAATCACTGATTGTAATGTTAAACTCCTGTGCCTTACTGCTTGTGCCTGGAGAATTGTGTTCTCCCTCTGGAGTCCAAACACAACAGCTGTGTCGCACCATCATAATACAAAAGAGGCAGGAAGGAAAATATAGGCCTAGTTGTATATTCCACCACACACACACACACATACACACAAGCGATGCACTAAGACCAGCTCTCTAACTGTGTCGATTCCTTCTGCACCGTAGAGAACAGAGTTGTATTCATCTTCTCTCCATGTAGATGGAGATGCTCCAGAATGACGTTGGATCTCCTAACTCCAGATTTTCTCAGTTTGTGTTTTTCTGCAATGGGCAATTAAATGTCTACATGTGTGCACAAGATCACTAAAGGTAATTACCTACATCCATCACTGCAACCCAGCATGTCTCCAACATGCATTTCAACCTTTTTGTAAACCTGCATCCAGCAGCAGTCTGCTCAAAGGAGATAGAAGGAGCCTGAAGAATCACACACATTAGTATTTACTGTCAGCATTGTTCTTATTGCTTTTGTTTTTTTTGTTGTTTTCTTTTTTTACAGGATCATTAGTTATTCTCATGATCAGTAAACAGATCTGAGTGTGTATGTTTGGTGGATGGCCTCTCTGCTTCCTGTCTTAGAAAAAAAATGTTTCTCAGCTCTAATTGCGACTCGGATGCTGAAACTATTTACAAATCTGATCATAACTCTGATGGACACAGCATGGTAGCATGGATGTTTATTTTTAAGTTATTTAAACCGGGTGGCTCATTATTTCTAAGATGCTCACATGAAAAGTTTTTCGCCCTTCCTGTTCAGCTCGTCTCTGGCTGACTGTCAACACCCATGAATGACGAAAATGACTCTTGCTATTCATTATTTATTAAACTTTGAAGATTCAGATGCTCATTTGAATTTGTGTGCGGCTTTGGAAGTGTTGCCAAAAATGATAGAGTCAGGTATTGACACAGCTTTTCTGTCTTTCACCAGGATGTGGACAAGCCCACAGGAAAAGGTGCGTTCGTAAACTGGTCCGGTAAATGGATGTATGGATGAGTAGAAGAATGGAAGGATGAATGCGCCGATTGAGTCTAGTGATCATAACTGTGTTCTAAATGACTCTGCTGCAGAACAAAATGATCAGCAGTGAGTGAAGTGAATTGACACCCATTAGAAAACATGCAGCTCACAGTCATGCGTAATCTGTATGGTGACAGGAAGTGAGGATGTGATGGGTTGAGTGCGGGTGATTTGTAGGAGGATGTTTGTTTACGTGAGGGCTTGCTGTTTACTCTGTCAGGGAGGTTTTTCTTCATTATGCTTTTCCACCTACAGACGCTTGCTGCTTTGCAGCCCCCGTGCCATGTACAGCAGCGTCTTTAATCTTTGTAATGCTAATTTGTTAATGATTTCATTGTTCTGCAAAAATCAACATAACACTACATTATGGTTAATTAACTCTGCAAGGGAGGGGAAGCTATGTTTCCCGTCTGGAGAGATATTCTGTACTTTAACACTCCAACCAGGAACAATGGTGTAATAATGTGAACCTTGAAAAAAGATTAAAAATTTTTACATTTCCACATTATAATCTTAGCGACCCTTTATTCTAGCTTTAGCATGAGGCCAAATGACTTCTGATCATACACACTCATATGTTCTGTGCACAGTAAATCTCCTACCAGGAGGTAATGTTGGTGACGTCATTTTCTGGATGCATAGTTAGGCAGTGGTGGACTTAATTCAACGTACTGTTCTGTAGGTACGTTTACAATTTGCACTTCATCAAGCCCAAAGAGGTTGTATGTATGTATGTATGAATTAACTTTAAAAATGAAGAGTATGCTGTAACTGCTCCCCATCTTTATTTGAACCAATTCATAGTTTACGTCATAGTTTATAAGTCATTGCATTTCATTATAGATAGTTTGCGTTACATTACAACTGTGTAACTCATTGTGTCATTATAAAAAAAAGAGTCAGTGATGCTTCACAGGAAAAGTTACAGATGTGGACAAATACATGTGTATCTGTTGTTGAATGGGCCCACTCCATGAAGGTCAGATTAGGAGGAGTCTGTGGAAACAGTTGTGCGTTTTATGTGCCACTGGAGGAACGTGCTCGGTATTGAGACTTGTTTTTTTTATTTCTTTCCGTTTTAGCCTGGAGGTGTAGAGCTTGAAAGAAAGCGGGACTGTTCAAGGGAAGCAAAGGTCTGATGATAGATGTTGTAGAGTTGCATGATGGGGAGACCCAGCATTTCTGAAGCTTCACCCATGAGCCTATATTTTGAGTTTCCCCCCAGATATTAAACTAAAACTACATTAATAAAGATATATTTTGAAGAACGAAATTCTGAACAGCCTACTGCATGCAAATGCAAAATAGGCGACATTATAAGTAACAATAACAGTGTTAAAACTGTGTGCACGAGATGCTGCTGCATGACTCTTCTGTGTGATGGAATGAAGATAGAAGTAAGATTGCCTGTGGTGTTGTATGTAAGCAGCTGCCAAACATTTAGAGGCAAGAGAAAAGAAATGGGATTTGTATGGCTTGTGAAATTGCATTGCAGAGCCACAGAGGCAGGGGATGCAGCTGACTGTCTCTGTCTCTCTGGGCTTCTCTCAGTGACGGGAAAAACATCTTCAGGCCTCTGTTGTCATTCTTTACATTTGCTATGCTTAAACAAACAACCCTATAAGAGCCTTTTCTGCTCCATATATCTGAAATACAGTGTGTCAGCAGTATGACCTGATAAATGACAGCGCTGTGTGTTGTAAAGACGCATGGAGATAAGTGTGTGTGTGTGTGTGTGTGTGTGTGTGTGTGTGTGTGTGTGTGTGTGTGTGTGTGGAGAGGGTAGATAAGGGCAAACTTTACACCTCTGACTACCTCTTTCCCCCGGGCCAGGCCTTAAATGACATGGAAATTGAGTTTGGGAGACTGTCTATAAAACACATACAGCTTGGAGGAGTAAAAAAGAGACTTACTTGCCCATTTCCTTCTCTATCAGACAAAAGCTGTGCTGCACAGGAGGAGAGGTCCTTCATGTAGCAAACACTGCTTTTAAAAGGGAATGAGGGTCTTTTTTCCCCCTCTGCCTTCTTCAGGGAATTAGTCGAGTGTTGTTTTGGACCAGATGACTGACATCATGGACAGAAAAAGATCCAGCCACGGGACAACAGAGGGCCGTTTATGTGATGCGACCTCGCAATGCTCTGGTAACACATGTAGGCTACTGATACAAACATGAGCATCCATCCTCGCACAGCACACTGGGGGGGGTGATTGTCTCAGAGGAGGTCACACGGGACTAAGAGGGAAGTTTAAGGAGAGGGAAAATTAAAAGTGAAAGTGTGGTCGGACTCGCCAGTGTAGCGTTTCCTGTGGAATAACAACTAGTCTGAGAAACACAGAATGTGATTGTGGTTAATGTGAGAAGAATGTCTCTTCAGCGCATGACCCACTGACTTTTATAATAGAGAGGTGAAGACTTCTGCGAAGCTCTGAGAATAGTCATATTAGACCGCAACTGCTGAGGTCAGCTTATTGAAATGCAATATTGAGTATGTATATAACCTCACTCAGGAGAGGCTATTGCTGGTTCAGGTTCAATGTGGTAATGAACCTTCTAGTCATATAGTCACCACAGGTATTAGCAGTTGAGTAATTGGCGTGCAGAGGTCCAGTTTGTGGTGAGGAATGCTGAGCTAGAGGTCATGAGTCAACACGCATTTACCACTGAATGGGCTGGATGTACTCCGGAAAGACAATGGAAGTGTAATTTACTGCACTTTATCATCTCCAATATGTGATCTGAATGTAAGCACATATATATATTGCCAGGATAACATGGGTTTTCATTTCTGTATTTTAGCCATGGACTGCTGTCAGGTCCCAGCACCAGTCACAGCCGTTTCATTCCCAAAATATCATTCAAGAATAAAAGAAACGTCTCACTCTGGACCTTCAAGTCCTGTTGTTGTGTCTGCAGCAGTGTTAATAGGACCCATAAAACTGAAAAACACAAAGGCTGTCAATGCGGTATCACTGCTCTGTGGTGCCATGACAGATATAAAGCAGAAATGGTTTGACATAAAATTAAAGTGCTATAAATGTCTTTCTTAAAGCCTTACTGTGCAGAGATATGGAGGGGCGTCGTTACGTGGTGGGTGCAGGTTTGAGTTAGTAGAAAAACATTCAGGAATGTAATCAACATTTCATCCTGTGGTTTCACACTGATCTTCAGGTGGTAATGAGAAACACAGCAATTTGCCAACACAGGCAGGGAAGAAACAAATATCCAGGAAGTAAACATGAGGTACTGGTTATGAACAGGATGCACTGATGCTTTCTTTTCCATACAAGTAACACAACAGGTAAAAGCCAAAAAGCAGCACAATGAGGTCGAGTTGGGTTTATGTCTTGTTTGTTGTTGTCTCTTGTCATTTCCTGTTTTATTTTGAAAAGTAACTCTCCTCTCGTTTCAGGTCACTTGCTCTTCCTCATGTGACACCAGTCTGATTGTCTTCCCTGATTATAGATTGTTTCCACCTGTTTCCTCTTACCCCCACGTGTTCAAGTAGTCTGCGTTTTCCCTTGTCCTGTGTGTTTGTTTCTCTCTGTCACTTGTTAGAAGCACTTAGTTTAGTTCTTTAGCATAGCTGTTTTGTTTGTCCTCCCCTTTGGAGTGATCTTTAGTTTTAGTTATTGAAAATAGGTTCTGTTTTTGTCCTCTGTTAAAGGCTTGATTTTTTGTATTAGTATTAGTATTTTGTCTTAGTATTGTTATTAGATTTAGAGTCTCTCCAGAGAGTTTTATTCCTGAGTATTGTGTACTCTCTCACAGGTGAGATACATGTTAGAAGATTTTGTAGCTCTGTTACTTTGTTCACTCTGCCAAGAGACATTCCTGCTGCCTTTTGTTAAATAAAGCCTGCTGTATTTAACATCACCTCTGCATCTGAGTCCTGTTCTGAGTATCACCCTGACCACTAACAATTATTTTAATATTATAAAATATGTATTAAAAACATTTTCCTTTTGTCCTTAATCCGCCTAAAGACAGGTTTGAGGAGGAAACATAACTCAGACACCAGATATTACAGCTCTGTGGTGACTGTTGTTGGTTCTTGTATTTGTCCATTTACAACCTGGCTAAATAATAATTAGGCTGCAGCCCGGCGGCAGAGCTGCCTGCTTTGTCTTTGAAGCCTCTCTGTTGTGTATGGATATACATGAACGCTTTGTTCAAACCTTTCCTCATTTATTAAAAATACATATTTGCATTTTGTAGGAAAATTCCTTTTTTAAGAATCTACGTCACGACTTGAAGGTTTCTGTCAAAACTATAACGCAGAAATGATTTGCAGTTGTTTTTATCTTTTTGGATTTGAAGGCTCATGTAAACTGTAAAAGGAAATAAAATACACAATTAATTAAGACCTCAGACCCTGCTCCTCTCCTCTGAGCTTCCCTGTCCCTCAATCAAGTTCTCCAAGATGTTCTTCAAGAAAGATAAGAGGCAATAGTTTATGGAGTTTATGGCCTGAACTCACTTATTAGTCCCATAACAAATCTGTTTGAATGAGCAGTTTATGCATGTGGCCCAGTGATCCACAAAGTCAATCGCTAAGATTTGGGACATAAAAAGAAGTCATTAAGTGCACAGAGTATTACAGACTATTTTTTGTTTTTGTTTTGTTTAGTGTTGCAATATTGTGTAATGTTGTGTACACAGATCCCAGCAAAACCTAGTGCAATGCTGGCCAACACTATCAGAACCACCTCCTGCTTGTAATAAAGCAGGATTTTCCTTTTAAGAATTCTGCCTCTCACAGTAAATGATTAATGTGTGGCCCAAAATGCTTCTGCCATCCTAACAAGCTTTAATCCATCACACAAATGCTGAGCTAGGGCGTTTGGTTGAACACATACTGTAAACAAGGCTCTTGCCAACACACACAGAGGAGGAAAAAACCCCCCCTCTCTATCACTGATAATGATCCGCAGTCATTTAGAGGGGCAGGAAGCCGACGGGTTGATCCGGCAGTAAGTGAATGAATATTCTTTAAGCGCTACAGAGTAATTCACCAGCAGGACAAGCTGCCCTCTGTGGAGACGAATGTGTGTGCACGATGCTGGGGCATGTTATCGGGTGGCGTTTCCGAGGACGGAGCTGCCCTTTATTTAATGTACTCCCCGCAGATGGATTGAAGCCGTAAAGCTCAGCTCGGGAGCACAATTAATATTTTGATTAGACGTCTGGGAAAATAGGAGCCGGTGATGGATCACCGTTGTCGGCGGATGGCTCCTCACTGTCCTCTCCACAGACGCATCGACATCAGTCATTACCTTAATGATGACTCGCCTCTGGATTCAGGCTTTCGCAGCAGGGCGGGGGAAACAACTCTTCTCGAAGGGGAGAAAGAGAAAACCTCCATTTCTCTCTGCCGACATGTCAACTGCACATCAAGGCTACAGCTCCCTCACTCACGAAGCCAAATTCCTCCATTCACGCCGAGGCCCTTAAACTGCGTGCAGTGGACCGTTGTTTCCTGCAGGGAGATAACAGTATGCGAGCTAACAAAGTCCTCAGCCATCGGTTGCTGCAGCTCCCAGTGCAGGTGAAGCCAGAGTGGTGGTGAGCAGCTGTCAGAAAGGCCTGTAATTGGAGCCCATTGCACCATTAGTCCTGACCATTAGGCCTGTTATGATCGCTGTCTGTCTGCACTACACTTCTACGGTCACCGTCTCCGTTTGACCCAGGGCTCTACCTCCTACACGGCGGGGACATAGCTGGGACTTAATGACTTGTCACGTGTCCACCTGTGACTGTCCGGGCGGACGATGCTGCATGACACACTCCCCCGCGTGCTGTCTGATCTGTAACAGTCTCTATCCGTACAGGGAATTGGAGAAGGGGGGAGGGGGGGGTGAATGGTGGTATTTTACTGTTTCTGCACAGGTGGTATCAAGTGAAAGCCCAAGAACCCAGAGAGAGGAGAGGTAATATTTACTTTGTGCTGGTGCAATGGTGAGGAGAGTGAGCGAGATGTGAGAGGTGATATGAAATCATCTGCTGTCTGCGCAGATAGTTTGCTTTATAGGAGAAGCACCCGCTCAGACGCCACGATTTCCCTCAAACACTGTGGTTTCGCTTGGGAAAGATTAAAAAAAAAAAAAGGCCCCTCTCTGAACTTTTCTCCACACGAGGGAATCAATCCCAGCTCCCGCTTCCTGCGGCTGATTATCTGGAATTGTGCGGCTCCTTCATCTAACATTCCCGCTCAGTGCGTTCTGCCTCCTCATCTATGTCAAAACAAAATAATCCCGAGCATGACTCCTGGAAATTGAATCTAATTGGAGCTAAATCCTGCTCGTGGAGCCGACAGCGTATCGATTCTCTGCTCGTTCGGCCAGAGTACGACATGAACTGAGTGAACGGCCGGCAGAAACAAATGGGGAATTAGCTGGGTGTGTTACCGGGCTCGCAGCTGTCCCGGCCTTCACTGGAACACAGGAGTTATAGTGGCAACTGCAGGCTGCACCGGGGGGAAAAGAAAGCTCGGATCAAAGCTGGCAGCCAGAATTGCAACATAATGTTTTTATGCAGGTATTCAGTACCTGTGGGAGAGAATGCAGAGTTTACTCGAAGGAGATTTACTCAGCGTGTTGTGGATATGTTGGCAGTCCCTGGAAAACATTCGATTTTCTTTCTGGTATGAATCCAGGTGATTTGTTTGTTTGTTTTTTTTCCAGAGAATTTTCATGTGTCAAAGATTCCTCTAACATGTGACCGGGGTTTTCTCCTGTGTAAAGTGTCAGGCGTATTTTTATTAAAGTATTACAGTAAATGATAAAAAACACCCAGTCTAGGATAAGTGATTAAAGCTGATTAAATATCCAGTGAGGTCCAAACAATGTGGCTGCTGCTGTAAAGTAGTTGACAAAACGTCTGTTACAGCGCTGTGATGATTTTACACTAACACACTGTTGACAGCTTCACTTACACCTGTTTACAAACGCTAGTACGATCTGCACACACACACACACACACACGCACACACACACACACACACACACACACACACACACACACACACACACACAGATCTTCAATCTCACTCGATGTTTAAGAAACGACTTTTTCTCCCACTTGATGCAGATGTGTTCATTTTTCAAGTGAATAAAGAATTCAGTCTTTTCCAACTTGACTTTGGGGAATGCAGCGGGGAAATGCTCACAGTGAGTCTGTGAGAGGTGGGGGGCTGCCACAGTGTGTCCGAGGTGCAGGGGGTCTGAGTAAGCTTGTGTGGATCAGGTCATGGAGAGCCGTGGGGACTGATCTGCCAAATCCTGAGCTCAGACAGAGGAGCTGTTTTGATGGTGGCCATTGGTTTGTGCCATCGGAGAGGAAATGGCTCCTGTGAGAGCCCGTGTCTTTTTAGTGTCTGACCGGTCCCAGCGGCACGGTCTGCCGTGACATGTCCAGTTTGACGGCTCCGCACAGCTGCTGCCATGTTCCTGTGAGGATTCACAGCTTTGACAAGATGTCTCCAGCATCACCTGCGGCACTCCTCACTCCAAACACTCATATGTGGACAGTTACAGAAAATGCATGTTCATTGATGCAGACAAGCAGCTACAGAAAAAGGGTGCTTTTCCCACAATTCACTGTCACAGGCGGTGAATCGTTCCAGCATTATTCATGGGAGCTGATGGGTCTGGACATGCACTTGGTGAGACGTCTTCAGGACCACTGTCCTGGCAGGAAGTGGCATTGATTCTTTTGGCCTCTTCGTCCCCATGCTGAGGTTGTGATTAAGGAAATCTTCTCACCGGATCCCAGATGGTGTGACAGGATAACAGGCAGGGCCTCTGGTTAGGGATCATTCAGGAGCAGCTGGACACTGGTCTACAGTGCAGCAGTATTCAAGGCAATCCTCAAATAATGCCCTGGCAGCCACAGTCTGCCAATGTACTGTATGTGGCCAATACAACCAGGCTGCCATTACATCAGTCATCGTCTAAGAGCTGCCACAAAATACAATCTGCTTTTAAACTCTCCTCCCCTTGTGAAATCTGACTTGTCAACAGACAATGTCAAGTGTGTAGGAGGTAAACAATAATTGCCTTGTGTTCATAGAAGTGGATGTTGCTTGGAACAAAATAACTACTTTCCAGCCACTAAGTCTGAGGTATGTGCTTCTCAGCAAGATCTCCAACGTTTAGTCTTTGTCTTGTGAATAAAATGAAGTTCCATATTTTGACATAACACATTTGTCACACAGCCCTTTATGAAAATACAGGATGTCATATCATTCCCCGTGGAGTGCATCTGGAGACGCTGTTTATCTCAGACTTAAGTAGCTCAGTAGCAGGTGACTGATTTGGTGCTGATGTTCATGTTGCCCAGGGGGTGACGTCTATTGACTGAGATGAGCCCCTGATGTTTCCTTCAGCCCCACCAGCAGGTTCACTGATGGATAACATGGATAAGTTATATAAACACTTTTATTACCAGGCAATGTGCCCTTATACGTTTGGTGACCTGACGACCTCTTTGACCTTTAAAATCTCATCTACATGAAATATCCCATATTAAATAGATCACCATGATATTCATACCCTCCTCAGTTGACGGCCCATTTACTGCACTCGCAGGTTGGATTCTGTTTCCCTGTTAGAAATGTCAATAAAGTTGTCTCATTTCTTGGCTCTGTTGACGTTGTTCCTCCTGGAAAAGCAGGTGACCCCAGTCACAAGCTATCCAACACTTCCACTGTCACTGTAAGATCTTTGTGGTTCATTTTTTCGACGGATTTGCCGCCTTTGCTCAAATCTTTCTTGAAGGCAGCAGAGCAGGAGCCTGTATCTATCTTGCATCGACTTCTTTGGAGCAAATGGATGTGAGAATAGAATCAGTAAGCATCATTATTGGAACCGCTCTGCCCATAACACAGCTGAAGGCTGGGCATCATGGTGACAAGAAGGAAGATATATCAAAGACGGGCGCCCAGATGACAACGGCAACGCATTTGATTTTCAAAGGGATGCAGATCTCAGCACTTTTCAATCGCTTGACCAGGTCTGGCCTCTCCACTCTCCTACCTTTCATCTCAAGAGCTGGCCCCAGGAAAGGAATGATGGAAGGCTACTCAATATTTAAATGCATCCAGGCCTGACAAGTTCACGCTTTTATTCCGATGAATATTGAAAACCCTGCTTCACAAGCACTAAATACTGGTCTGAAGAAGGCCTAATAGACGAAGGCCCTGCCTGCATTGTAATCTGTCAGCAATCTGAGAGGGCATGAAGAGGCCTCTTCATCTACCGACACCTCAGCGGCTGGAGATGGATTCATCTTATCGTTATTCATTTGAACTATGTCAAGATTTTGCTTCTGAATTCAGGCAACGTGATGCTAAATTCTGCTGCACCACATCTACTGACTGCACGTGTCCCGATGTTGCCTGACTCGTTTGGGAAAGTCTGTCTTTTGATTCATTCCAAAGTGTTCCGACTCCAACCCACACTGTTCCACTGAATGATCACAGACACCTGCACGACGCATCCAGTCGCTCATCCCATTTTAGTTTTGCCCGGAGAACATTCTAGTTCAATTTTCATCCCCTCTCTTCCCCTGTAACTAAATACACCTCCGTTGCTCCTGTTAGAATTTCCGGCATAACAGCTTGTGCACCAGTTGTGTTTCAAAGAGAGCTGCCGTAGCGGTATAAAGGCGACATTTGCATTGCGTGTTTTTTTTTTGTCATCTCAGGGACACCTCGGTTTTGTCAAGTGCTGTGAAAAGATTCATTTTATGATACGCGAACAAAAAAAATGCTAATGAGAATTTACTTCTTGCCGAAGAACAGTAATTCAATAAGCACCTGACTATGATGTGCGAGCTGTGTTTGAAAACACTTGAGGATGTTATGAACCACAGGTACAGCGTGTCATCTAAATGGGATGTGCCACGCATATAAATCCATTGATTCTCAGTTACACTTTGCATACGGCTGCTAACATAAAAGTCTAACAATAAAGGGACACCAACCAGAGAGCCATTTAGCGTCTTGCTTCATTAAGCTGACCCGGTGGACACCGGCCAAGCATTGCACTGAGGGATTGTTATCTTTAAAAAGCAGTTTAAATACCACACACACACACACACAAAAAAACAGCAATGGGAGAAATTGCGCTTTTCCTTTTACTAACTCCCATTCCAGCGGAGTCAGCCAATAAATGAGAGGGTAAACAATACAAGGAGGCAGCAGTTTGGTTTACCTGGTGGATTCCCACCCGGGAGAGAGAGAGCTGGAGTGTAATTTGATTTCAGCGCATGTTGTTAATGAAGGCCTTATGCTCCTCTGTGCTGCTGTGATTTCATTCAAACGCATAATGCCAAACATTAATATCAATACATACACTATTGATTTTTCCTCTGCGTCTGCTTTGAGAGAGGAGTTTGGAGAGCAGAGAAAACCAGGGGATTCAGTTGCGCTGAATTTAATTTGGTGGTTTCATGTCAGCACAGATATCCTGAAATTCAGACTTGTCTGAGGCCCTGTTTAATATCCTTGCTTGACCCCATCCTCTGATTTCGTCTCCTCGGAGAGAGATGCGCTACGCTGGAGGAAGGAGAGAGGCTCTAATCTTGCTGCTTCCTCTCTCTTTTACAAATTCTTTGCAGCCCGTATCCGCAGAGAGTCTCGGAAGAGTCAGCGCTGTAGCATTTCCATGGAGAGCAAGGCCAAGCATGTGGGTGTTCAGTGGAAATCCAACGCAAAAATCCGTTTGCGTTGGATTTCACAGTGGGAATCAGTTGTGCGAATGTCAAAGGTGGCTTGTGTGATTGTTTTGGTAATAAAGTTTCATCCTTTGCAGAGGGTTCAGAGTTCATTCACTTCGCAGGGCTTGTGCTGGATGGTGAAAAGACGGAAATTGAAAAAGTGCTATTTGGAAGCTGCGTGCTCAGGAGGAAAAACTAATTGTGAGTGATGTTGAGGGTAAAGCCAGCACCTCATTCATCAGAGACCAGACGGAATCCCAATATATCCCTCTGATTGTGAGCGCTGTTAAATGGGCACAATTATAATTAATGGATGCACTCCGCAAAGAATATTAAAGAACAGATGTTTACTCAGCATAAGTCAATAGTTGCAGGAACCTTCAATTATGCCCTCCTGTGGGGAGCAAAGATGGAGCATTCATCTGGACCCATGACAGTGCATTGAATTGATTACCTTATTATGAGGAAGCTTTGTTATTATTGTCATAACTCACTGCTTATTAGTGATCTTTTGCGATGTCGAAAGAGACAGTGTAAACACGATCAGGACCTTATCACATGACAAGCCCATATTTATCTTGTGCACTTGATTAGGTCAGATGTACAAGGCAGGCACAGAAGAGAGTGGGTATCAATTTCATGATGTGAAAATGATTTCCATAGACACCCCTAGGTGGTGAGAGGCTACTGCACAACAACCTGATTGGATAACATTAATCATGACTTAAAAGTCTGTCCTCGCAGCATTCACGCACAAATATGCTCTATGACCACGTTTAAATGCGGAGTGAACTTCATGCGTTCTTTCAAAGCAATGATTTGCCACAAGTTTGTGTAATGTGAAAAAGGGATAATGGCAAAAACCTCGCATTTTCCACCATCGACACTGATCATCAGATTCCCATGTTTACAGCGGCTACAGAGTTCAGACAGCTGACACGGAGAGCGCGCCTTGATTTGTGCTCCGCTTGCTGCATCGCTTGAATTGAGATGTTCACCCCCCCTGTGCTCTGCATGCATGATGAGGACCAGCATCTGAACTTCCATCAAGTGTGCATTGGATGCATTCTTCTGACAGCTCACTTGCTTTACTTTGCACCCCCACCTCCCTCGCCAGTCCTCTATTTCACACCACAGAGGTCAGGGATTTCTATATGTGTGTGTGTGTGTGTGTGTGTGTGTAGAAACTGTCTACCTTCACAGCCCATGGAGTTGTCAGGTTTGTGGTGTTAGAGACAGTATGTCCCCTACCTCACCTTGCTGAAACAGGGCCCGATATCAGCTTTCATCCAAGGAACAAGTGTGTGTGTGTGTGTGTGTGTGTGTGTGTGTGTGTGTGTCAGTCCACTGAAGTGTAACAAGTCTGTCCCCTGTCTGTCTGTCTGTCTGTCTGTCTGTTTGTATGTGTGTATGTGTGTGTGTGTGTGTATACAGGACACATGTGTATGTGCCCTCTGTCCTGCTCCGTATTGCTCAACTGTTCCATATTTATCTTGTGTGTGTGGAGACGACTGACTTGAGGATTAATGCAATCCACAAACAGAATACAACCTGTCAGATTTTCTCACTATCTCGTCCCCCCGCTGACCAGACGGGATGGTTTTCATGAAGGATGAATCGACCCCGAACCAAATGGAGGACTAGGATCATGCTGCTGCAATTTACTCCAGCTCATGGCTTTTGGGGTCTAAATAGATTTCCTTTGCTGCACATAATATAACCGATACAGCGGCAAAAGAAATAACAGTGCTTAAAACATTTAGCAGTCTGAATAATTTTGGAAATGCGGGACACGTTTTCATTACACACGACCGTCTTCGTATCTTGATGGTGTACAACGTTGTGTGACAGTGAAAATGGTGATTCACTTTGTAATGAAATTGCGAGTACATGAGAAGTAATCACATTCTGTAAGAGGGACGCTCCTGTTTGTCTGCTAATTCAATTCACATCCATTTACCATTTCTATTTTATTCCACATGGAAATAGACTGACAAGTATACAGCCAACTGCACGGCCAATCATTTTCCCTGTCAGAGCTCTGCGTGTCGTAAAGAGAATATTAAGAGAAATAGTATTAAAATAATGTTTGGTGATACAGCCGCTGATCAGACAAGTGAAGATGTCATCTTAGACATTTAATAGAATATAGCAAACTAGGAATCGATCAGAAATCTGTAAAAACATGACTCTTGACTGGACAGATGTGTCAGATAATAAATGTATGTATGGATTTGTGGCGTTTATCATTTTTGCATCATTTTGTCACAAAAATAACAGCTGCTCTGATGTATCTATATTCACATGCTGCATCTATGTTGCATCGCTTTAAAGGTTGTTGACGCAAGGAATTGTGGGACAATATTATCTCCTCTCCTTTCATACAGAAGGTCCCGTGTTTCCTTTGCTGGAAGAGATAAGAAACTGCTTTTCTTATCGTCTGTGGGATTCGACTGGGTCTTATCACGGCAGCCACATAAATAATTCCAGGTCATTACACAGAGAACAGACTTTTCAGTTGCATCCCTTGTCCTGCCTGTGTTAGTGAGTCGACCGGCTGGGCGTGACCTTTAGGTGCTCTGCCCCCCCCCTGCACGACCTGCACCAGCAACCACAACAACCACAGTGTCACTGTGCACATTCTGTCTGTCCCCCCAATGCCAGCTGCTACACGGACACTGTTCTTCCTCCCTCTTCATCGTCACATGACAGATCTGCAGCCACCACTTCAGTCAGTTCGCTCCCTCGTGCATCCTGCTCACCCTCCTCAGCCCTCGCCGGTCCCGTCCCAGGCTGCTGCCTGACAGACAACAAACCAGGTCTGACAGGCGGCCAGGCGGTGTCACAGGCTCACGGCAGAGAGCAGTGCCTGTCTCCACTCATTTCCTCCTTCCTGCTCCCCTGGCCTGGACCCCTCCCCTCTGCACCGCAGCCCAACCTTTCCACCCTCCTGCTGGGGGAGCATCATGCCGAACACGGCTGGTTCCTTTTCTCTTACAGAAGAGCCGCTTCCAGCTGTCTGCCTCTGTTTGAACGCATGCTTTTATTCTAAAGGTGAAAATTGAGTGTATCTTTACACCTTTTTTTGAGAAAGAAGGTGTAAAGATAAAAGCTGGGGCTTTTTCTGGATGGATGATTATTTCGTTACCGATGCTCCCACCGAAAACGGAAACGTGCAAATTCTTTGTCGCAGTGAACCAAACAAGTGAAAATTGGTGTGCACCTGAAAGAGGAGAAGACAATGCGACGCGGTGCTGTGTGTTCAATGCTCAGACTGTGATGACTCTCCCAACAAGAGCGGATCTTCACATACACACACTGTAGCTTGTCGAATCGGAATTGATAAGTGTCACTTACCAAAGTGCACAGGCCCTCAGGTGATCAGCTGTGTTGTGTCTGATCATTTATCTGTTCAGTTCGGCCTGTTTTATGCTGTGTACTGTTTATACTGCTGCCTTCTCACTCGGCTGCATGACGTCGGCCTTTCAGCTTGAGCTGGAGCTGTTTTTTATGCACACTGAGACAGGTCAGGAGATCAACAGTTTACCCCTCTGCAGGCTTTTCCTCATTCTTGCAAACACTAAACTGCTAATGCATACAAACGCTAAAGCATACATAAACAGGGTCAGTCTGTTGCACTCACACGGACACACACACACACACACGTACCTGTCATTATTGACATAAATCATTCCCTAACCCCTTAAACTTACTTGAAGTGCTGATTGTCTGAGCCCCGCAGTTTTCAAGCCAAAATGTTTCTCTTCCTGCATAAGATCTGCACCCCAAGAGGAGCCCCCACCGGTCCTCACAAAGATAGAAGCGCAAGAGCACACACTCTGCAGTATACACTCTGATTCACCCGAGCACAATTACACTGTTGCCATGGAAGTATTCCTAATGAGGGCTGAGATGACAGTTGAAATCCAGACATTATAATGCACCACAGTAGAGGCCCCAGGAAACTGTTCCACCTCAAGAGAGAAGAAAAACTGGTTGGCTCCTTTGTGTCCGAGAGAGACAGTTAAATGGCCCTAAATCTGCCTTAATTTGATGTTTGATCTCCCTCACCCTTAAAGCATAACGGCTCGGAATATGTGATCCTGTTCATTCAGAGGAGGATGAAAGTATCTGGACGGCTCAGTCTGCACAAAGGTGTGCTGTTAGCAGGAACATTCACATGGCAATGAACAAGATGGATGTGTTTCTTTGGTTGGCCCCTAAGAGAGAGAAAGATGCCCCCCCCTCCCCCCCAAAGCACTTTTCAGATGTATCTGTTATGAAAGGACCTGTTCGCAGTGTGCCCATTATCTCAGGAATATGAAATAACTGAATATAGCCTACATCTCCAACCGCTCCCACGCTCCTTCCAGCTCGGTGACGATATTTCAGTGCACCCACCAAAACAAGAAATGCCAGCGCAGTGACTTACAGGATTTGATTCCCGAGCAATTTCCAATTGTGTTCCTACACTGGGACCCCAGGGAAGAGGGGGTGACCCTGCTAATGGAAGAACTCATCAGTATCTGCCAGGGTAATTAGCCGAATTAGCCAATCCCCTCATCTCGGAGGTGACCCCGTGTCGGGGTGAACGCTTGACGTGCCGAGAATCTCTGCAGCAATTACTGATATCCGGCGGGGCCGTACCTGTTGGCCCTACTGCTTTGTTTATTCCAGCACGGCTGCATGAAATGAGGCTGAACAGCCTTTCAGACCAAGCTCGATGTCATGTTGGCCTGATGCATTAAACAGGATGAATGCTTTGACACAGAAATCCGGGTCACCTTTCAAATGACGTCACAGGTATTTGGCCCAGTGATATACCAGTGACATTAATATTAGCAGTTTTCGCAGCAACAACTTGTTTGCACGTGGAACGTTTGTAATATTTGAAAAATCATTTGTTTCACTTTTATTTATGTGTCAAGTTTGAATATAAGACAAAATCACCAACTTCGAAATCATCAGCTGTAATGCTTTAGTTTTCTTTCTAAAGTAAAACTGTCTATTGTTGTCTGTTATCTGGTAGCTATCCGCACACTCCTTCTTTAGCCTCTTCTATCCATTGTTGCTTCCACATGCAGTATGTCCCTGCCACCTCCTCCCTATCTCACCAGAAGAATATTTAACCTTGGCCAGGCTCTGGGAGCAGATGGTGGGCCCTTATGTGCACACGGCATCATCCAGTGCTAATGAAGCGATGTCTCCATAAACACCTGACAGAGGGTCAAAGCAGCCTGGATATGAAGATGGTCAGTTTCAACTAAATTGGGAGACACTCCCACACTTCCTGATTGTTTCAGCATGAACTTGTCAGTACATGAACAAATCAGAACTGCCTGCCACTGCACCTGCACAGCCGACAGTGTGTTAGTGGGCTGTACACAACAAAAAGACAATGGGCCTGAGTGTTTTATCAACATTACAGATTCATACTGAGTTCTCAAAAAATACATCTCACAAATTAGAAAATGAAACGTTTCATTAGTCAGAAGCTATTTTTTTTATTTCCGAATGAGAGAAAAGACAAGGAAAGACTCTCCTGGCGTCTTCATTGGAGAAGTGGACAATGTGACGATGTGACAGTGTCACAGAATAACACTGTAGAAAAGACAGTGTGAGAAATGTGTCAGCGAATGTTAGAACTGTCAGCATCTGGGAACTTGACACCCGTGTCTGAGAGGATGTGACTGAAGAGACAGGCGTGCAGGAACGCACTTGAAGACTTATTTGAACAGGGAAGACAGGTGAGGTTCATACCTTATCTTTAGGTTCCTGTTTAGCTTAAAAGAGAAAAAAAAGTCGTATCAGATTTCACCACATCCAACTCTCAGATTAAAACAATATGGAAAAATACATGGAAAATTGGAAAACAAACATGGATATATGTGTGTATATGTGTTTCTATTTGTCTGCATACTCTAAAATCCAACGTATTCAAAATACCACAACAGCAGTTTGTGTCACAATTTATGGCAGAACCCAAAAGCAGAGTTAGTCCGGTCTTGTTTTCAAAAGGTTTATTATTCAAAGTGCAGGGTAATAGCTGGTGGGGGTCGTGGCGTGCAGAGGGAGAGGTCCAGGCAGTGGTGATTGGGTGATGGTTGGCAGGTGTGTTGATTGCAGAGCCAGCTCAGGTGTGCAGAGAGTGAAGGCGACACACAACAAACACACACACACACACACACACACTTACAGGCACACAGAACAGTGACTGTGACAGTTTGATTGATATTTGATATTAGTGGGTAACAAGCGTTTTGTTCGATGAGCTCACATACAGGACTACCACTTATAGCTTTGCCCCCTATATAACACTTGACGCGGGACTTTCGGCAAACAGGTGTTAAAGAAAGGGTGAGGGTGTTAATGGTTTATGCAAATATTGAGTACACTACAAGCCTATGCACACTGACTGACATACAAACATACATAAAAGGCACGTTTGATGTATAATTTGGATGTCGTTCTAATTTATTGTAGCTACACATTCCAGTATTTCTTCTTGGGGCCATTTGGCAGGTGTTTGTATAGAAACGCCGCGTCTCGAAATTAAAAATGAAGGAAAACTATTGAAAGAAATCTATTTCAAGCGTGAATCCATGTCACACTGACATCGTATAAATACCTGCACAAGTAGTTTGTCATCATACAGCCTCTAGCTTATTTCTGTCTCCAGTAGTGATGAAGTGGATTAATAAAAGAACCCATCATGGTATTTGACAAAGACTGGTGCAGAAGGTTAAACACGGTATTGATGCAAATAGTTATTGTGATGATGCATTGTACACCTTGTCCTCCATGTTCCCTAATGCAGAACCATGGGCTAATTTTGTCTATTTGTCTGAGCTCCCCATAGCAGAAGAAATCACTTTGGGAGATCACCATTATGGTGCTGTTTGGACTTGCAGTTCCTGAGAAATCAAAATCTATTTGCAGCATTTAATTTAACAGCAACTTGGTAACAGCAGTAAAGTCATTGCATAAATACTAGAAAATGCTATATATGTGTCTGAGTCCTGCTCACATTAGACTGGTGACGATGGGATAAAGTATATTTGGTGTACAATATATTTGTCTGTGATGTTTATCATGATGAGAAAATATGTAAAGCCTGTGTGATGCACAATACGTCTGTCACAGAGAGTGTTGCTGCCGATATTGTCTCTTTCCCAGGACGACCAGTCTGATACATGCCAGCTTTTCTATTTCTACTCCATTCAAGTGAATGTATTTGTGTACCCAGTTGATTCTTATGTGTAATATCATATCATTATCACTGGGCATACAGTAGGAGTGTGACCTATGGCCCCTATAATTTGGCACTTGGAAACACAAGCTGGCCTCTGATAATAGCTCTGCTGCAAACAGTTGACTTTGTCCCGACCACTGAATTTACTGCACTGAGAAAATCTTAATGACAGACAGGACTTTTCTTTTTTTACAGAATGATTGTGCAGCCACAGCTTCACCGCTGTACTTCCCTCCTGTGCTTTACAGTTGGTAAAATAGGCAAGTGTGCAGCAAGTAGACTATTTGTCACTCAGCAGCAGACCGCAGACTGGGGTGTATAATTACCACTTACTGCACAATTGGCTGTCTTGTCACACCCTCAGTGCCACAGCTCCTCTCATTCACATTCAAATTCTTGAAGAGAGTCTCAGTTCATCCCCGATTTCCAACTTTACTCCCTTTTTGACATCTGTATTCCATTGAATTCCACATTTTCCTGTTCTCTCACTTATCATGGTTGTTATTGGTTTCATAGCACCCCACATGATTTTTTTGTTTACATATATTTTGCCACTGCTCATCTCCCTCTGTTACTAATTTCCATATATCTCTTGAACGCATGCCTCCCCTCCTATTTCTGCCTCTTGCTCTTTTACTCTGTGCTCTCTCTCCACTTCGCTGAGCCAGCGCTTTGATCTCAGAGTAGCTGGGAGGGGTGGGTTGAATGGCGGGTGGGGGCTGCAGGCACCGATGAGAACAGTCAATACTTCATATCTCTACCTGGAAAAAAAGAAGACAGAGGGCAGTGCACATTTAAATAGGGTAAGATGTATGACACCCATATGTAGTTTTTAAACATCTCTCCAGTGGGAGAAGCGGCTGACAGCTCATAACAAAAAGAATCCATTAATGTCAACATCTGCAAATAGAACCTGGTTTCCAAAGTGATGGCTGGCCCCATGCTATGGAAACTGGAAAATAAGAGCAAGGACAACAATAAAAGTGAAGGTACATTAGCATAAATAGTCAGACTTTTACATCACTGGGTGCATTGTGTGCAGAATGTGGCGATGGATGGAAGTTCTGAATTTAGCCCCGTGTGAATGGTAGCCCCTATGTGCTGCTTATTTCAAAGGTATGTTGTAATGAAATTGAATGGCTGTGGATGAAAGGGTTGTTCCCTATGCTTGATGCCAACTCCCATTATTCTCCCCGAACCCAATCAACCATTCAGTCCATGTAGATGGAGCTTACTGTTAGCTTCTCATATTGGTTTCCATTGCCCAGAGAATAAGTCTGCAATCAGTTCACATTTCTCTCCATATCCCTCTCAGGTGGACTACATCCGCTCTCATTCAGGCCTCCGCTACTCACAAATGAAGCACAGTCTTCTCAGGGGTTGGAATAGCAGCTCTGAATGATGGGATGTGATCAACGTTACCCCGGGAATCATCTGCTCATGAAGATATTAATGCTGTGACCATATTCCCCTGCGCAGACTTATTTCTATGGTAATACAGTTATTCATTTGCCATTTATAATATTTGCTCAGAGCAAATCAATGAGCGCCACTGTGCTGACCACATTCTGCTCCAGATGAAGACTGTATGGAATGTATAGAGCAAACATATGCATACACGCAGCTCCGCGGCAGGCCTAGACACATGTGACAGCACTCCATCAGACGAATTTGGTTTTCTGTCAAAGTGATATAAATATCACCTGATGCGTGCAAATGGGAATACACAGAATGGTGTAATGAAGTAAACAACACAATGGACTTTCCATGAAAATTATGTTGGATACACCTCTGTGAGTAAATCACATCCAATTCTCTATGCAACAATGAGTAGAGGAGCTGAGTCTATTGTAGCTGTCCCTGTGTCTGGCCTCAGTTAAATGCTGCTGCTTGTGTTTGATCTCCACAGAAAGCCGCTTTTGGCTCCCTTGCAAGGCCTTGCCACTTGGGTGCTGAACTGCTTCATTCCAGCTACCTGCGTCTGTTTGTTTAACGCCAGCTTCTGATTTCACACAGACATAATTAAATCAAGCCTAATCCACTATTTATGCATTCTTCTTCTGCATTATTCACACGACAGTTTTATGTGTTATTGCATTTCTTTCCCTCAGAGACAGTAAAAACCTATGGGGCTCCTGTTATTAAATAGACCTTCCCCCAAGTATGCTCCTCATATTAATTAAGCCCCATCCCACCTTATCATAACACACAATGCAGGCAT
This sequence comes from Trinectes maculatus, assembly GCA_016785345.1. Taxonomy (NCBI): domain Eukaryota; kingdom Metazoa; phylum Chordata; class Actinopteri; order Pleuronectiformes; family Achiridae; genus Trinectes; species Trinectes maculatus. The sequence goes on from JAFBJQ010000994.1 coordinate 92,998, forward strand.
GTAAAACGCTGTGCTTGCACTTTTTTGCAAGTGTGAATTTGCTTAATGCAACTACACTGTGTGTAATATGAGAAATGATAGTGCCTCTAGAGATTACATCAGCTTTCTAGGAATATTTGGTAGACACTCGAATATCCTTGCAAAGAGAATTTCACCGCAGTGGGCAATGTTACAAATGCCTATTGGCATTTTTGGTTTGAGGGGAAGCTGGACTCCGTCTTAATCCTGAGTCCATGTTAGTTCAATTAAAAACCACCACAACAACATTTATTAAGTATGTAGGGGGAGCTGAAACCAATTCCATTTGATAAGGGGCAAACTGTATGTTTGCCCTCAGCGTAAGACTGGGGCAAACATACACAAACAAACAACTATTCACAAACACAACACATTCACATCTAACCTTAGATTTACTGTCTTAGATTGGACCTAACCCCTATCTGCATGACTGTGGGAGACAGTCTGAATATAATAAATGATATCGATAGTAACAACAACAACAACAACAACAATGTTAATAATAATGCTAAATATTATTCTTATTGTGGCTGCGGATAGAAAGAGCCAATAAGAGGTATGTGGGCGGAGTCACTGAAGCTGAGGATAGAGTGGTGTGCTGTGCCCTGACATGTGGCTGCAGCCTGTAAACTCAGTGTTGTTGTTGTTGTTGTTGTTGCAGCAGCAGCTGCTGTGTGGAGACAGTGGGTGAGTGTTTGTACAGATGATTAACACTGTCCTTCACATATGCTCAATGCGCAGCGTCTCACAGTTGAACCGCGTGAACACTGTTGCCTTGGTAACTTGCTTGTTAGCTTAGTGGCTAACATGAAGTCAGCAGTGTGTATGCAGCTAATGTTTGCTACTGTTTGTTTGCAACACAGGAGCAGGTCAAACATTATCATGAGAAGCATTTTGAAAGTAATGAATAATAGATAAATACACAGTATATTATATCTGTCCACAGTATTGTAAATGAGTTTTATATAAGCAGTTTCTCTCTCTCTCCCTGTCTCTCTCTCTAAACACACACACACACACACACACACACAAACACACATATACATAAATCATATATGACTTTAAGTAATTGTTCTGTGTTACAGTGTATATAATTAATTTTATTAGCTTCTTAAGGAGTCAGATCACTGTCAGCATCATAAACATCAACAGCAACATAAGCTGGTTCCAGGTGTTCAGCTGTTGTTTTTTCAGTAAGATGAAATGTATAATCAGTCAGTTGTTCAGGTTTGAAATTATGGGATTTGTTGAGTAGATAAGGTATGTATGAGGTACTTGGTTTTTTAAAATAGTAGTCCTACCATGCTTAGGTAGTGTTAAATAGAAAATGCTGTGGTTGATGATTTTCTCATTTCTGATCCTGGTAATGCAGTGTTGAGATGAGGCGCTGCACCACCACATGGCTCTTGACCAGCGAGCGGAGAGCATGAGGCAGGAGCACCAGCAGACACGTCACCCAGGTACATATGAGTGCAGTCATGTTATTAGAGTGTGGCACATGTAGGCACAGTCGACCTCCAGTTTCTCTGCATGTGTACATGACCAACAGAGAAAGTAAAAGCCGAGTCAACATTACCAAACCTATGTATCATTGATAATATTTTTTTGAATGTGTCCTGACCATCCTGTCAAATAGGATAACTTACAGTGATGAGCTCTGTAATAGCAATAATTTTATGACAGTGTGATAAACCTGTTTGATTTCTGGTAAAAAGCAGCAGATGCCAACCATGACATTTGTTTATGAAGTTAAGTCATGTTTAAAGTCTATTATTTTCGCCAAGGTACAATCCACCTGATTTCCCCCGGTGGTCAAAGGCTCTAACTGATATAATTTGTTTGTGTTACATATTTGTGTTAAAAAAAAAAGCTTCAGTTTTGTTTTGTCTGAATTTAATTTCAATTTTTTCAAGTTTGTCTTTAATAGCTGAACGCATGACTGAATCATCAGCATAAAGATGAAAATTCACGTTTGATGGTTTAGCTGCACTCTCTCTCTATGCCTTTTTTCCTGACAATTATTCTGACAAATGACTTGCATTGAATATAAATTGTGTGTGAAATATGTTGAAGGTAAAATTGTAAAAAGCTTTTTTCCTTTCACAATCCAGTGGAAATCTGGCAAGTGGAAAGAAACAGAGAGGTTAATTAGGCAAAGTCAATTCTGTTCCAGTTCAAATGAAAATCAAATGACATCCACTGTCATCCATCTCCATCGAGCCACTCTCTGTGCACCTGTCAGATTCTCCTGCTGTATTAAAATGGCAGTCAAAAGGTTATGGATACAGGCATCTGCAGGGGCTCCTCCTCCTGTGATAAATATGGAGAAGAATCCATAGCCTTGTATCATTACCTTGGAACCACAGTCATATAATTACTAATAAATAGTGACCCATTTCCTATTGATTTCTACTTTCTACAATGCTGCCTATCTGGAGGCAGAAGTTCTGCTGAAATGCAGGTGTAAAGTCCGATGCGACCGAGCAAACAAATAGTATCTAATCGTAGCTAAATTAAAAATGGGTGAAATTGCTTGATATTCATTTTACATCCTTTGCCTCTCTCAAGGTATTGGGTAAATGATTACTTTGGTCTCTAACTGATAGATGATTTGTTTCCTGTGGCCTTAAAGCATCACTGCTGAGCATACGTCAATATTATTTTCATTAGAAAAGAAGACGTAAAATCAAAACATCAGGTCCTAGAAGTCTGAGAGGACTCGGAGTTGTGGAGCATGTGTGTGATTTGGCTAACACTTTTAATGGGTCTTGTCTGTCTTTGTAGTTTCCCTGTCTGCATCAGTTTGATTGTTCAAACTGTGAAAGGAATGTCAAGTGAAAAAAAATCATAAATTATTGTTACAGTACTCAGCTTACTATCCAATATGAATTGAATTTTTTTTACCTCCACACCAAAGTAATCCTTCAAGTAATACATTGCACTGTGGGCATTACTATCATTTTGTATAGCACAGTAATGTGTAGGTGGTAAACAGAAAATCAGAGTTGCAGCTTTGCATGTTGAAATGAATATAAACACTTAATGTTCACAAGGCTCATTTAAGAGGCATGATTAAGTACCCATTGCTGTTAGCTGCAGCATTGTTTCCCTTTGCATTGTCTGTCACCTGAAAGCCCTCCAAGGTTTCAGAAAGGCTTTGTACTGTAACACATTCTGAAGATGCTATTATCTCATCTGTCTGAGAGAGTAAATGAATCTGGGGAGGTTTGTTGATTTGTACTTTTGAGGACCTACGACTGGAAATGACTGTGAAATTTTCTCCTTGGTCAGCAGTGAGAAAAGTTCCGTATTGAGGGCAATATTTTCACTCTACTTCACGGCACAGTCAAATGTGGTGCAGTAGTTGTGTCAGCCGCGGCACGGCTGTGAACACCATGATGTAGAGATAGACCGATATATCGGTTGGCCAATAAATTTGGGCCGATTTTTGACAAAATGATTTAAATCGGCCGATATCTGTGTTTTTCAGTGCTGATTTAAAGGCAGCGTCTTCATTATTGCGTAGCCAAAGTCAGGCACGTCCGCTGGCAGCCCCATGTTATTGGTGCTGTGGAACCTGCAGGAGCCGCCTCACAGGAGAACAGAACAGTGGTATTTCCTGCATGACAACCGGCGGTTCTTAAACTGGATGTACTGAGAACTTTCATTGATAGATGGGTAGACTGAGGAAGACACAGTGCACAAAATTAAGATTCGAGATTAAGATTCTTTGGTTCAAGTCAGTGCTCAGTAAATGATGATGTTAAGTTCAGAAATGTTGTGCATCCACTTGTTATTATTAGTGTGACGTTGTAGCATGCAAATAAATTGGAAAACGTCTAGATACGCCAGCACACATCGGCTGACCCTGACCTCTAAACATCGGCATCGGCTATAGAAAAACCCATATCGGTCAATCTCTACCATGATGATGAACTTTGTTTGGCTTTTACACTTTCTGAATACATCAGATTAACCAGTCAGAGATCGTGTTGCTCTGTGTATTCAGGGCATGATGTGATGATGTGTGTTGTAGACCTAATAATTATCTGGTGAAGCACAATATCTGTTTTTGAAGTTTATGTTCGATCAACTACATTCATCTCTGTGACAGACATAATAATAGTTATAGTAATGATAAATGAGTTGGCAGTCTAACAAATGATCACATACAGCGATCTGCCGCATCATCAACCTGTCACTGGGTATACTTGCATTGTGTGTGTGTGTGTGTGTTCATGTGCCAGCAGTACTAACACTGTGGTTTACTGGTTTATATGCTATGCTAAAAATGATAGCAATTACAGAGACAAACATTCACACAGAGTTAGTTTTTCCTAAGGCTAAAAAATATGAAGAATGTAATTTGGTGTATTTCCACCAACACAACCAATAACCATAACCATTCGTATACAACATGTCTCCCCCAAAGTATAGTGAGGCACAGACATACTTTGATGAATACATTGCTTAAAATCCCGTGACAGCTCATTTGCTGACTCGTTGAGCTTCACCGAATGGTTCACACACAAGTCTAAATCAACGGATGTTGTGCATCCGGGGACAGATAGGGTTAAAGCTGAACAAGTAGTACCATGATAATTAATCTGGGCAGTTAATTTGTTGTATCTAATCACTATAACTGTTTTTATAACTGGTGTCTTGTTGATAAATGTTGTTATAAATATGCAGTTCTGAAAATAAGACTTGTTGCCTAGTAAATTTTGCTTGTAGTGGCTAAAGAGTCCAGAGAAGAGAGAAACATACAAGTCTGTTCACTGCAACTGCAGTAGAGGAGAAACATTAATTCTGTCGACAGGTCGAACTTCCTTCCATCCTGATTAAACGAGAACTGGGACCGATTTTGAGAGATATCCTCAATAATTCAGCACGGCCTTAAACCAATTCACTTCAAGTGCCCAGATGGTATTTTTATTAGACAAAATGCTCGATACTTGAGAAGAATAATGTGCTTGCATCGTGAAACTGGCTGGGTACCTTTGAGCCACGCAGAGTTTCCTGAGCAGAGGCTCGGGCCTCTTCTTCAGGGTGGTACTGTTCGGCAAAACAATAATTTCATAAATATGAGTTTGTGCTGCAGTGACAGATGAGGAAGGTGCATCTCTGGGTGTGTGCTTTAGAACCATTGCTATTAGATAGTGGAGCATAGAGAGATGAGCTGATGTGTGTGTGGTGCAGACAAAACGGACACACCATGCTACACCCACTTTATGATGCTGTGTAATGTGCTCTGACTAATTAAGCTAAAACATGTCCGCTTCTCTAAATTCTCATAGGTAAACCTGATAGGTCTTTTTCATTTCGACAGTTTGCCATTTTCAGCACAATCGCACCTTTACTTAGTGGAAATGGATGCTTTTTTCCCTCTTAACCGTTCTCCCTGTCAGCAGCTGCTCCCAAGTGAGGAAGCAACAGTGACTGATACGAAGATGCAGTCTTATTTATTACAGCCACTGTTTATTGACCAAGGTGTAAGTCTTAAATCCTCGTCGTCCACTTCCTCTGCAGAGTTTTCCAGGCTGTAATAAAAGCAGAAGCTCCCCAGTGCCCTGAATAAAGATGAGTAGAGTGTATTTCTGATACTTCTGCCATCAAAAAAAAGCTCCAGCCCCCGGACAGAAGCATTTACTTTGCTGTAGTCTAGAGGTGCTTAATAATTATAAGTCTCAAGTGGTTTACTTTCAAGATATCATTTCAATAGAAGAAACAGGGAAAAAAGGTTCATGGTGATTTCTTTCCAAAATTCAAAGAGTTCGTGTGGAATAATAAAGCCATAAAGTGAATGGCAGTGACAGGAGCAGACACTGGGCTGTGCTGATTGACGCAGCAATACTGTCCTATTCCTTTTGATGGGATTAAATTGTCATGACCTCTCAGATATGGAAATTAATTCAGTGATCTGAGGCTCTGGAAATGTCAGCATTATTAAATGGTGAGGCCAGTTAATATTTACAGTATTGCAACTGTAAATTTAAGTGCCTATTATGTTATCTCAATACTGTTACTATTATAGATTTTTATACACAGTGCTCAGCGTAAATGAGTACACCCCAACAGATTTGTCAGAAAACCTGGTTCCTTCCAAAATCCACATTATCTACGGGATACTATTCAACAAAATACTCCCACATTTGTTTTGAGTGAATTTGCACTCAGTAATTTTCCTGACAATTTCATTCAGGACCATGTTGCACAAACCCTAACGAAACCCTAACCCCAATGAAAGTCGTACAAGCAAAGCTACATTTTAACATTTTGATTGAAAAGAATTCAACCACAGGTGAGGCTGATTATTCATGAGACAGGTGTCCAGCATGGTGTTGGAAACTGAACTGTGCTTTGCTTTCTCAGGGGGTGTACTCATATATATATATATATATGTGTGTGTGTGTGTGTGTGTGTGTGTGTGTGTGTGTGTGTGTGTGTGTGTAGTATACACATTATATGTATGTGTGTGTGTGTGTGTGTGTGGGTGTGTGTATTAATTCATCTGTTTTCATTTACACAACACACACACAACCGTTAAAGTCATCACAGCGACTTTAATGTTTAATGTTAAAACTAATAACTCTATATACGCTGTTGCGTATGTAGTGTGCTTATAGGGCGGATCAGGGGGAGAGGAGGAAGTGGGCTGTGAAATAGAGTCCAGTAGAGCAGTTAGCTGATGGACACGGGAGAGGACTCGGACGGCTGGTTGTCATTCACAGCGTCAGACCTGACTCTGCTCCACATGGAGTCAGAATGTGAATCTAAATAGGCTGGAAAATGCGTTTTTCTGCCAGTAGATCCCGGCAGTGTATGGGGCATCATTTGGATCCACACACACACACACGCGCGCGCACACACACAGTGTGCCGTGCAGTAGGAGGGGTTGTAGTGACGCTGTCATCCAATGGGCACCGGCTTCCTCTGGACTGAGCGCAGCATCTCTCTCTCAGCGGCACTTTTGCGCCAGACAAGTGGGGACAGTCTCTCACTCAGCATCCGAGGCTCCAGGAATTACTGAGCTGGCTCTTTGGAAGTCTCGTCTCGTCCCCGTGTTTTTGCCCCGCGTGACAGGCGGTTTCGCAAAGATGATCGCTGGCTGCGTCGTCCTGGCGTGCACCTTACTCGTTGGCGCATCCTCGGTAAGACGAGTTCATTTCTTGGTGTGTTTTCGGCTGACAGGACCGAGGAAGTGCTGCACTGCTGTGGTGCCTTACTTGGGCTTTGCAGCGCTGCAGGAGAGAGGGAGAGAGAGAGAGAGAGAGAGGCTGGGAAAGGTTCACTTTCTCTGCCCGCAGCGATGCAACACCAGGCGTGTGATCCGGCTGGAAGCCAGATCCAAGCTCCAGTGTGTTTTAGTCCAAATGTCGTGAAAAAGTCACTGATGACTGATCATCAGCATCCCCATCCTCTCCCCTTAACAAACTGCAGTGGCTTATTGCAGAGGGCAGTGGTCTCTCTCTCTCTCTCTGTGTGTGTGTGTGTGTGCTGGCTGCGATCAACTTCCTTTACGCACTGTCATTTCTCCCAGCGTGCATTTACTAGACTTAACGTGTCGGGTGGCGACTTGGTTATGTGCATTTATCGAGGGAGTCTCAGGGAGGATACGAGCGATTTCATGAATTTATTTGCAAACTCAGCAAAACAACTCACCGTAACCAGCCTCATTTCTAAAATAGCCCAGTAGCTATTTCTCACTGCTGACCAAGGAGAATAGACTCTCTATATAAACACACACGCACACACACACACACACACACACACACACACACATATAGTACACACAGTATGTATGGATGAATGAAGTAGATGACTGCAGGTGCATTCCATTAAGAATGAAAAAGCTATAAGGATACTTGGTGTCTGTATATATGCTTATGTTAGAATCACACATTGAAGTGGCTCTCTCTGTGTTGCTCTGAAACTCCATTTGAGTATGTGTTAAATGTTTTGGTTAAACGCGCCATGCTGGTCACAGTTATCATCCTTACAGTGGAAATAATTGCTGTCATTATCACCACTTGTGTCATGAATTTTATATTAGCCCTACATATGGTGCTGATAGAATTGTCTGTCTTAATGATGACATGATGATGATGATCACCGTCATTAAAATGATCTACTCTCCCAGTGTTTCCCATGTTTCTCTGCAGTGGTTTAAAGTTAGTGTCTTTATTCTGGGATGTGGATTTCCACACTGTGAAAAAATCTGTAATCTGAAGCGAATCACTCACTGTAACCAGAGACAGTGGGGTTCAATATCAGTCTGAATGGGCTGTGAGATCAGCCTGTAACCCTGTGGCCACAAGTCAATTTGCCAATGCTTAACAGGCCGTCTTGTTTTTAATCCTCAGGGGAATAAGGCAGTCCAGCCATTCAAGCCCCCGTGTAGACCAGGCTTCTCCCAGACCTTCTACACCGTGATTGTCCCGAGAGACGCCCTGCACGGCCAGAGCATTCTCAAAGGTAAATCTGCCGCCGCTGGATTTAATTTATTGACTGACGATATTTTCTCTTCTCTGCCCACACGTGTCCCCGGCCTCACAGATTGATTGAGTGAGTGAGTGAGTGTGTGTCTGCATGTGTGTCTGGTGGGACATACATTACGGCATGTGGCTCTCCATCACACCTAAAGGAGATCAGAGTGAACACTGGTTGTGGCTGTGCAATATAAGTAGCTGGCGTCGCGCACACACATACATACACCCTATTAAAACAGGCGACTGGTTTTAATGCTGTGATTGATTGGTGTGTATTTAAGCAGAGGGATCCGGCCGTGGTGGAGGTTGGGTTTGAAAAGTCTTATGGCGTGTTTCGATGTCACGTGGCAGCAAGTGTGCAATGCAATCTGTTACAGAGTGGTCATTTGATTTGCAGTTTTACTGATGACTGAACACCCAGATCACGCTGATCGCAGGTAAAAGCACACAGAGTTTCCCACAAACAACAAACAAATACATATTATTTGATCAACTGAGCTGAGCGAGCTGACTCATTTAAATAGCCATACTCGGCATGTTTGGAGCGAGACGCCCAAACCTTTCAGTTGATTCTGATTGCAAAACATTTCCCTTTTTATTTGTTTTGTTTTTCAGAGAAATTCACCTCTATTTGAATTCCCTCCGTTCCGGCTCAGTGCAGATAGTGTACGGAATCTACCGTGAGCTTCATCTCCTGCCATGTGAAAGGATGTTGTAGTATCTTCTATTTGCTGGTGAATCTTTATCATAATGGAAAACAGTTCCATTCAGCCACATCCCAAGATCCCTATTTGCATAATTGACAGATAAACAAAAACTACCGCTTTCAGAGGAAGGGTATCTGGAACATACACTTTGTTATATTTAAAGCTTTAGACTCCTGGAAGTGCGAGATGAAGAAATAACCGGAAGATGAGGCGTACTTCAGCATTTTGCCTTATTTCATATCTACTGTGAATCAGTTTCTGACGCATGAATCGAGTGCCCAGTGTCTTGGTTGCTACACGTTTCCGCCCACTCCTTCCCTCTAACCTACTCCAAAATGTTACTCACACTTGCAGGCAACAGCTCAACGCCAGTGTGCAAGAAGCGTAGCTCTCCCCTGACACTGTGCTTTTGTAGCCAAATATTTGTCTATTGTTACATGAAATTGTATTTGCCGGGAGGAAATGGCGTTCTCATTGTAACAGCTGTTTGAGCATTTTCTGGCTGTGAGCAAAACAATTGAATTATTCCGGAGGTTATTTTGTTATTTAGGCGGCTGACAAGGACAGTGCAGACGGTCAGTGGGGAGGGAGTTTGCCTGAAGGGGCTTTGGGATCAGGGTCTCTGCCTGTTTTTAAAATGGGCTGAGGCGTCCTTACTGAACCAAACAGTGTTAACACAGAGTAATGTGTCTGGACAGACAATGCATGTCGGTTCCTCTTCTTCGCTGATGTGTTTGTGTGTTATGCACACATACTGTATGTCTCAGGGAGATGTTGCAGCCATGTTCTGCCGCGCATCATGTCTTATCTATTGACGCTGCATTGACCATTTTATTTAGCCTCCTGTTTACATCAGCTCCTACTCCGGTATCGTTTTACCTTTGTTGTAGTCCCGCTTTCATTTTGTCTGTTTCTGTGTTCGGTTGGTGAAAATCAATGTGAGATTTTCTGTCCTCTCCACTGGCAGCTCAGAGGGATATGGGCTGCAGTAGCTTAAGTCCTCATGCAATGATTAATGTACATTGACTGGCCATACTGAAAGCCTGTTTTCTATATGTACAGTGGGACACAAAGTGGGGAGAAAGCCTTCAATACTAATGCAACCATATGTATAACCTCAAAATGTCACTTCCAAGAAAATGAATGGGTCAGGGATGAGACGAGGGAGGGACTGGGATGCATCCGAGCTGGCTTTGGTGTTGCCGGACCACTGTGGGCCGTGGTTGTTGTTCCCCTGGAGAGATGGACAGTGAATGATGGGGAAGGACCAAAGAGATGTAGCTCAGCAGGTGCAGAGGGAAGCAGGCTTCTGTTTCCTGCCACCGAACACTGGGAGGTCCAGAGCTCCTTTCATTTTAATTTGGAAGGTGGACTTGTTTCTCCTCTCTTTTTTTGTTTGGATGTGTTTGACATGGGGCAGCAGGGAAGCTGCTGGTTTTAGATCAGAGTTCCTCAAACTCGATGGCTGGAAACACGAGGAAGAATTCGTTTTCAAAGCTTTTAGAGCCTAGGAGGGGAATATCTCATCCTATTAAGAAATATATAATTCTTTCTTTGCAAGTTCTGCACCTTTTCTGTCGCCCTTTAGCCAGTAAATACACCGTTTAGCAGAGAATGAGTTTCTGCACTCACATAGTTCCATTCAAATATGTTTTAGAGACCTTAAGAGGTAAAGTTGGAGGTCAGCATTTGATTCAAATGTTCAAATAGTCTGCCTTTGAAAATGGTCAATACTGGTTTAAAGATATATGATTTGTGGCAAATGCATTTTACTAAAACACTGTTATAGTCCTTTAACCTTGCCCAATTCTATAGTTTTCCCTGAAGGTAATGGAGAGAGTCTGGTCAAATACCTGAGTGGTAATTTTTTAAATTGTATAATAAGATGATAAGTATAATCCGATGCCCCCTGTAGTCATTCTTGCTGGCTTTATAAGATAAAAAGGCTGTTTTGGCTTTGTGGTTGACCATAAAAGACCTTTGTTTAACTAAGTCACAAATCTCTGTGCTGCTGCTAAGTTGTGTTGAATAAATCATCCCATGCTCCCATGGAGATGTTTGTCTGAGAGCTGGGTCAGGATGAGGGGGTGGGGGGGTGGGGGGTGGCACACAAGCAAGCAGGCAGCCAGGCCTTGAGTTGCGGGCTGTGCAGTTTCCCGCTGTGGATAGATAAGCCATGAATAGAAATATTCCAGTGATTGCACATTGCTGTGTAAACCATCACCGCTCTCTAAGGGCCAAAACACACACCTGGGAACACCAGCAGGGGCATATCGTCGCCCCACAAGAGAAACTGATTTGGAATATAGTTCAGTCAGGACAGTGTCTCTTTACTGTCACAGCACATTTTAAAAGAGAGCAAAGAAGAAAAGAAGAGGCAACCTCTTTCTGCCTGCCCCTCTTGCATGGCAAAGGACAGTGGGCAAGGAAATATGGATAAAAATGACCCCTGTGTTTTATTTTCAGTGGAGCCTTTTAGAAATACACGAGAGGACCATCAGCTTTTGTTGTGGGCAATGAGATAAAAAGAAAAATGATATTACTTTTATGATTGTTTGTTAGCAATGATAGCATCACAAGAGATATGTCTGTTCACAACCGGGTGTCTCTTCATGTTTCTTTCAACATAGAACTTTTAATGTAAATATGGGTCACACACACACACACACACACACACACACAAACACGCACACACACACACACACACACACACACACACACACACCACTTTAATGTAAAAGCTTGATTTAAGGAGGATCATGCCTCCATCAGCTATATGCTTTCGGCACGGATCTCCTATTGTCTAATTCCATCTCTAAAAAAACTTGGAACATGACCCCAATTAGACTGCAGCAGGGAAATCTGGCAAGGAGCCATACGTGCCTTGAAGGTGCCAGCTCGCTGTTCGCAGTGCTGTGGAGAACTTTTGACTCCTAACCCGCTACCCAAAGTGACAAGGCCCGAGGAGGGGAGTAGGATTTAGTTTCCAGGCGTTTAATAAGCGGGATGCCATTTTCCCTCTGACTCATGGACGTCTCTCTTGTCCTCTGGAGAGTCTTTCATCTCTGCAGCCAGGACCTGCAGTCTGTGGCAAACTGATAGAATACAGGTACAGAAGATGAGCCACATCATTTTTCTTTATCTCGCCTGCCTTCTTACCAAACCAAGCTACGCTCCTATATCGCTCAAACTCCCTACAACATGACATACATGCTGAGCCAATTCCATCAAGCAAGCCACCCAAGATATAGTACATGCCACAGCACAATGTCTTTCATCCTGTTTTGTAGTCATTTCCTCAGTGGAGGTAGTAAGTAAAAAGGGGGTTTGATAGATGGGAAACTGGCTGTCAGCAGAAATATTATTGCCTCTTGTCAGAGCTTCCATGTGAATTTTATTAGTTCCAGTGCACTGATCTCCTTTGATCTCCCCTTGCTGTGTACCAGTATTAGCTTTAGTCTCATGGTTGGTCACTGGGTCATGACATATACTCCCGTGGAGTTTCATTGCAACACATAGATTCACTGCATTCCCATCTGGTGCCTAGTGAGAGTCAGACATGGTTCATCTCGACCTCGTTGCAATTAGACAGTGAGAAGCTGTCAGAGATGAACACGGCACCCGAGACCCCAGCTGCATTTTAAAAGCCTAATGTACGCTGTCTGTTTGCACTCCTGCTGGGTGAGATCATACAGCAGATCTACGTTTCCTTGCAAAAGTAGGGCTGAGCTAATTGTGCCCTAAAATTGTGACCTTCAAAAGAAGCTATGCGTGATAACATCAGACCTCGGATTGCATCTGCAAAAGCTGGTGGCACTGGGTTAAATACTGTGATACTGTGATTAGCATGAAGCAAAGGAGAACCTAAGCACACCAATACAGTCCTTGGCAAGGGATTAACAGCGAAGTTAGAGGACGATGTTGGACGGGGATGTGGAGACTTATTGCTATATTTCAGTGGCTGAGACAAAGATAAGTTAAGGAAAGAAAGTAGAGGATAAGGTTTAAAGTGGTCTTTTCTCTTATTCTATAGAAACTGTCTCCACATTACAGTCAAACCCTCCTGATGGATGCCTCTCTTAAAATAGACTATTAAAAAGTAGAAATATGCACGAGCGCCACATCTATCAGCGATGACCTTGTATTCCGTGAATACTATTTGCATTTGTTATCGAAAACCTTTTTTAATTGACCGCCCTCCCTCACAATCAATGTGTATTAGTGCTTTGCAGATGGGTGTACTTCAACGATCGGTGGCCTTGATTAAGGCTCTATTTGCTTTTTTTTTGTTGCAGTGCAGCGATAAATGATTTTCCCACTAGAAGACCTCTGTTTCACCTTTTAGCTGGAAGTGTAACCCAGAACCTACCAGTTCATTACAAAGGTTTTTCCCCCCTCCTCTAGGCCTGCAGGATTTACATGGATCTGAATACAAATCAGGTATTTAGTAGTGAAGTGGGGTTTGGCTAAGTTAAATTATTCACTTGCGTGTTATCCCGCTTGTTTGCATTGTCATGACATTGCTCACTTCTCTGTCACTGAGGTGGATTGGATTGGATAAATAATGGCAATAGCAATTAACATTAAAAATAATAAGGCGGTATAAGAATACTGCGTGGCTTTAAACCCTGTCCTGCTTTTGTCTTCCATGAAATAAAATACATCATAGATTCACCACTGTATAAGGCCATAAACAAAGCTATATGATTTTTTTTTATCCCGTGTCTCTAATTGCTCTCCATCGAGCCCAGTCTCATGTGCCACGTCTGTGATCGCTGTAATTAGTCTGGAGTGGATCTTGATCAGGAGAGGCTTTACAGTTCTTCAGATCCATTCAAACCTTCTTGTGGACACCAAGGGAAGGGGGAGGGGGGCAGAGGAGAGTTGGACAATGAGGGAAAGAGGAGAGGGAGGTAGAACAGCGAGATCGCACATGTGAAGGCGTTCTCCAGCATCACCCTTTCAATTCAGCTTCTACTTGTGAAGCACACCCTGACATATCCACATACCCGAGCATGTCAGACAGACATGTTTCACTTTACCAGCAAAGCTTCAAGTCTGGTCCACATTTGAAAACTAAAGAATCTTGTCAATGCCATCATGTGCATATTTAAAAAAAATATCTTTAATTACTAATGAGCAAAGAGGATCCCTGTTTGCCTGAACTGCCGTCTCGCTCAGTTACACTGTACCTCCTCGTTTTTTTCTCCCTGATCCCATCTCCACTCCTGAGTCAGGAGCTATAAGTGACATGTCGCTTCACACCTTATTGATGAATTACAGCCATGCGGTTTGACCTTGTGCTGCCACTTGACCTCTCGTGTTTTCCGACACTCATACCCATGGCCAGCAGCACTGGAAGAGATGAAAAACACGGCGCAATCAAAATGATTTACGTTTGGCTTGACTCGACACATAGATCCCTCTAAGCTGCTGCTAAATGCATCTCCGGAGGGTCGACACTGTATTGTAGTGTAGAGCTTTTTCTAAAGCCATGGGACTTTTGCTATTCTTTCATCTTAATTAAAAGCCTACACTGTCAAGATGCCTTTGTTTTGCAAACTCTCATATGATAAAGGTCCCTCACCAGAGGGTGAGGGTAGGGTCTACTTTGGTCTACTCCTTTGGATGAATTCAGCCTGGAATCTGTATATGATCAGGACGCCCGCATGCTCTTTTCTATATCATTTCCTCTATTTTATTTTTGTTATGCATAAATGCATAAACACACAAGTTTTTTATTGAAATATCAACACTATATTTTGTGCATTTGTGTGTGTGTGTGTGTGTGTGTTTGTTTGTAGGCAGTGCTCCATCCAGAGGGTGATTATCTTAAATGGAGAAATTAGAGGATTACAAACCAGCTCAGTAATCCAGCTGTCAATCTCACGGCTCATTAGTAAGCAAAGGAGAGGGATGAGTGAGAGAGAGTTATGTACAGCGTATTGAGAGAGAGAGAGAGAGAGAGAGAGAGGTCCGTTTATAATTGTGAATTGCAAACTTGTATAAGAGGAAGGAAGCTTTTCTGTATTCCCATATTAAATTAAAGACGTCCATTACTAAAATAGTGGCAGAGTCTCAAGCAGCTGAGATGAAATGCTTCACACATTTTCAGTAAAATACCACTGTAAAGTACAATTTGCCACAGGCCCTTTAAAGATAAAAAATGTGTAGTGTTTGATATTAATATACTGGATAAAGTTTGACATTTGTTTGAATTTCTGTTTGAAACTAGATCTTTTTTACAGTCTTGATGGGGCTGCTGGAAAAGGACATGTCTGGGTGGAGGATATGACACTGCTCAGGTTTATGGACTGGGGGTTGACGGTGTACATCAGAATCCATGCAAGGCATACACCACATTTGTGTTGTACCTCTTGTTAGTAACACTTGCTATGCCCATTGCTACCAGAGGGCTTGCATGTGCACACGGTAGCTACTATTCACTGTTTTAAATCACTCATGAGGGAGAGCCTCCACAGGGGCGTGTGCAGCAGCATATAAACCATGTGTGTGTTCTGCAGATTAGCCTTGGTGTTGAAAGATATACAGCTTCCCTGTCATTTTTCACCAGGTTCTGAGGGACATAAGAGAAAGAGTCTGGGAAACGTTGGGCCCATAAAAGAAAATAAAAACATTCACTCGATCATGGAAAAAAAAAGGTAAAAATTGCATCTCTTTTTGTGGTGATGCATTTTGAATAGAAGGCTCATATTGGCCTCAGTTGTGAAAGCACAGCGACTTGTTGGTCACCACAGTTGAAAACGACTTTTTGTGCAGTTCACAATCATTATTTGAGGTGAGGGTCATTGTTCTTTATCCTTCCTTTGTCTAGCAGCCTCAGTTTCTTTTCCCAGCAGGAGCATTTCAGTTAGGATCCAGAAGAGGACATTGCTCATAATGTTGTTGTTATGTTACAGATAACCTTCAGGACATATTAACATTGTTGTACGCCTTGAAGTGATAACTAGCATGCTTAGTTGAAAAAAAAAAGATCATGGCTGCCAGAGTGGAGTGAATTTAGATTTTGTACTTCCTCCAGATGGCTGATTTGGAAATCACAATTTTGGAACCAGGCTTTGTCCTGTTGTGATGCAGATTTGACTGTGCGAGGCTGACAAATCTGCAAATCTGCTTTGCTGCCCAGGATGTACATGAGCTATTCTGTTTCCTGCTCTGTCTCATAAGCCTTCTCCAAGATCTGTAAAGAGTTGAATGTTTTTGTGATTTTATTGGTTATTTTGATTTCGCCGTCAGTCTGATTCTGTCTCCTGGAGCCCATCATGCTGCTGAATCTCTGACTTCCCCATGAACCTTTTGCTCAGAAATGAATTCACCTAACAAAGCACGACTCGAGGTGTTTTATTCATATTCAGAGCTTAAAACAGGCCACATATACAAACCATATTCTGTGCACATACACACACTGACGCACACTTTACTGCGCACTGTGGAGGTTAATTCACTGTAGCACAGGCCCCCTGCAGGTATCTCCACAAATGTTAAATGTGCCATTATGCCATTATAATTGTAGCTTTGACCTCGAGAAGGGTTTCCTCTACATTATTATAATCCACCTGGACACGTGTATAGTTCAAATCTCTGCTGGGGAACAGGCGCACACGTTAACTGCGAAAAACTGGGATAAAACAAGATTGGTTTCTAAATCTGATTGCGTCGTTTGCAGTTCTTGCTCACTTGGTGTGATGTGGATAGAAGCAAACTGCAGATGCCATTGGCTAGAAGATATCCACATGAAACATCATTACAGAGCCAGTGATGCTCCAGTCGTGTCTTTGGTCACTGCTACATAGCGAGATGGAATTTTGAAAAATGCTTTAATTTGCCATATTAGGGTTTGCTGAGTGAGGGCCTGCAATTTGTACACATGCACAGGAAGATGCAGGATAGCGAAGCCACTTTTTTTTTTGATTGAAATATGGGATAAATCAATAGAGCCCCCTCTTTGCTGGCAATGTGCGATGCAGACACACGCTGGTAGCATCGATCACAGCTTCAAAAGAATCACAGTTCCTCTGCTGCTCCGCTCCATCGCTCTGCGTGCTTCTCTTCCCCGCTCGTCCTCTTTCTCTTGTCTTCCTCCTCCCTGTAGCCTCGTATAGGTTTTCAGATAAAAATAATAGCTCTGAGAACCAACAGAGAAGACAGGCGGGGGTGGGGGTGGTGTTGGTGACAATGTTTGTGCTCTGCACCACAACCCAGCAGTAAAACAATAAGAGCGAGTCTGACTAACTGTGGCCTCTGGGGGTTGAAGCCGTCTTATTGCCATAAACAGCAATTTAGCCTGGGTAAAGGAAAACGGAAGCAGCCACATTACTGTGTCATCAGGATTACAGCCACCACAGGGCTGTGGCAAAGTGAATGATGGCTGTTAACATCCAGGCACCTATTTAAATGCGGCGTCAAATGTATTGCTGTGCAAACCAATTTAACATCAAAGCTTGCACAGATAAATGTGAGATGTTCGACACCAGCTCTGTAGTTAGGGGCTCATCTATTGCCGTGTGTGTTCGTTAAAGGCAGAGGGATTATTATGATGAGGGAATTTGCATATGATGGCTCATGTCTGTGCTTTAGCATGTAGCCTTTTGATTTGCTGCCCAGAGGGACCGGCTGAACATGCTGTCGTTATTTCTAACCTCTGCAGTCATCTGCGTTTGAACCAGAGGACACGGGAAGGGTTGAATATCGCTCCAAAAGTGTGATTACGAAGACAAGATTTAAAGGCCAAGTTAAACAAGCTCTGCTGCTCTGCAAAACCACAGGGCTCCTGTGCATAGCACACCTGTCATTAAAAAACATCCCCCGAGCCAGAAGTGGCTGCTGATTCGCTTGGTTCCATGTGGTGATTCACGGCTCGATTTGCATTTTCCAATATTACGTGAAACTACTGAAATACAACATGATGCTTTGACCAGTGGCCTGTTATTTTTAACCGATAGATTTTTTTTATGCTTGGGTCAGGTTCAGGGCCTGTAGTGCTCATTATAGAAGAGCTAGGTTGGATGTTGGCAACAATACAAGACCCTTTTCCCACCTTCGGGCCCTACAGCGTGTTAGATGAAATGTGAGGAGGAGTTGAAACGAGGCCTGCACATCAGTAAAGTCATGTGTGTGATCAGCTTCGCAGGCGAAGCAATTTACATGATACAGCGCAGAACGGACATGCGCTTCAGTGCGAATCGATACAGATACTTTACATTAAAATGTTTGCATTGTACAGGGTTTCATTTCCATGGTAGTCGAGTACTGTCGATACTGGAATTGTAAAGCTGTCTGTCAGATCGAGTAATGCGTGTTGGCATCGTTGTAACATAAGAACAGAGGGTTATTAGAAGCATGTAATGGCTGGGTTACGGAATAAAATAGAGTCTTAAAATCTGGTGGGTGTGTTAATTACAGTTGGTCTTTGCATCATGCACAGTGGGGCCAAACAGAGTAATTATAGTTGTGTGATTCTTATTTTTTTCCGATGTGGGAAATGTTTTGTAGTGGCGTAATGCTGCCCCCAGTGAAACACACTGTGAGACTGAACCCCTGAACTCTTCCTCTTCTATGTTGTCTTCCTCTTTTATGTTATAATCTCTTCACTCCTCTTCTCATCTCATTGTTGGTGTCAGTATCTTATAATGTATGTACATAATGTAATTTCCCTCTCTTAATCAAATTCTAGCATAAAGTGTTACCAGATTTGGAAAAGAACAATTATTATCTTTATTTTAAAAACAGACATTAAAAGTAGTGTTGTCAAAATATTAACTGCGCCAGAGTTCATATAGCCATCTTTGCAAGGATGTTGCATTAACTTTCATTCATTTGGACAACCTAACCAAAACCTTAACCCAGACCAGAACCTTAACTCTAGCAACCAGTAATTACCTAACCTAATCTCAACCTGACTGTAATACACGTCTGAGCCATAACCCCAACCAGGACCCCAGAAATTCCGATTTACTGCCTCAGGATTGAGAACAACTCGTCCTGGAAAGGTCAGTGTTTACACAAGAAAAGGTTTTCAAGACCCCCCCAACACACACACGCACACACACACACACACACACACACACACACACACACACACACACACA
>JAFBJQ010000994.1:112370-349847 GCA_016785345.1 Trinectes maculatus
ACACACACACACACACACACACACACACACACACACACACACACACACATAAAACCTCACAGAGAGTGAGACAGATTCATTTTATTTGCTGGTGTAATTCTATCTAGCAAAGACATCACCAGCAGTTGGTCACACATGGATCACTAGCCTTATGTCTCCACCTCTCCTCTCCTCTCCTCTCCTCTCCTCTCCTCTCCTCTCCTCTCCTCTCCTCTCCTCTCCTCTCCTCTCCTCTCCTCTCCTCATTCCACCCCTCCTTTCCCCACAATGCTCTCTTCACCGCTCTCTGTTTTGATTTTCACCCTTTTAGAAAGACTTTTAGATCCAATTTGCAGTCCTCCCTGTGCCTGCATTGCCATCTCTCTCTCTCTCTCTCTCTCTCGCTCTCTTGGCGTCAGTGTATTTGCCAGCCTGAAGCTCTGTGTGAACTTCTCTTCACACTCTGGAGATTGTATCTGTCGTTTCAGGGAGAAATAGAGCAAACGGGAGAAGGTGTTGACAGTAGATGTCCCTTTTCACTATTTTATACAACATATGATACGGAGTATACATTGTTTTTTAACATAGTTTTGTACTTTTGCACTGTGTGTCTATGTGTGTGAGAGCAGTTATGAGTCTGGTGGAGCTTCCACCCATTTTCAATAATCTTACCACACACCACCACAAGTATGAAGCCGGGCCCTTGCAGGCTGCATTCTAAATACTCTCAGGGCTCAAGGCAAAGCAACATGAATTTCAATGAATTATTAAACAGGATTATTTATTTACTTCCTCCGCACCCTGAACTACCTAACTGGCAAATCTACATAGCGTTTCTTCGAACCTGTGGCACATTTGTATGCATAATTTACTCACAGCTGAATATTTTCTTTAGGATGGTGAGTTTAGCCTATTCTCTGTTCACCTTTGGGATTCACTCCAATGGCCTTTGCAATGCTGTGCGTCTAATGGACATTGATTGAACATTGCGCTGCACTTATCTTCTTGGAGAGACTGGATTTGAAATGCCAATGCACATATTTAGTTTTGTGGCATTATGTGGTGCCTGTGGATTTTGGTTTGATTTAAATTTATCTAATTGTGTGAATCAAATGATCTTGTGTGTGTGTGTGTGTGTGTGTGTATGTGTGTGTGCCAAATGTATGTGTGTTAGTGGTTGTGTCAGACTGTGTTGGCTGTGGGAGAAAGGGATGAATAAGCGAGTAGAGGACTGGAGCTCTGCCAGCCTGTGAGACTCCGACGCACTGCAGATGAGCCAAACCTCCATCCATTCACATGATGTGCTTCATGGTGGAGTGGTGTGTCGGTGAGAATTTGTGTGCCACCTCGTGTTGATGTTTACTGTAATACTGTAGCCGTTTGCATTAACAGATATTGTGGCTTTCTAAAGGCATGATTAAATATCAATGTAATCTCTGTGAGCCAACAACCTGGATTTTAATATGAAGATTTTAATGAGAAAATCCTGCAATCTCATGGTAAACATCATTATGTATTTATAAAAACCCTGCTTTGCATCATTAACGGCACAGCTCACATCAAACATGGCACCTTAATAAAAAGCTAACAGCCCATGTGTAGCTGGAGCGCGGAGTGTGTGACCTGCGCAAATAGCACACAGATGAAATGTAAATCAAGGTAAATGAGATGATGCATCCATTCCTGCTGTCTGAGCCGACCAGTACAGCTTAATGTTGCCTTCCATCCAGTGTGATGAAGATTGTGCGTGTGTGTGTGTGTGTGTGTAGTTAAAGACATCAGCAGGACTTACACTGCAGTGATCAGCGATCCTGCATGACAGCAGATAGACTACAGTAGGGTGCACTTCATATTACTGCCAGAGGTGCAGCACATGCCTGATGCCACTGATTGAATATGACTGTTGTGTCAGGACTGAATCAGTTACCAAATGGACCCCTCAGGGCTAATAGATGCACATGAACTGTGGTGCCTCCTACAGGCTTCATAAATACTGGCAGACAAGCACAGACACGTTATGATTATTAACGAATAGTAGATGGTTTTTTGTAAAAGTAAAGTTAAATTGCTAATGTTCTAACGAACACACATGTAAACATCCCTCTCGTTAACGTTTGATTTGAACATGTATTTATTCACATGCTCTGTAGCATGCAGATTAAATGGAAAGAAATATAAATATATACATGCAGGTTTAATATGTTCACAGCAAGCGATATTCAAATAGTCTTTCATCTGTCAAATTGTTGATCTGGGAGTCGTACTCTGTATGCATCGCCACGAGTCGAATTTGCTGCAAAGCTATATGCAGAATGCTAAAAGGAAAAGCACACATGTTAAGTACCAGTTGCTGGGTGGAATCCTTGGAAGAGGAGCAGAAAAGTTGTAGATGGGAGAGACAAAGGAAAAAGTCAAAAATGCACTCCCACACAGAGGAAGAGGCAAACTTATGCACCGCTACATCTGACTGTACAACAGCCCATGACAAAACTGCTCTGTACTGTGTTCTGCTCCGTTTCTAATTATGTGAAAGTGTTTTATCCTTTCACGGACATAACATTTTTCCCTTGTACCATAGTAGCACCGATGTTTTTAATATGAATATGAATGACATATAGGGGTGAATGGCCTGGGTTTCGTTTAGTCAATACTGTAATTGATAATAACCTGCTTCCTGTGGCACGTGACAACTTCCCATTTTTATATCTTAAAAAGAAATCCATTGTATTCTGTATCTGTGTTAATCTGTGTTAGGCAAACACGAATATTCTGAAGTTCTGACCACTCCTAATATAATTATTAACACAAAAGCAGTTCTGACTCTGCTCTGTTTATTTTTTAGTATAGTTTTATCACAGATATAGTGCATGCCTATATGTCGTGATAAAACTTGTTGTTGACACTTGTGAAGAAAATATATCTTAAAAACATACTAATATAATGACTAGATGATATAACTAACCTATCTCTTTATAAAATAACTGTTTTTCCATAAGTTTGGAAGCTGCTGGAATGACAAAATTTCCTGAACTGCTGTAATTTAGAGGAATAATGTGTCATTGTGAGAACTGTCTCCTGATGGCTGCAAAGCAGTTTGACCAAAGCTTCTGGATACTCTGCCAATGCAGAAATAAATGTAATCTGTGACCAGTCAGGCCAACAGGATGCAAGCCATCATCTCCTCCACGTGTTCTGTATGAAGCTGAATGGAACTGCAGGAAGCAGTTTGATGAGTGAGCTCTGTTCTGTATCTGACAGCAGTGAGCGTGTGGGCCGGGGTTCGGCAGGGGCGTCCCAAGGGGCCTCACCTCTGAGCTACCTGCTCCTGAATGTCTCTGAAGTGCTGGGGGAAGGTTAAGTGCTGACAGGGGCGCATTATGGCTTCCCCGCGTTCTTTGATGTTGTGTTGTCATATGTGGTCGTTGTAAACGGTGCTGAATCGACTCCAGCTGAGCCGAGCTGAGTGCTGCAGTGCTTCAGGTCACTTGGCGAACGCAATCATTAGTGAAACCGTATTATTCAAGCTGACACCATGCTGATGCACTCTGACATAATTGAGTATAAGGGACGTGTGCAGGAAGTTGCATTAAATATCTCTCAGGGCTCCCACCTTTCATCACATGGCCGTGCACTGCAGCATCCACAGCAGGCTGGAAACAGAGGGGAGCTGCACTGATGACATGCTGTCGAGTAGGAAACGGGTGAAGAGCTGAGTCGGGCTAACACTGGCAGACAATAGTACTGTATGCCCCCCTCTGTTCCAGTCTATCCCCCTGTCTTTTTCCGTACACATTTCCCTCCTTTCCCTCTCGCGTCTAGGTTTTCATTTTTCATCCCGCTCTGCTCTCTGACGTTTACCCGCCACCCCTCTCTCCTCATTACTCACCCCTCGCTCCCAATACTCTTTGGTGTGGTCTGTAGACTCGCTCGTGTTGAGCCCTCCTGTAAAGCCGTCGCCCGTTTTATTTGTTTTACCGAATCAAGGCCACAACAGCGAGCTCTGACAGGCCGCTCCATCATGCACGCCCCAGTGACTGATCTCAGATGGGCCTCGGAAGATTAAGGACTCGTACAAACAACGCGAAAACAAGACGCGCGATCGGGTCTCACACACATTAACGTCCTGTTCTTAACACCCGCTGCTGTCATAGATGCAACAATGGTAAAAGTTAAATGAACCGAATTTTCATCTTGTCTATTGTTTGATTAAGATTAAACAATTTCAGGCAGATTTCTCTGCCTAAGATGTGAGCACTCTCCGTAAAAGCCCTTTTATTCGCACTTATTTAGATTAGGCTCCATCAGCCTATTAACATGGACGCTGTGGCCCCTTGGCAAGAGTTCTTCCTCTGACATCCAACTCAATCATTTATGCTGGCCAGTGCCAATGTCCCCTGTCCAGCACGGAGCGATGGCACATGGGCAGGAGTTGGCAGCCTGCTCCTCAGATGGCCTCATTACATTTGTATAAATCAGCAGATTGTACATACAGCATTATCTGTACAGGATTTGCTATTGTCAAAATCAGGCAGAATTGACTCACCGAGTCCTGTCAGTGTCATTACAAAAGGCGAAAGGGGAAACTTCCTCTGCCTCCTCTGTTTGACTGCATGCGTGAAATGAAACAGGATCCACACTCCACCCCGGTCGCTTCCATTTACACAGAGGTCTCCCCTGATAACAAGTGACAACAGCGCGATCTCAGAAGGACGTCTGAGTCAAATGGCAGACTATTTTGACAGATTACTGTGACATGTTGGGATGCAGTGACAGTTACATTCAGAGAGAGAGAGAGAGAGAGGGTGGGGGGGCGTCATGTGGCTGAGCGTATGTGCGCAGGGCAGGAGGCCGATGTCTCCTGTGACACATATGAAGATGAGGAGGAGCAACATGCTCTCCTGAGAACAGCGTCAGTGATCAGTTATTATCAGAAAAAGGTCTTCTACCCTTCTTCCCTCCTTTTTTTGTGGATTTATGTCCATTCTTTCTCCAGCTCTCATTGTTTCCGCTTTTTGCTCACTCAGGCTTCACTCTGCTCTATTTTCCATTGTTGGCTGATGCCCTTTGACCTTTTGTCCCACTGGCCTCTGTCTTGCATAAACACATCCCATGATCAGGTTTCTTATCCAGACACTTTAGGGCAGCCCATAAAGGTTGACTGCGTTGAATACGAATGATACTTCTGCCAAATATTTTTTTCATAACTACCTTCAGGTAGGCTCTGGGGGCTCTTCTCACTGCATGACATTAATTCCCACTGGTTTCTGGTTATTGTTGCTCACTGAAATGCCATCAACCAATAGCGCCAACATGCAAAGTATTGTTTCATTTCTTGGCTTTGACATGATTTTACAAACATGAGCTCCACTCGTGTCCACTACACCAGCAGGAGGTGTTGCAGCAGGGCTGCACACAGAGCGGCCTGCCACTTCCTTTAAGGTGGAGGCCCTCACTAACTGAAACACTAAATCATTACCGTTTAATTGAGTTGGAGTTGTACTATTTTTCCTGGTTATTTGCTGGAACAACAGCATCACTTCTCATCAGCGTGGGCATGTCAGCGAGAGAGTGAGTTAGCGGAGGAGTGGGGGTGGGGGGTGGCGACAGTGGGGTTGGGGGAGAGGGTTGGGGGTGGGGGGTAGAAAGGGAGAGGGAGATAGAAGGGATGAGTGAATGAGGTAATGAAATTCCTGTACGGCTTGTCCATCCCAGAGCTTGGCACATTAATGAATGAGCAGAACTCACCCATCACTCTGGAAGTGGAGCACACACACACAACAATAGCCCCTTCCCAGAAGAAGAGCACGGTGCAGGAGGGCCTCATTTTGCTTCTCCTCTCCCACAGAGCTTGGCATTCAGTAGAGCGTTCCTTATTCACAGAAAGCATCCACGGCAAAATAAAACGAGAGTGCCATCTGCTCCATCTCCCCGTGCTTCCTGCCACAAAGCAGATGATTATCAACTGGAGCCTGCTCAGCTTCAGCAGAGCACTGAAGCATCTCAGCCAGCAGCCCAAATATCAACTGCTCAGTTTGGGAAACTTTTGACAAGTTGCAGGCTTCCTGTTTTGCACTGGATCCTCTATAGCATGCTTGTTCTCAGAATACAAGATCCATTGACATGTTATGCAGGACATCAGATTTTTAAAATACCAAGTGTAATGACATATTATATACTGTTCTGAATGCATCCCACTGTATTCTCCACTGTTAGCAGACAAAGCATTGTTATCATGGGCTGCAGTCTCGGCGTTGAGGGCTATTTTGCCCGTGTTCTGTGCCCTTCGCATGAACATACAATCATGGCCATAGGCTAGTTAGGAACAATAGAGGAACAATAGAGGAGAGTAAAAATGAGGCCACAGGGTCCATTAACACCCTCCTGTGCTTGTCTTTATGAAAGCTGTGTGTATCTCAGCAGGCCACTCTGTCACATGTTATGTGCAACCAGGAGCAGTACGTACAAACACATTCCTAGCTGTGGTTACACGTGCAGCCCTCAATGACTACATTGGGTAACATCTAAAGATGACACCGCGCTAATTTTAGATGTTTCAACAAATCAAAATACTTTTTGTTTTTGTGTGTGTGTGTGTTTTTTTAAAATCAGACAGTAGAATGGCAGTGCGCAGCTGTTTAAAGATGAAACGATACACTTGTTCATTTGTCTTTTATTATTGTTTGGCTGGACTAGACTTGGAGCTGGGGGCCACAGACAGGCTGAAGACTTAAGAGATGGACGAATGCACCGTTGCTTCTGCACTCTGCAACGAATTTGTTGACATTGACGAAAACACTGAATATTGCCAGCCTCATTCTCTAGATCTAGATCTTGTAGCCAGTGAAAGTCAGATTGTTGGTGCATATAAATGGATTCATTCAGGCACACCCATAGTTCTTTTGAACAATAACAGTAGACCACAAATAATTGGAGAGATTCAATGGTGCAAACATCAAATGCAGCGTCCTCATCTCTGGCAGAGCTGATGTTTTTATGCAGATTGGTGCCATTCACTTTTGTTGTCACCATCATGCTATTTGCGACAAGTGTGTGTTCCGCCCAGCATTTTACATACAATGTGCACGCTATCGCAAAATTGATTTTCGATACAAGTACGCCCTAATCCGATTGGGTGCCTATTTGTATGCCTTATAAAAGCCTTTTAATTTGCTGCCTGGTATGGCAAGTTCTTTTTTTTCCCCGGAGAGATCTGGAAGACATGGATGAAATGAGGACAGAGAGAGAGCGAGAGAGTGGAGCAGTGATAGAAGACCCGGGATGAAGACATGGAAAGACAGACTGTATCATAGTGAGGCAGCCTCACCGAGTGAGAGAGACAAACCAGCATAAAGACAGCAAAGCAGACAGCCACAACACAGTCTACACAGTCTCTCCCACACTGGGGAGCTTTAAGCCGGATAGCCTGAGCAATAATTTATCTGCCGTTGGTAGGAAAAATGGAACACATGCCAAACAGACAAAAGCGCACACCGAAAACACAGACAGCAAAGATTACAGACAAATCATATGAGGGGATTTCACAGCGAATCAATTATCAGTGCTTCCATCCACGCGAGGCAGGATCATGTTATGAGGTGAGCTGAAAGGATGGGAGGATACAGGGATTACAGCCCACAGCAAGGAACAGGATGAACAACAGTTCCATAAAAGAAGAAGGATGGCCAAGCCCCCAGAGGTAGACGTTTAAGACAGGTTAGGCTTTGTGGAGAAGAAGCTGTTGACTACAACAACACGGTTTATTTTGTAGAGGGTGTTCCAGCAAACTGCAGCACCTTAAAACCCTTTTGTACCTCATGCTGCACTCGTGTGTTGTCTCCTTTGATAACACCAAGTGAAAGAGCCTGAGCTGAGTCCAGCAAGTTTCCAGCTGTCGCCGTGTTATTAGTGGAACTCTGGAGAAAGAGTAGTGGGTACTGAGCAGAGAGTCAGCATCGCTGCTTATCTGCTGCCTATCCCTCCTCTAACTTTAACACTGGATGTATGCGTGCATGTTGGTGTGTGTGTGTGTGCACTCAGGTGGTTGCATATGTGCGCGGGCACAGTGGGAAGACACTGCTATTTGCACGAGGTTCACATTCATTAACAGTTCATACTAGAGTGCATAATTAAAAGCTTGCTGTGTTTGTAATTACCCCATAACACCTGTTCCTCCACTGCATGTCTCCTCTGGCCACAATGTAACACTCCCTGTCACACTGTCTCATAGGTGACGTGAAGGCCTCCGGGCACAATTTATGCGTTAAAGTTGGATGAGATTCATGAAGTTGAGCTTTGTCTCATTAAAGCAGCAGAGTCATTAAATGGGATCAGAACAGGAATAATTGGGAACTCCAGGGCGAACCCAATAGCAAAGGAATTGCAAATAGCAAAGGACACAAATATTTAAATGTGGCTAATGGCATACTTAACCTGTTACTACACAACATAGCAGGCAACCGACTGCAGGCATCATGAACCAGTGGCATGGATACAATCATTTCATATTAATGTATGCACTCGTTCTCCTGCGAATGCAATAAATAATTCTGAATAATTATCTAAAATAAAAATATAAACAAGACCACCTACAGCCCTTTAGAGACTTTGCATCTCTGATGCAGCTGTGTATGTCTCTCTCTCTCTCTCTCTCTCTCCCCCTCTCCCTCTCTGTAATTTATTGAAATATGTGTGATGGTGTGAGAAAGCTTTTCACTCGAGGGTCCCTTTTAATGTGTAGTGACACCTTAACTTGGTATTTGTAAATACATGCTGCACCAGTGGGAGGGGAGGCCTGTAACACTGTGAGAATCGTCTGTTAAGTCACAGGACCCCCAGGAAAAGAAAAGAGAAAGGAGAGGATGAGTTTTAGATTCAAACGAATGTGGATGGGCTGCAAAATGATAGTTCATTTGGCTAATGCATTACTAAACGGGGGCGCTGTCGCTCTCGTTTGTAATCGCTCTACCTTTTCCTGCACTCGTCTTAGACATCCAGATACTGGTGACTAGCATAGTCTTTAAAGGGATATGCCGGCAATTCATAGTTGCGGTTGTGTTGAGACTGACATTTACACCAGTTTACAACAGCCTTGTAACAGACATATTAAAGAGGGACCGGTTGAAATCTGTGCCACAGAGGCCAAGATATCCTTATTTTCATAATGGGTTAATATCTGAAAACAGTGAAATATCCTGCATCAGCCAAAACGCAGCTCACTAGCATCTCAGATAAACCTCTTTGTTATCATGTCTTTCACTTAGCTTGTCTGTCCTTGCAGAACCATGACGATATTATCAGGATTATTGGATTTGACCTCTTCTGCAACCTAACGTTTAAAACCGGAGGAGTTCAGAATCAAAACAAACAGACAGGAGGAATGTGGGCAAACTACTGCTTCTCACACCCAGTCTGTCCTGCCACTGATTGACAGCACAGTCATCTAAAAACTTTTATGGTTAAAGGTGAATGAGTAATGACAAGGCGGCACAATTAACAAATGGATAATGGCTCCCACCTTCCCTCTGGTCTGATGGCCTTGCAAAGCAAAGCTTGTTAATGAGACCAGTTTTATTCCGGCCACAGTGGGAATTTCTCTCTGTTCAGCTGTCCAACATGATAATGACCATTTGGCCAATTTTCTCTCTTTTATCATGCTTAAGCTCCTTTTTTGTCTGACTCTGAAAATGTCTCTTCAAGGTAAAGATGTCTCCTCATGGGGTATAATGAGCCAGCTTCACATCTGCACCTCAGACGTCCACATGAGACAGGGAAACACACCTCAACGGCTTTTTAAAACACTCTTAATGAGAATGTCATGCTGCTGTGTGGACAGAGAAACGCTTTTCCAAATATGATGACGTGTGCCTTCACAGCCACACTCTGTTGCAGTTTCACAGAAATGTTGCGAAAGTGAATTTCTG
Organism: Trinectes maculatus; assembly: GCA_016785345.1. Taxonomy (NCBI): domain Eukaryota; kingdom Metazoa; phylum Chordata; class Actinopteri; order Pleuronectiformes; family Achiridae; genus Trinectes; species Trinectes maculatus. The sequence goes on from JAFBJQ010000994.1 coordinate 122,270, forward strand.
TCCAGCTCTGTATGTGGTTTTTCATTTCCAATGCCAGCATTGTGCCGCACTGGCTGTGTTGATTATAGAGATACACCGGAAACCACAACGGAGAGCAGTATGTGACGGGCTGCAGCCACAGTGCACAGCTTTGTGGCTTGCAACAGCAGAGAAAGAATAGAAACAAATGCATTAATTTTCATATTTGTGCGAGAACAAAGATTTGTCAGTGACTTAACAACAAAAGCGAGTGTGGATGCAGGCGGTTCTTATGTGCACGCGGTGTTCCTCCGGTTTATCTTTATTGAGGTAGACATTGCCCAAAAAGATATCCCATAGCATGTTAGGTCAGTGTTTTGTCACTGCCTCAGTAGTTCTTGTTTACCTCGCTGAAAGCAAACGAGATAAACCGGTGACAAAACAGCACTAGCGGCACGGTGTGTGAACAAGGTCAGCGATTTAATTTGTCTGAACAGATTCAATGTTCCCCACATTAACACGTAGCTCAGGGAGACAGCGGCAGTCATTGTTAAGCTTACAGCAGGCTTGGTGCGTGTGTGTGTGTGTGTGTGTGTGTGTGTGTGCGAGAGAGAGAGAGAGATGGGGGTGTCAAGATTATACAAGGGATGAATAGAAAATTTGATAAAAGCAAACCAACAAGTGTGACCCCACTTTGAACCCAGGGTGCATTTATCTCTCAGCCTGAGGGAGGAAGGTGCAGAGCGGTGCCCCCGGAGGCCACAATAGAGAGCTGGCGAGTAGGCAGGGTGGGGGTTAAAGCAGGATCCCCACACAAAGCCCGGCATTATTTCGGGTCCCTCCCTCTCCTGTGGGAGACGCGACTGAATGTGTCTGTCCAGGAGCTCAACTCAGTCAAGGCGACAGTGGTTAGCTATTCATCTGTCTGAAACAAGGCAGAGAATGGAGCCAAATCAGTAAAGGTGAGAAAAAAACCACAAAACGTTATGTACACAGGCTCAGCTCAGTAATCCGTAAAGCAGAATTTGAGAAATGACACAATACTCTGGAGTGGACATGTGCCACTGCGTCATCAGTCTGACCAGCACCAGTCCTGTTGGTGTTACTTGGCTGCGGCGTTATAAAGAGGTGTAAAGCTGTAATCCTGTTGGGGCTCCCTGGGATTTAATGTAAGAGCTTTCCTCAGCACTCATCCTCCACTATAGATGCTGTTGATGTTGCAAATTGTTTTAGCCTCTTGGCTTGGCCCAGCAATTCCTTGGACTTCTTCACTTGCTACATTAAGCTGGCAGCAGTGTCGGATGCGCTGTCCCACTTTTAGCTGGTGTGCTGTTTATGCTGGTGCTGTGCATCGCTATTTTACTTCCCCGCACGCTCAAAACAACTAGAAGCATTTCTTTAACACGTCTCACACATGGATCCGTAATGCTTCTATGATCCACAGGACCATACGTAGACAAAAACCCAGGTGAAGAATCCTGGACTCCTTTTCTTATTGAGTTTGCTCGAGTCAGAGGCAAAATTTGATCGGTTTCTTTTTTTGCAGTCGCCTCTGGCCGCGTGTTTAATACAAATATAAAGTTCTGTCAGTTACACAGGAACACTGAAATATCTGCTGCTGGAGCTGCATCACTCAGCCAGGATGCATCCACTGCCAGGAGGCTGCACAGTTGCATAGCATCCTATTGCAGCCCCCGCCTGCTCCCTACGGCCTGGACGCCTGTTAGCGAGCAGGCGCTTTAGCCCACCTAAGATCAGGTGATCCTTCACAGATGGAAGAGGCTGGACCCAAGGGAGTTCACGCTCTATCGTTTGCATCTTTGGCTCATAAATCTTTCATAAAGGATGTCAGTTTTGCTTACACAGAGGGGAGGCAAGTGCCCCCCAGGACCAGGATGAAATACAGGTACAAAAGGCCTCTACAAGCTTCACTTGGCCTGTACGGCTGCTTGCTTGCGTGGGAACGAGCAACTTTCTTTTGCGTTACACTGTGCAACTATTCTTGATCCTCATTTGGCGAGTGTTCCCTCTTATCATGTTTTACAGCATGCTAATGGTGCTGACCATTCAGATGCAAATGAGTAAACGCTCTTTGGAATGTATCCAAATCCCCCCTTGCATATCGCTGGATTCCTGAATCACTTAAATATATATTCAAACCTAAGTATTCTACTCTGCTGGAGTAATATTTGTGCGGCACAAAGGCAGCAGTGTGTTGCGCATTATTCATTCTGTGTGACATCTTCAGCTACAGATGCATTTAGGCGAAGACAAACTGAATGACAAAAGAGATTCAATTTAAGATGCTTAGCAGTGTGCAAACACAAATTCCAGCTTGTGTCCGGTCCTCCTTTGCCTTGTTTTGTTTTTCTCTCTGTCTCTTTGTGTTTTCCCCTCTTTCTTTAAAAGAAATGATGGCTCATAAATTGTTTTATTCAAGCTTATGACATCTACAATGTTTGGGTGATTAATCTGTCTCTGGCAAGGCAGGAAGAAATTTAACACATTTAATATGAAAACAAGACTGACAGGTCCACCAGTAGCTGGCTCTTTCCTCAGCTTTTTTTTTATATTCTGTCAACACAACACAACACAACAAGCTGTTGGCCTTTGTAACCTTTGCAATTGTTTGAATTTGTCATTGATGTCAGACATATCACAAATATCTTAACCCTGGTAAGCCCAGTAGTACATATGAATGAGGCCTGTAGAGAATAATATAGATCGATGCGGACAGTTGTAACCTTGTTCACAATGAAGACTTGCATACAAATGAGAGAGAGGGAGAGAGAGAGAGAGAGAGAGAGAGAGAGAGTGAGTGGGATTTTGAATACAAACATGTATGAGCTGGTCTGCTCTGGTTCATCATGTAAATGTCAATGTGCATTTGCGCATGAAGAGAGCCAGTGGTTTCCCCTGATAATTTCCGCCACCCTGAAGTCATTGTTGCCATGTAATTGTGTTTGTGCAACTCACCTGTTTGCTGGGGGAGTGATACTGGCTCTGTAAATTGAATTATGTCATTTATTCCAGCACTAATGAGTGATTTAATGATAGAAGTGTGCTGGGTTAATGCCAACCTGCGGCCATAAGGAAACAGTGTCCCACTCCGGACGGCTTGCCAGCCAAATGAACGCCATTACTGCTCATGCGCTGCGTGAGTGGAGATGATGAACAGGAATTAATCACACTGTCTTTTCCTCCAGACTTCTGTGTTTGTCTCTCCAGTTTCTTGACATCCCGTGCACTGATCTCTGCCTGGATCTCCATCTCACCATTAGCCGTTCACTTTTCCGCTATTATGTTCCCCCAGAGCTTCGCTCTGTCATCGCTAATCTGCTCATCCATCTGCCATCAATCAAAATGATCTATTTTTGCCTTGTAATAAAGTTGTGCCTTATCGTCGGGCGTGAAAGGAGGGTGTGAAAATACATCGGCTGTATTCGAGATGGACATAAGTTATTTCACCAGGATATTACAAGCCTTCGGCTGCTGGCTGAGTGTAGAGAGAAACCAAAATATAGACACATTTTATTATATTTCTTCCTGTCTTTTAATGCAGTTTTACTCTCATCATACTTTTGTAAAGTTTTGTCTGAGTGGATTTTGGCTGGATGCCATGTAATGACAAGCAAACACAGAAGTGTAAGAACATCATTCACTCTTCAAGCTACGAGAGAACAGTTGAGCAGAGTTGGATGAAGCAGAATGGTAACTTAATGGTATTTTCTGACATCCAGCCTTTAAGCAACATGTGGCATTGCATCGTTTTCTCTGTTGAATTGTAAGAAAGAGTCAGGATAAATGACTATTGATTGAGTTGGGGTTCGGGTTTGCAGCCTGCTACCTGCTAGTTTAGCTGAGTGGCTATTATTAGCACACCTCAGGATGTCGTGTGTGGCCCAGGTAAGTGGCTGTCCATGACAAATGCTGTTTGCCAGCCCAGTCCATTATCTGTGGGGAGCAGGTTGACCGCTGGGCCTCAATGCTAATATGCAAGGAGATGCTTATCAGTTCAAATTAAGAGAGGGCCCCTCCTAGAGACCAAGGGATATAATTGTTTTTGACAAGCCACTGCCACACAGCCATGAACTCTCCAGGATGGACCTTTTGAAATGGGTGGAGGCTGAGGGTGCACCCACTTTCCTGTGTGTGGAGTGACTGTTTATCTGTTTTGTCTGGGAGTCCATCGTAAGGATATAACTGTGTTACTTTTTCCTGAATTGCTTGTAAGATCTATTTATATAAGACTACAGGATTGTTCAGCAGTTCTGTAAATACTTAGATAGATAGAGCCCTTGTTGAGTCAACTGATCAACCATAATCAACCAGTTAAAAAAAAACTCTCTCCTCTATAACATGATAATGTTATGTGATCTTGTTACTTGTCTGAAGCAGATGTAATGATTCAAGCTCTATTTCTGTAGTTTGCCTGACTTAACAGTCCAAGAGGAACAAAATGGAAAATTACCTATAATTTACCTGACATGTTTATGCGTTAGACAGATGCAGTGGAGCAAACAAATTGCCAGGGGTGTTCAGTGAAAACATCTTCCTCTACAAGAGATCAGGTTTAAAATGTATCGGACCCTACAATGTCAAACTGTGTGTATTTAACATGAGGAACCATTCCTATTCAAATCTGATCTGTCAGATATTGTTATTTTTGGTGCATTTGCAGTTAATTAACAAGGTAGATTGCAAGATACAGAATCAGTGTGTCAGTAAAAGAAAGTTTCTGTCTGTCCATTTGCAGACCCTCTGCTAGTTTTGGTCCTGAAGTCCAGTTTAACCTTTGTAATCTGACGTCTCATGTGACATGTTTGATTGCAGTGTCAGCCAGGTGGAAATGGGTAAAAGTGTCACAAGACTTCAGTAATCACTTCTGATCTGAGACATTGTCATCTGTCAAATAGCCAAGAATTCGTGACACCTCATGTCAGGTTAGAGGACAGACAGCACAAAAAGAGTAGAAAATGCAGCTGGAGCAACCCATGCCTAGGTCCCAAACCCAAGCTTGACAGATTCTGTGCAATATGTTTGACAACCACAGACACAATTACACATTGTCCATCTGTATTCCCATTCACCTCAATCTGGACAATGGGAGTGCTAAGAAAGATCCTGTTGATAAGCATGAATACCTCTGACAGCCAGTCCCTCAGGGAGATGGGTTTACTAATCGTTGGTTTTTACTGACTATTGAACACTCCATTTGCCAGTATTTACAGCCCAGAGAGACAGAGAGATAGCTCCAGCTGGTGCTCACAGAGACGGGACATGTAGGGCTCGTGTCTTGGAAGATTGCACATAAGTGCAGTCTCAGGTGTTTCGGTGGAATTTTAATGTGGAGGAGCAGCGGGATTCACATTGAAGGAGAGAGACAAAAAAACAGGATAGACAGATCAGAGGATGCAGTCGTGCAATACGACAACTCCAGTGCCCAAAATACAAAAATGATGTAGTCATTGTCATCCTCATTGGTGGCTGGTTTGCAACTGAAAATCATAGTTTAGATTGTCTTTGGATATCATGCAATACAGTGTGTACTCATTAGAATGTGTTTTCCTTTCTCCAATGCCAGAAACAGATTTAGGTTTTGCCTTTTCTTGGAAATGTTTGTTGAAGCTGTTTTTGCATTTGAGGCGTAATGTTTGTACTGATGCAAGCTGTTCAGCTGAACACAAATACAAAAGTTAGGTACCTAGAGATGTCATTAAGGTAGAGGAGGAGGAGCTTTAAAGTTTTAAGAGCTTTCAATTGAACATACTTGTTGATTTCATGCCTCAGTGACACAGCTGGAGACCCTGTGTTTTCAGTTCCAACATCCACCCCATTCTCCTGAACATCTAATGTCACAAATGCCTTGATGGACTGTCTCAAGTACAATTGTCCACAGAGTCTTGAGGAGTTCTGACCATATCTCATGGTCAAAGCTTGAAGATGAAGGTCAGTTTGTCCTCACAAAAGACAATTTTGGCCACAGCCCACAAATTTATTTGCCGAATCTGACAAAGTGCAGTTATTACATTTTATTAAAGTCTTCCCTGCATTTTTTATGAATCGGGACAGAAGGCTTTAAACTGCAGCTTGATTGGTGTGAAACTGCAACTTGGTGGAGGCAGTAATTCTGGTTATAAAGTGTTGTGGCGTAATCACCACATGAATCAATATCCTGATGTGTCCTGGTTAAGTAATATGAAATGGACAGTTATTCACTAAATTCAGAAGGATTCTCATTTTCTTAGGTTTTTTCTAATAAATAAAGAAAAATAAAGAATATTATAACCAAGACACATTTGTTAAACATTTCAACTGTTATGTGAAAATGCTCCAAGTCATGACGCTGGACACAATGTGCCATAATATTATGCTCACAAATGCAACCTAACACAACACTACCACACACAGACCAAACAGCATTCTTTACAGTCAGGCTCGACACTGAGATCTGAAACCAATTTAAGATCTGTCATGTTCCCATTAAAAGCGGAGCATTAATTACACCTTATAAAAAGACTGTCATGTTTCATAATCCCACAAGCAGCAACAATTCAAACTCAATCAGCCAGTCTGATCTAGCGCTGTATTAGCACACTGACAATCTGTAATTGAATGGGTTTCCAGATTGAGTCCAGGGCTGCCAGTTCAAACGTGTTTACGATTCCCTATCTTGATCTTATATCTGACCTTGAAGGTTTAGGGGCTCATTCTTCTTCCTGGCAGCTCAGACTGAAGGAGTCAGTGGGCTGCCAGTGTGCCAGTGGACCTGTGTTCTGTGCTATGCCCAGGTTGAGATGCAGATCACGTTAGCCTGCTGTTGGCTGGCTGGCCGCTGAGAGATGGACTAGGACTCACACGTCTGACCCTGTCGCTTCTCCCTCACTTCATCTGTCTGTTCTGCCCCTGGTTCTCTTTCCACCTCCATGCAGCCATTTGTTTTTTTGTTTCTCATTAATGTCACAGATTCCCATCAGACCGCTTGAACAAAAGATCAAATGAGAGGCAATGTTCCCTGTAAAAGTCCAATTAATACTATTTATGGAAGCGCAGGATGAGACCTGCTACTACTGCCCTTTATAGTTCCAAAAATAGCTTATTTAAGTAGATAAACAGGACTAGGGTTGGATTTACATTGGCTCATTTGGTGCTACTCTACCAATGGTGGCTCCAGCGTTATGCCTGCTCTATGTGAAACTATGGGAAAACAACACATTACTGATACATTTAGTTTTCGGTTGAGTGTTACTTTGCCATTTCATTTGGCAGCTCCTTGACGATTAATGTACGTCAAGGAGCTGTAACAAACAGGAATAAGATCCTGGGGCTGAGTCACTCCTCTTTCTGTCATTTTATAATACCATTTAATGTCACTGCAATAACATTAGCAGGAAGCAGACACCTGGACAGAATTAACCAGGCACAGGCGGGCAGGTCTTTTTCTGCCCCCAGTGGCAAGTTTGACTTTGTCCAGTTAGTGGGTCATATGCCAATAGTCAGGTAGTCAGCTCATGTGTAAATACATACATATTTCAGCATAACTATCAATGACACATAAACAAAATATTTCTACAGCCAGTGTTAAGTATTGTATCTTTGCAAAGAGATTTGTTAGCAGCGTACACAATATTTCTACAGATGCAAAACTATCGTGTAAATTTAAAAATGTTTGTATTTTTGTTTTGTAAATTCACACACTCAGACATCAATGTATTTGTACTGGGAAGGTGAAAGCAGTGAGCAAGGAGGGTCAGTAATTATCCAGTGCACAAAGTCAGAAAAATGGTAAGAGAATCTGCCTGAGAGTTATGTAAGAACCTCTGAAGATACAGATTAGTTTTTCTAACATGCAAAGTCTAACTTAATGTGCATGCTTGTGGTGTTCAAGCAAATATACAAAAAAAAGAGAACTGTGTAGACAACTTTAAGTAGTGTGGATTAGCCACATTAAAGTCCTGTCCCGGGCTCTGCCCTGGCCTCTTGCATAAGAGAGCCCTCAAACACTCGATACGTTTACTGAGGAGAAGTGGGCAGAAATCCTGGAGGGAGATCCGAGAGACTGATTAGTAGGTAGGAGAAATTTACTTGAAGTGATTAATGATGAATGAGATGCAACAGTGTTGGCAGGAGTTTGGGCTGCATCAGAGAAAGCTGCGTGTTCAGGTGAAACTCTATCTTGTTTACGCAAGCATTCATTTTTTTTTATCGAGTTAACCTAGATGTCATTAAATTTTCATCAGAGGCATAGGACATCACTCTTCCTCCAAGTTCCCTCAGTGGATGAAGTACATAGGCTCTCTGATGATAGTGATCTAGACAGAACTTCATCCAAAGTAATACCAGTGCAAGTCCTCAGCTGACTCTTCAGCTCTGAGGCTTGTTGAGTGCAAACATTTGAAAACTACTCAGCTGTGTAGACAGTGTTTTCGAGCGTTGCATAGAGCCATCCTTTCCCTAATTGGACCATAAATGGTTAAAATGGTGCAATGGCCACTGTTATCATTGTCAACTTCATTAGTGGCTGAGAAGAATGAAAAGCTTGACAGGCGTTGTGGGTGCCGGTGTAGGGCTTATTTTGTCAGTCAAATAACAAAAGACCACTTACATGTCAACTGTGGGGTTGAGGTGGTAAAATTGACACTGTTCAGACAGTCTCTCAATGCCTGAATGCATTTTAAAATTCAACTGAGTCTCTTTTGACCAACCACAGCACTGTGTTCTGTATCCTCCTGCATCTCACCTTGTCCACCTCACATTGACGGCTGATCGCTGTGCGTAGTGTTGCTCTGTGGTATTGTGTTTTTGTGAAATTTTCATAAAAGTTTGAATTTAGTTTGTAGAAAGTGTTTAAGAGGAAATGAAGTGTTTAATACATGTGTGGGAAAGGTTAATAATAGAGTGGGAAATGTTTGTAGGCGTGTGGGAAGGGTTTATAAAGCCTTAAAATATATGTAAATAATAAAATAAATATAATGCCGCTACTGTGTGGATTTTCACCTATCACGAGGGTCTCTGGAACGCATCCCCTGCGATAGATGAGGGATTAATGTACTATTGTTTTTATTGATAATGTTGTCTCACTGTTTGCACCCCCACCTGAACATGTGGCCTGGTCTGTTATTGGATGGTCAAAAAAACGCCTGTTATCTCACCTGGTGACGAATCTTCAGCTTTGGGACTCTGTTGGGGCACAGAGCAGAAACTGTGGTTTTGCTGTGTTTACTGTGTGTAATGTTTATTAAATGGAGTGAAAACACCATCTGACTGTGGATGATAACTGCATATGTTCTCTGAAAATATCTAAGTCTGATTAGATACTTGACATAAAAGTAGAGGTGAATGTTATTGATCACACTTGTTGAGTGGGTGCTATTTCTGTAGTGTTATTGGAAGCACTGTCAAGGTAAACCTGTTAGTTCTCCTAAGGGATGTTGTTAACACATTTAATTGCAGTTGAAACAAACCAAACAAAATAAAATCTGTGATTTCTTCTTTTAATTGCGTTCACAGTGTTATTACTCTGATAGTTTAAATGGATTTTTCACCATTATACATTTACCCATGTTGGTTCTTTCTATGACTAAACGGATAACGAGAAAGGTGACACGAGTTTTAAATCATCATCAACACAACATATAGTTTCTTACCATAACAAATGAACACTTAGAAATATAGAACAATACCTGTGTGTGGCTCAGTCTACCTCTAATTATCTGTAGATGGAGTTTAAGTTGCTGAATAATATGATGGTACAAGTCATATAGTAATTTTTATTTATTTTTTTACTGTGGTACAGAAAAGGTTAATGAATAAGGTTGTTTTTAACAAGTATTTGAATGACTTCTTGTACAGTCCTACTTACTGAACCTTTTTCACTCTCAAGCTTTCAGAGGGAGCCGCAGCATTCTGAGACCAAATCAGGGATCAAAGCGATGAAGAGTTATACTGTGATTTCATACATATAGTATGCATACATACAATCACGTCTGCAGGTCAGCCCAAGGCTTTTTATGAACATTTAGCTTTCCAGTCCATTGCTGACGTCAAAGACTACGTACCAGCCTCCAACCATTACCTGAAGGCCGTCGTTTGTCTGGAAAAACTGTCTTAGTACACCTACACACTCATATCCACACAATACACAAAGTCACTCACACAGATCTCCCTCCTCTCAGCTCTGCGCCCTCTCCCCGCTCTCTGTCGGTAGTTTTATTCTGCTGCTGCCCATTCACTCATGGATGAAATGAAGTATCCTGTGCTGCGTGAACGGATACCTGCCCAAGTTAAACTCAGTCCGACAGCTTTTAATGCCCAGGTCACTGTATTAAATGAGGTACTGGAAGATAGTGAAAGCTTCCTAACCTGCTGCTCCCCATGGCCCCGACCTCTTTTTCTGTTACACTGTGATGAGTTCAGGGTCCACTTACTGCAGGAAATGAGCACTTTCTAATAACGTAACGTGTTTGTTCGTATCTGCATTTTTATCGCAGGAACCTGTATATTTTAGTCCCAAAACACTGTGCTGTATGTGAGGCTCTGCATTATGCAAGTGGTATTGTCGGTGGTTAAATGCATCCTGCAGCCTATTGGCTTTGCTGTACGGTTCGATGGCAATTTGTGATGTGATTGATCATGATGGATTACTTGAGGAGCGGCCTTTGGAAATCTAAGTGTTCAGAGGGGAGCTGAGAACACGACCAACGGAGCAGATCATTGAAGCAATCGACCAAAGGCTCTGTTGTCAAATTAAATGTGAGAACCTAAATATGGAGACAAAAGTTCTCTTTTTTGGGGTTATCCAGTGCTGTTTCCCGGAGTAGGCCTTTATGCATTTACTCCTTCCCCATCCTTGCCTCCCTCCTATGTGAGCTTTGTAGCAGCATGTTTAGCACTGCTGGCATCAACAGTGGTACCATTTCCTCTGTCTTGCTAAAAGGAGCACCTCGGCAATTCACGTGGATTGTTCCCAAATTGCTCGGCTGTGAGAATCACCCATTTCTGTTTGATGCCCCAAAGTGCCTCTGACACCGCTGCGACAAGCATCTCCGACTGCTGCAGATTTTTTATCTTTCACGTTTCCCGACCTCGCCTTCCCCTCCTTTTTGATTTTTAGGGTGAGGGTGTACAGCGTGGTGGCGGAATATTTGCTGTGCAGCTCAAGAAAAACAAAGCAGAGTAAAGAGTAGCGGTGCAGAGGAGTCTTCTTTCCTGGGTGTCATCCATCTCAGGATGAATTCATCACACTTCGCTGAAGTCATTTTGCTGAGGGGGAAAAAAAAAGTTTGCAACTATAAATAAAAAATATTGTTTGGACTTTTCCATCATACCTCATATTTATCATATTTATATCTAAGAACTTGTGATACCACGCTGTGCCAGAGGATGCATTATTCTGTTTTGTTCCATTTGCTTGAGTAAGACTCAGTTACCAAATCCAACATGTAAGCTGTTGTTTGTGCAACCCCATAAAAGCTGTGACCAACAGCTGAAACAGCTTTTTTCATCCTCTTAACGATTTTATGGTCCGCTGTTTATTCACCCTCAACCAGTGACGTTTCTGCTGGCGCCCAGATAAAATATTGGGGAAATATAAAATTAGAAGCTAAATGAATGTTTGATTGGATGTTAAACACTGGATGTGATCTTTAGTGCATGTCTTCCAGCATCCAGCACCGACTGGAAGGGGATAACAAGTCATACAACCTATTTGTCTTATAGCACTGTAATGGATGTTGAAACACCTGGTTTCCTTCTTTGTTCATTTTAAACAGACAGACAGATAATGCAGACAGAGACATCTGTCACAAACTAAAACCCCCACGAGTGGCAGAATGACTCATACGCACTGTTACACTGTCTTAGATGGCCTTTCTGTAGTGGCTTTTCCGACCTTCACCTTAAAGTTCACTTTCTTTTGAGTGGTTGTGAAGTTGTGCGCGCGCAATGCAGTTGCACTTTCCAGACAGGTGTGGTGATAAATGTATGTATCATCGGAGCCGCGAGCGTGACAGGTCTGCCATTATCTGAGAGTGAAAGCTCAAATGGAGCACAGGTAATTACTGGCCTGTCAACCAGACAGTCCCTTTGTCTATACCACGTATACACACTTAAATTGGAAAAACACCAGCAGATTGGCAATGCACATTAAACCCCTGCACTGACGTCTGTAAAACTCTGCAACGGAAATAAAGAACAGCCTGCTTACATTTCCTTCAGCATCGGGCCATAGGTAAAGGGATTTGATTGACAGAACTTGACAAAACTTTAAACCTGAGATGCAATTATTGTTGTAAAGGAAGGGCAGAGATGCACATTCTGTTTTGTTTCAGCAGCATTATTTAAGGCCATCCTGTTGAGTGGACCCTAATGATTGCCAATTACATCTGCTCCTCTTTGCCCCTCCAGAGGAGGCAGACAGTTTATTGGGCTGGATATCCATGGCTAAGTCTCCATGGTTGTATGAATAGATGTAGATCACATGTTCACCAGTCGTATAGGCCAAAAACATTAAGCTTTCATACATTGCGTGTATTTGTACCCAGAGAAAATATGCTTTTCGCCCCTGCTGGCTGACCGTATGCAGGCATGAGTGACCTGAATGATAATTATAAGGTACAACAAAATAACAACTGAATGGATATGAAGTGTAGTAAATTCAGGTTTTCAGGTGCTGCAGGTCGTATGAAATATCTGTGCTGTTCTGAAGAGAGCTAGTCAAACACACTCTGATACAATGTGTTTTAAACTGTTGGATTTTATTTTTTTTTAGAGATTAATTAATTACAATTTATAAGAGTTAGAGCGTTATTTATTAGGTGTATATGAGCTGCATGAGCACATTGTACCTGTGGAAGAAGTTATCGTAGATAAGAAGAATTATGTAGATATGTCACACATCATTGCACAGGTTATTTTTTCCACTTCCGGTGTAATCACAGCGCTGGAAATTGCCGTGATGGTTGTCAGAACATACTGTTGGGTCTTTACTTACTAACAGCTGCTCTGAATGAATGTATGACTACCTGTGTACATTGGTCTCCTTTGCACGATACTCCGTGTGCTGCTTTGTGACAGCAAGTTTGTGTACCGTGACATGTTGGTGTGTGACTGTGATTAGCACCGCATCCACGCATCTGCGTGTGTCTTGTCTGACCTTTGGCCTGCCGCTGAACCCATTATCTTTGACAACACCGCGGAGGGGGTGCCCTTCCTCGCGTGGCCTTATCAGCTGCCACTCCTCGCCTGTCACCTTGTCTCGCATTCAGGAGGAGCCCTGTGCTCCTCTTGACCCTCCTCTCCCTGTGCACAAGGCGCAGACCTTTAGAAGGATGTCCCTGCCTAATCCCGTCACCTCACTCAGCATTGACGGCCTGTGTTTATCAGCCAGCACAGGTTAGGCTCGAGGAGACTCTGCAAGAGGAGGAAATAAATAGACAGGAAAAATCAATATGAGCCGCATCAATTGCCTCTCACAGGTTTTAACGAAAACAGGTTCATTCAGCACAATATGTCCCCTTCACTGTGTATAGTCGTTAAAGTCATGTCAGGCTTTGTCATTAGTGGATTTGATCAGAGGGACGGTTCGGTATGATGTGCTTACACGCTGTCCCCCACGCCCTGATGTAAATAGGACAATAAATACTAAACCCACTGTGTCTGCAGAAATCATCTGAGCTCATCAAGGTGGGAAGAAGTGGATTCAACTTTATATAATAAGTTTATATAATAAAGTCAGCAGTTGCAAATAGGCACAGGGACACTTTATACCGACTATATCTGTCTGTTGTTCTATCTGTGTTTCTCCCTCGTTGTTGCTGAGACTCTGCAGAGCGTCTTGGTTTAGTCCTCTGGGCTTTGCTGACGGGGCGAAATCAGGCCGACGCAGTGTCAGTGATGTAGAGCTAGCAGTGTTTATGCAAGGCTCTCAAGGCTGCCTCGCTGTGATAAGCCATGTTGCTGGATATACATGATAAACTCTCAGATATTTCAGACTACGGGTTTCACTCTCAGTCAGAAAAAATGGTTATGTTGAAGCCAAATCGCTTAACATAACCGTCCACGCTGTCTAAAACTATAGTCATAAGAAGGAGCAGATTTGTCAGGTAATCAGATGCGAAGTGTAAGAGCTTTTAGTCACACATTTCGAAAAGAGGACCAGTCAGAACCAGCGAGGACAGGTGTTCAATCTTTATTAACGTTCTGAAGAAGTGCCCAGACTGCAGGAGCCCCCCACTGCGTCGGTGTCTCTATGTGGCCATTGTATTTGTCCAATGCACCACCCGTACTGAGCAGATAAGAGAGCTGCTACTCAAAGAGGATTGGATTGGAAAATATGTGTTGGTATAGTTTAGCAGTAATTGCCTCCTACCCATTTCCTGCTGGGGTCTGTCTGCTGCTCACTCTTGAGATATATTAGTAGCTCAGTAATTGTTTTTGGTTTTTGTTGGTGTCTTCATTGATGGCCTCATTTTTCTTTTGCGGAGCAAAAAAAAAAAATCTCATCTGAGTTTTGAAGTCTGTATAAAGCTGGTATGTTTTGCTGAGTGAAATACACACCTGGGTGTGTATAAGATGAAACCTCTGACGTGCAATGTGGCAATATGACAACTTAAATGTTGTTTACCAGCAAATCCAAGATACTGTGTTAAGATTGTGTGCAGTGCTGCAGCAGAGTTCTGTTTTTTAGATGTTCTTACGTAGTGTAAGGGAATAAATGGATGATCCGAATGAGTGGATCTGGCCTGGCTCTCTTTTGTAAGGCCTTTCTGATGAATAGCAAGCTTGGTTATTCTCTCAGCGTAAGGCTCTAATAAGCCCAGGGACCCAGTCAAGGCCCAAAAGAGAAGCTCGATTTAAACCAATCTAAAGGAGCAGGGAGCATGATTTACGATATGGGACTGACTGCAGTGCCGCTCCACTCCTGCAGACCCCCCTCTGTAGCCAATCACAGCCAAAACACTCAACACTTCCTGCCCGGCCTGACTGCGGACCCTATGTGGTACCACTGCCTGCACTGTTGTCACTGCTCTAATCTATTTGATTGATTATGAGCCTAATCCCCGCATTATTCCCTGCATTTTGTCTTGCGCTTTCTCTACAAGAAGGCTAAAGACACTGTTAACCATTTCCTGTGTTTTGGATGTTTCATTTCCTTCTTTTTCGTGGCTTTGAATCAAATAACATATAGTGAATTTATGAATCCTGAATATGTACTGTAAAGGTCAGATTTGGGTAATTCATGCATGTGATTAGTAGCCGTGACACAGAGTGATGAATGTGGAATGCCAGGGTTATACATCATACTCATACTAGAGTTCAAGCCCAGTGTTACACGTATTGAAGTAATGGAGCTGTCCTCATATGGAACATGTTCCGCTCCCTCTCTGGGGGGGGTTTCATTAATGCCAGTGGAGGTAGCAACTCCACGAGCAGAGTGTGGAGCAAAATGCAGATTGTTGGAAAAAGAATCAAAAGTTTATTTTCTCATTTTCGCCGACACAGCACGCTTGTGTTTTTCCTCATCACTGTGTGTTTTCATCACTTTGACCTTCTCCAGCGGTCATGCCCTTGAGGTGACGCCAACATAAATCTCCACCACATAGCCACTGTAGAGATGATGGCACACCAGAGAGCAGGAGCCACGACCTCTGACCGCGCAGCATGGACAGCATCTGACTTTTGCTCACTCTGTCACTGAGCTGTGCTGACACAAACTGACAAAGCCCCTCTTGCCGACAGTGATGGAAGCAGAGGAGAGGCGGTGTGTTATCAGGGTGACATAGGATTTCAGTCGCACAGAGTGATAATACAGAAAGCACATTGACATCAGACAAAGCACCGCGTCCCTGGCCTCCTATCTTACCTCCTCCTCTGTACTTATTAAAAAAAAGAAACAGCTGGAAAGTGACAAGTTTGAATTTGTTAGTTGGAATTCGGCTGGAAGAAATTCAGGCTTTGTAAGACAAGAGAGTCCCTTTGTCTGGACTTGAGCTGATTTTCTTTCCCCCCCATTATTTTTTAATGTAGTTAACATATAGAATGCTTTCTTCAGGTGAATACAAAACCCCACTGTAAAATGAAATGTTGAAAAAAATCAGCGAGCAGTGAACTGTACCTGGATGTAGTGAAACTCATTTAGAACTAGAAAAAGTGCATTTTCTGAAGAAAATGCGTGTGACTGCTGAAAGCTATACTGAACATGCATCCAAACTCTGCTGAGTGAGCTCTCACAGCATAATGTTCAGCTGAATGAGCTGAAGAGAGCCAAAGGTCTGCTGAACCCGAGGCAGTGCAGTGAGTGATGTCATCAGTGACATCTGCTGACATCACCCACTCCTTGGATTTCCAATGGGCAAAAACATGTTACCAAAAATATTAAAAGCTATCTGGAGTTGCAATGAGAAAAGCCATATTTTTTGATGTATGAACTGTACAAATCGCACAAAAACTGTGGCAGTAGTTTATTTGCAGAATTTGGTGGAAGATTAAGAAACTATAATAACTAGATGCATTTCTGAAGAAAATGCGTGTAAATGTCCTTAATGCTAGCGCAAGCAAGCGCAAGCTAGCTAAGTTGTTATAATCAACAGAATTATTAATTACAGTGTAAAATGTGTCACGGTCGTTGCTACTGCTAACGTGAGCTAGCGTTAGCGTTAGCAATATTGTAATCTGGACAATGATAAATTACAGTGCAAATTGTTGGTAGATTGTACAGTAGACTGTACAGTGGATTGTGCAGTAGACTATACGGTAGAATGTACAGTAGTACATTTTTATGCTTTCAGCATTCACACAATTAAGATCTCATTGGTCTCCCCGCCTGTATAAAGATCACTCATCAGATATCATTTCATCGTGAGGACAATCAAACTAAAGTGGGCGGGCGGAGTTTGGGGGCACTTTATCGCTCTGATTAGACGTGTCTCACATGTCCGTCATGCAGCAGTCTACTGACTCAATATCTGTAACAGTGGGGAGGCACTCTGACATGAAAGCGGCAGTATTAAAATGCTTCTTTAAAAAAATGGAACAAAGTCACTCAGCGTCTGATGTCTTAAGCGGATTGAGAGAAAATCCATCTGCCTTAATGTCAGCTCTGTGGAGTACAGTAAGTCGTGGGCTTGGTGGATGGGGATGTTAGGGAGGGCTGGAGGTGAGAGGTGAGTTGGGGGACGGGGGGGGGCAGTTTAACTGACGGTGTTGCTTACAGGCAAATCCGAGGTGCAGGTGTGGCTGAGTGATTGGGGATGCGGGGCCTTTAATTCTTCCCTCTGAAGGAGGGAGGATTTTAATTGGTTGCGACAGGGAGACATGACAGCCTCTTTGCTCGCCTGTCATCGTTACTGCGCATTAAAAAGGCTTGTGAAGAAGAACGAGCCAGAAGTTCTGAAAGCACGACACAGTCCCATATCTGTTACATCTGAGTCACTGGCATGAGCCTTTAAGCACAAACTTGTTTATTTGTGCGCCCACTTACAGCATGCACTGTATGAGTTTAATGTGAAGGGCTCTACTTGATCATTCAGCCACGGTGAATGAATCAGAAACGGCATTGCCGCCATAAGTGCTATTTTAATAAACAGAAATGTATTTGTTTGTTTATTTATTTATTTTTGTTTATTATGTTAGTTGATGCATTCCCAAGAAAAACACAACTTTTTCTCTGCTGTCTTTAGCAGTTGGAACCGAGTGAGCACATTCGTTGCCAAGGAGCTGAATACATTAGCAGCGCCAAACGCAATGTGCACATTTTATTAAAGGAAATGTAATTTTCCATTCCCCTCGTTGATTGCCCTTAATGCAACTTGCAAATTGATGGTGATTTAATTGAATCTCTGAATGCGACTAATCTAAATCAAGTAGCGGATGAATCCGTGGCCATTGTAATATCTTATGTAAATATGTTTAAGGCGTGTGCCATTCAAAGCATTTATTAATGAGATCAGCAAGAAGCCGCTGTCACAGGAAGGTAGTGCGAGACAGCCAGAGAAGAAAATGTGCCGAACCTGCAGAAACCTGGCCTGTGTCTTTTACATAAGCTTTAATATATTAATATATAGGCTTTCATTGCCCATACGAACAGCATCTTAAATCAATCCATGTCTGAGAAACCAAACCCGTGTGAATAAAATATTCTCTGTGCCCACATATGAATAAGCTGCACTCGCCTGCATAGAGTAAATAACCAGCAAACATACAGAGCTAGTGCTAAACCCTGTCGCCCAGCTGATTATACATTCAGATCAACAGAGGAAGAGGAGCAGAGATGCTAACAGCATGTGATGGGTGTCCTGCTGGAAGTCTGGCCTAGCGTGTAATGCGTGTTAATGTTAGCTGGACCTCCTGGGCCGCTCGAGCATGGGACTGAATTTCCCCTCAGGGATCACTGACTTATTTCTGCCATCCATCGCACAATCCACCGTATGCTGATGCATTATGTTTTTACATTTATCTGTTACCTCTCTCTCTCTCTCTCTCCCTCTCTCTCTCACTGACACCTCCCGCAGTGCTGGACAGCATCAACCAGGGCATTGTGATTAAAAGAAATGTCAGTGCATTCATTAAACGTTCCACAGAGCACCGCTGTGCTCATTCCATTTTATTAAGCACGGTGGAAATGTTGCGTTGTGGTATCACGTCACGTGGCGGTCCGCCGTGTTTGGGTGTGTTCAGCCTCTCGCTGCTTTCTCCTCATTTCATGGCTTTCCGCCTGACAGGTTGCGCTGTGTTTCAAGAGAGGGAAATAGCTTCTCACGGCCGGTTTGGTCACTCTCCTGCTCTCTCCCTGGTTTCTCCTCTCGCGGTTTGGCTCGCGCCTCAGGGCTTGGCCACAGCTGGCCACACATCCAGGCAGAGCTGTGCCTGAGGGAGCCCCATGCAGCTGGCAGATAGTGAGGCGCAGTATTGGACGTTGGGGAATATAAATGTATTTCTTGTTTTTGATGCCTTTACAACATGGATAAAAGAGTCGTGACGCCAGAGAGTGGCACAGTGACATTCATGTGTGTGTCTGTTGATGATGATGATGATGATGATGATGACGACTATGCAAACCTCTGTGCCTGGTAAAGCAGCTGCTAATGCGCTCTAACACTCAACTCTTGTGCTGCTCGGTCACTCCACCTTCCTGACCTCTTTTTTTTTTCTTTGCCCTGATGTTGTGCATTTCAGTTAATTCAATAAAGCATTAGGCTGTTGAATAGTTAACAAGCTCGTTCTCTTAGGCAATTATTGCTCACAATTATTTTAATATCAACTCCCATTTCACTACAGTCCAGACATTGTTACTATTTCATACTCAGTTGCATAAGGGTTAAAAAAGGAGTAGACTGTGAATGAGTAAGATAAATACTGTGTGATAGCATCTTCCACCTTGGAGGAACCTGCACTGTCCTTTAGACCTGTCCTTTAACCTGCACAGTCGAGATGGTCATTGGTGTTCACCAGAGGAGACCTTGTTTGTTTTCTCCTAATGAACAATTCCCAGTGAGAAGGTCAGATGAGGGTCTGACATTTGTTACCCTAATGGTCATCTGAAAACAGTCATACGAGGCCGTTTGATACTGTATGTATGTATGTATGTATGTATGCATGTATGTATGTATGTATGTATGTTTGACAGTAAATCTACACCTGTTGCAGGAGATGAGCTGTTTTCTTTTGTAATGTTTTTGTAAGCTTGCTGGGAGCCTTTTTAACAATACGCTCTCTCTCCTCCCCTGCTTCGATTTAATGCTACTCCTAGCTGGCACATTTTAGTTGGGTTTAATGAAACACATCTTGGAGCTGTGAGTCTATAAGCGAGCTATAAATGTGATCATCTATCTGTTCTGATGTCCTATTGTCAGGCAGGGAAACAGGCCAATCAATTTCACATACTCACAGAAAGTCTTCCATCAGCAGCGAGAGCTGGACAAAGGAAACAAGGAGCGATTGACTTCATATCCCTTCATATCCCTGATTCTAATGACACACATTCATGTTACAGCCTCAGTAAAAAGTCGTCTCTCTGGATACTGTTCGATCAGAGAAGCCAGTCCAATACCAGAGCTTCTAAAGGTCTTCCAGGACAACATGGCGAAGCAAAAAAAACATACAAAAAAACCCCAAAAACAAACAAAACAAAACCCAGGAGCATCACCGCTCTTGTTTTTGGCATAATGTTGGGTAAGCTTGATTTAAGTCAAGACAACATTCATAATGTTGAGTTGTAGTGTCAAGCTGTGACCTTGGACATAGCTGTCACGGAAACATTTACATTGCTTGGTCCAATAAAAAGTGCTTTTTCATCATATATCATCATATATGTCATTTGTGTGTCCAGTTGTCACCGAAATTCTGAGGTCATGAACTTTGACATTCAAATTACAATTTTCACAAATTTAAGTTTTATTGCTTTTTTTGCAGGAGTTATTCAAAATATGTTTTAATGTTCAGTGGTATACTACCTGTATATTAGTATTTATCTGTAGTGGCAGAATCTACCATTGCACTGGATTCATATTCCATGACTAATCATGAAGGATGAGAAAACAATGCATTTACATAATTGTATCTCTGTGATGAGTCTGGCCCGTCACCTTGTCACAGCTGCATTTGCCTTGTGTTTGTCACTGAGGCTGAGCCCTTGTGGCTGAGACTAGTATTTACTCTCATCTCTTCAGGAAACTGCAAATCACCACAACCATCACAAGATGCCCTGTCAAGATGTGTTTTTATTTCCTGATAACTACAGTAATGAAAAACAAAACCCAGGAGCATCACCGCTCTTGTTTTTGGCATAATGTTGGGTAAGCTTGATTTAAGTTAAGACAACATTCATAATGTTGAGTTGCAGTGTCAAGCTGTGACCTTGGACATAGCTGTCACGGAAACATTTACATTGCTTGGTCCAATAAAAAGCGCTAGAGCTTTTTCATCATATATCATCATATATGTCATTTGTGTGTCCAGTTGTCACCGAAATTCTGAGGTCATGAACTTTGACATTCAAATGACAATTTTCACAAAATCAAGTTTTATTGCTTTTTTTGCAGTAGTTATTCAAAATATGTTTTCATGTTCAGTGGTATACTACCTGTATATTAGTATTTATCTGTAGTGGCAGAATCTACCATTGCACTGGATTCATATTCCATGACTAATCATGAAGGATGAGAAAACAATGCATTTACATAATTGTATCTCTGTGATGAGTCTGGCCCGTCACCTTGTCACAGCTGCATTTGCCTTGTGTTTGTCACTGAGGCTGAGCCCTTGTGGCTGAGACTAGTATTTACTCTCATCTCTTCAGGAAACTGCAAATCACCACAACCATCACAAGATGCCCTGTCAAGATGTGTTTTTATTTCCTGATAACTACAGTAATGACTTTGAAGAATGGTGAACAACATGTAAACCAGTATCTTGTTTATTGGTGCATGCAGTTGGTGATGCACTGTATGTAACTAAGAACACATTGTGTAAATGGGATAAGATTCAGAGTCAGTGTCTCACCACTATGCCATATGCCAGGCCTGTGTTGGATACACTGTACGTGTGAGGAGGTGCAGACTGGGGTCTCTGCGTCTCTGCTGCAGAGCGAGGGGAGGGCAGGGGGAATCAGAGTCACAGAAAAGCCTTTGTTCACCGCCCGCTGCATGCAATGAAATGGCATTGATTGTTGGCTCAGATGTCTGGTGTGAGGGAGGGGCTCAGAAACAAGGAAAAAGAGAGGTAGCGCGAGCAGGATGCAGAGCGAGAGAGACACGAAGAAAGAGGCAGATGGACAGGGAAGGAGACAGATGTAGTGAGAAAATATCGGAAACAGAAATGCAGAAGTGTGAGGCTTCCGCAAATCTATGATAGGACTTAAAAGGGGGAGAGGAACAGAGGGAGAGAGAGAAGGAAAGAAAACAGTAGGATAAAAGAGGGGAAGCTGGGCATCGGTGCCATGTAAGCAGGTGGTGTCTGTGGCAGGCTCATCCTCAGATCCTCCTCAGTGGGATACCTCATCAGCATTCCTACCTCAAATTTAACTATTATCAGAGAGTGGATGATGGGAGGGTCCCGGCGGCTCAGAGGGATTAAGTGCTCACTGTGTACGCATAACATCATTGCTTTGAATCTGGCAACCTTCATCATGTACTTCCTATCAATCTGTCTCGAATATAATATAAGAAATCAGAAAAGATGCAGCTTATTTGCATACATTTCCATATGATATACCGGGTTTAAGAAAGTTGTAGATAAGAAGAAGATATTGAGCACAGAGAAGGGAAAACGCAGGTTTAGCATAGGATTCTATTATTGTGATGCACAAAAGTGTTGTAATCATTTTTAAAGTGCAGACAGAATATTGTCTTCATTTTTCCTTTGTGTAGTGAATCTAATGGCAAGACGGACTGTTTTTTTTTTTTTAAAAAAAACCTAAAATCAATGAAAATAAATTACTTTCACACTCAGGACACCTATTAGACTTTTTCCTCACCTTTTAAGGATCTGGTTGGCCTTTTTTTCTGAATTAATAATGCAGGTTTTTATATGTGCACATTTGTTAGTTAGATTCTGTTTACCCATCGTAGATGATGATCACCTCATAACCTCGTACGACTATTTACCGGTACAGCCCCACAAGCCAGCAGGTCTGTGTAATGAAATGATCTCTATATTTCATTCAGATGTTGGAAATGCTTTTGTTTTAATCACAGTCATATTCATATGCAGGCATTAAAATTTTATTCTACCACTTTCCAGCTCAGTATCGTCCTTGCTTTGTCATAGTGTAAATCAAGCTCACAGACTGTGTCCCAGAAAGACAAGTGTTTTGTTGTAGGTTTTGTGAATGTGAGCTTCGGAGAGGTCCGTCTGTGTCTGATTTACATGCAGACATCACACCTGTGGCTGTCTCAGCATATGGAAATCATGCAGCATGCGGCTCCCTTGTTTCGTGTCTCTGTCTGCCAGTCTAGACTATGGCGTTCCCTCTCTGTTTTATTTTCTCCAGGGAGATATCGTTGACATGCCTCAGACTAAAGGGTCTTTGTGCAGCACGTCAAATATGCATCCTCCCTCAGTTTGTGTGGCAAGCATTTCCAAGCATGTGGAATAAAAACCTAAAGATGCACATATAGTCGTGTTGTTGTTGTAAAGTGTGGTCATTTGTCCTTGGGATTCAGTTTAGCTAGAAAAGGACAACCAGTGCCTATTTATTTGATTTGACGTTAATTCTACTGCACATGCGCATGTTCACATCGCTTAACCGCAATGTATGTGTGCGTGTGCGTGCGTGCGTACCTGTAAGCTGCTACGTATGCTATAATGTGAGCATGAGAGGTTTGTGTGTGTTAAGAGATTTGCAGAAGGACTGCGCCTCTCATTACATTGAGAGAGAAAAGGAGCGTGTGATGGCTGTGCTCTGTGCAGAGAAGAAGCAGTTCTTCCAGCTGCTACTGAGCACAGGGGCAGATTCATAATTAACTGTGCATTCATAATAATGCTGACAGTGAAAAACAGCGTGGCTGCAGCAGGGGCAAACACATGTGCTTTTGGTAATTTATCTCTTTTTTTTTCTGATCTGAAAAGACAGTTGTTCCGGGGAGAAGAGGAGGTAGGGACACAAGTAATGAAAGAAAAAAAAAATAGAGGGGGGTGGGGGGTTGTTGGGGTTATTACAAGGTCAATTCCATTAAAAACGCCTCAGGATGAATGTATGGCCCAGAGCTTCTGGCACATCGGGGCTTCCCTTTCATCAATCACCAGCTTTTATGTTTTGGCCATGACACATGAAGCAGAGGGGAGCTGATTTGATTATTGTCATATTTCTCAGGTCTGTGACTGACAGCCTTGGAGAGAAAAGCCCAAAACAGTTCTTCAGATTTCCTTTTTAATATTTCATTCATGCAACATAAGGGTGGTTAAATTTTAAACTTTTGTTACACAGAGGAATATATAGTTGATCAAATGAAAAAAGAACAGAGCCTATAATAAATGGGTTATACTGACAAGTAATGGCTGTGCAGCATATTCTTATGAGCCGTAATGCTCCAGAAACAATTTAAACTATGACCTAGTTGCACAGGGTGTTATGTTCCTCCATTACCATGAACATGGTAGAAACAATCAATTTTCCGTATCACGGGAAAAGATATCCTATATTAAATTACATTAAAATCATTACTGTAACGTGTTATGTATTTGGACAGACATAGATGTAATTTGATGTAATTTTTTAATTAAGGGAATAAATCTATAAGGTGGTAATAGTAGATAATTGTTTTAAGAATGAAAGTGAGAGAACAAAATTGTGTTTGTGCGTGCGTCATTGATGGATGACTGAAGAGGTGAACCTGTGTGTGAGAAAATACTGTGGGTGACACAGGTGATAATAAAAACATGCTGTCAGAATCAGCAGACAAATACTCTAAATTGAAAGAGTGGTAAAGGCAATGTGAAAATTATATTGCAATTGACAATCATAATAGTTCACATATTTTTCTTTAGTGATTATTTAAACACAAATTAGTTTCAATTTAAATGATAGTCATTGTGTCGTCATTGTGTCGTTATTTGTCTCTGCGTTAGAAGGAGTATTAGAAGGGCCTTTTTCTTTCTGTGCAATCCAGCACTATCAGTAACACATCCTTCCCTCTCCACTCAACCGCCCAGTGGAACCAGCAAAACCCCAGGGAGAAGACAACCTCTCCAATGGCCAATTACACCATTAATTGCTTATCAGATCCAATTTTGGATAGCAGTAAATGAAGTATGAAGTATTTTCTTCAGTGTGTGTGTGTGTGTGTGTGTGTGTGTTTCTAATTGTGGTAGGATCAACGCAGTGTGTTGCCCCTGTCATCCCCAATCAGTGGAATTGAAACACCTAATTGCCAAGCTCCCACTCGTTTGCCTTCCAAACCATTCCTTTGTTTGTCTAATCAGTCTCTCTCTCTCTCTCTCTCACACACACACACGCACCCACACACACACACACACACACACACACACACACACACACACACACACAGATATCACTGTATACCACTGGTTAAATGAAATATGCTGTGATATAAGGCATGCATAAAGAGATGCATAGTATACATTTGCTCTGGTGGAGTAATTGATAAAGAGCATTTTGTTTTACAGCCCCTGTCATCTGGAGATATGCTGACACATGCTTTAGTTAATATGGAGGCATTAGTGAGCCCATTCACTCTGCTCAGTCTCTGCTCTGTCTCTGCTCCCTCCATGTTTTTCTGTAATGCAGGTGGTGTCTGGTTTCCCTGATAAGATTAGACTTGCCTCTTCATTTACCTGAGGTTTCATTTTTGTTTATTAAATCTGAAGTTGGCTGAGGTGGATGGGCACTAGTGTTGCACAGCAAGAGGGTTCTTGGTATGGACACCAGTAGCACAGTGGGCAGGTAGTGTGTTCACTCTGGAGACTCTGGCTTCCTTCCACAGTCCAGACATGTATACTGGGTTCATGTGATATGTTGGTGGCCTGTCCACGTGTCACCCTGCATGTCACACAGAGGCAGCTGCAACCATCGTAAGAATTAACATTGTAGATAGTGAAGAAATGGATGGAAATATATAGATGCTGATAGTGTCTAAGCTGTCTGCTTCTATCTTTTCTAGTCATTTAAATTTTTCACTTGCAATAAATGTAACGTAATGTAATATGAATAAACAAAAGTGACAGGAACGTGAACTTGTATTCATCCCCTCAGCCACTTTACCTGTAATCCTCCCAAACTGTAAACTGTAACGAACCATGTGAAGACGAGACGAATTGAACCATGGCGCGTCAGTAGGTCTGCCATCCCTAATGCACCTACACACACACACACACACACACCCACGCATGCATGCACACACTGCTTGTCAAGCATAATAACCTGGCTGGTTTATAAGATGTCTCATTATACCTGCGATTGACTTGTTGGAGATATAACCATTGATGCATTCAGGGGTGTTGTGTCAATTTTTGATGGAGTTGCAGACTGATTTATTTTCACAGGGAAAGTGAATCGATGGGAATCTCATTAAGGTAGAAGGTAAAGGTCATGGCACATGTGTAACTGAACGCCCTCCTGGTTCTTAACATAGTCTGGAAACAGTCTCAAAGGCACGTAGGCGACTTGTGCACTGCAGACTGGGATGATGCAACGCAAACTTATTGTTGCATTACAAAGACAGGAGTGTTCAGGATGATGCTTATTCAGTTTATTGTGAGCTAGGTGGTACTTTTACCCACTGCATTCTGACAGCAATGATTGCACTATATATAAATTGATTCATAGTGTACAGTATACAGTGTAAATGAACACCCACCTTATATGTTTAGCATATACATTGCAGCTAAGTGAGATAGTTCACAAGTAAACATCCAGATGTTGGGTCAGGTGTAGATGCAGTATAAAACTGGAGCTAGCAGCTACGTGTTCAATACATGTGCAATACATGCTGGTAGAAGCTCCTGTGCATATATAGATTATAGTATCAAAAATGTGTGGATTTAATCAAGTCAAGCCATTTGCCCTGAAGCTACTTTTGTCAAGAAACAATAACCACGTTTCTTAACTGTTTCATCACTTGTTCAGATCCTGCAGGGACTCCACGAACGGAGAGAAAATAGCAGGCGCTGCAACTTAAATACGGCTGCTGTGCTTCAAGGCAAGGCTCCTTTTCATTTTTCAAACTGTGCGGCAGTCCGTGCAGTATTGATATTATGTCTTCGTTTTTCATTTCTGCTGGAAAATATGCCGAGGTCTCAAGGGGAGTTCGGCGTGTTCTCAACTGTTAAAAGACCCCAGACCTGGATGGGTCCCAGCGAACTCCTCGCAGAGACGACTGAGGGGACAAATATTTTCCCCGACTCAATCCTTCTGAAAGAAGAGTTTCTGGTCAAGAGCTGTTAGTCATTCTATTCCCCTCCCTCCCTTCCTCCCTCCATCCCTCCCTCCTGACACTCATTTCCTCTTTCTGCTCTTTGGTGTCTCTGTCAGTCCCTCGCTCCAGTGGCAATGTGACAAGTGAACAATGATTCATATGCACGGCGTACAGAGTGGACTCTTTTTACCAATGTCTCGTGAGTCCCACAGAAGTCACCCAGTGTCACCGCACGTCCCATCCCACGCTGCCCTCCCACACACACGCACATATTGCTTTGGGAGAGTTGTGAATTCTATTCCATCGGTGTGAAACCGGTGGCATATGAGGAGACGGGGGTGG
The DNA here is from genome assembly GCA_016785345.1 of Trinectes maculatus. Lineage (NCBI taxonomy): Eukaryota > Metazoa > Chordata > Actinopteri > Pleuronectiformes > Achiridae > Trinectes > Trinectes maculatus. The sequence goes on from JAFBJQ010000994.1 coordinate 149,440, forward strand.
GGGTAGGGGCTGTGATGTTTACACATCTCATATAAATGGCGGTGCTGTTTGCTTTAATAACCGCGCTGAATGCAGAGACACGTGTAATTGCTTTGATGTTGCTCTGATGGCTACAAATAATGGCACTCCCCATGATTACGGAGTCAGCAAGGTGCTGGAGGCGGACGCACGGGCCCACGTGCACGGACTCGCTGCGTGTGCACCTAACGGGACGTGAGAATTCCCCCATTTCTCATCTCCCTTAGCTTTTGTCTGGGTCTTCACCCCAAGGGCTTGATTTAGATGAAATGTCACTTTTAATGGAAAATTTGATGGAAGCAAAACAACAACTTGGAATATTGCTTGTGTAAGTAGCAGGAATGGAGGCAAGTGCCAGGGCGATGTCAGCGACAGAGGCTGTTTCTCCCTTGATTGTACTCTTTTTGAATTCATCGGTTGCCTGTGTGATATTACTGTTGCAGCGAATGTTGCCCTCCGGCAGTCAGGGCAACCAGCACATTGCAACTCTGTATAGATGAGTGGGTCAGGAGGAAATACATTTGCACCCTGGCCCTGCAGTGGACTCAATGTGGAGCCAGCTGAAGGGGGGGAGTGGAAGTCGTGCCACAACACCTCAGCCCTTTCCTTTTGTTTTCCTCCCACTTATTTCTTGTCTTAATTCCTATTATATCATGAATTTGTATGAGCTGCAGTCACATTAATGAGACACATTATTATTTTTTTGCTCCATTGGCCTTGGTATCCAAGCATTGCCGCCGAAACCCTTCACTTGTGTCTCTCATGCAACCAGCTGCTCCTCTGCATCAAACCAGTGGGTATTTCTTAATGTTATTGGTGCCGCAAATGATCGTGGCATGCCACAGGCGACTCCGAGACCTCCCTGGGACCCTTTTTGTAGCAGTGCAGATATAAGCTTCAATATCATTTATGTTGCCTGCCGTGCAGTTTTGTGTTTCTATGGTAACTCTGGTTACAGAATTCCCATTTGGCAGTGTAGTAATTAATTTATCTCTATTGATCTCTTGCATCCCTCAAGCTTTTCAGCTGGGTGGCCTAAAAGCTGAACGCTGCGTTGTTGATTGAATGCACAGTCTATCTTCAGATGCGATCACAATTCAGTCCCCATGAGGGAATAGCTGGGAGTGGGTCAGATTATGTTCTTTCATGCTGCAGTGGTAATGATTCATTTCATCATACAAAACACAATTGACTGTAATTGCAGGTTTGGCGGTGGACAGCAGGCCCTGCCCTGCTCATGGCCATGTCCTGTAGAATGTAACGGCAGGGACTCCAGCTTATTCCCTATTGATTGCTTGTGATGTATTGTCACATAGAGGGGTGTGATGCTTCAGGTTCAGTTTTTTTTTTTTTTTAATAAGTGGTTCTTGCCAGCTCCCGGTAGATTGACATTTACTCAGAGCAGCGCAAATAAAGACAGAGTAAAAAAAAATTCCCCAGGACCTTGAACTCCTTTCTTGCCCTTTGCTCCTCAGTCTTCTTTGAATCGTTTCTCACTTGCACTTTTTTTTTACCTCTCCAGGTATTTTGTTCCATTCATGTATCTTTGATGAGGAGGAGACTCCTCTGGCAAACAGATGACAAAATGTAAGATCTAATAGACCCCCTTAAAACATCGCAGCCAGACACCACCCGGTTTTTGCAGTACAACCACTGTCTTAATTTCCAATTTTGTACTTTAGTTCTTCAGCAGAGGAAGAAATCTTGCAGATTTTAGATGTAAAGTTAGCTCGCACTCTTTTGGATGATAATGTCTGTGTTTTTTCTCTTATTCCTATCTTAACCCAGTGGTGCAGCTTTAGGAGATCAAGAACTATGAAATGAAAATGAGCGCAGGGAGGAGTCAGACCTCAGAGAGATGGATAGGGGCAGTTATAGTAGTAGACAACTCAACGAGAGGCAAAAAAAACTGTCAAACTAAAAACAGCAGTAGCAAGGTTGAGGTGGGGAAAGAAGTAATGACAGCTCACCGTCTGTCAGCCTCTGTCACAGAAACGGCTTGGAAGTTTGGAGACTGGCATCGTCATGGAAACTGATTTCGTTTGTGTGCTGCTGCTGCTGCTGTTGGAGGTGGTGGATGGGGGAGGGGGGGTTGCGGGATTGGGGGGGGGGGGGGGGGGTGGGGGGATTGCGGGATTGGGCTGTCTGTGTTTTTCCAGTGGATGACAATGCCTGCCGATAAAGATGTCATCCTGGGGAAAAAGGTGTTGGTCATCAGCGGCACTGAGTGCTGACTCTGCCTTCGCTGAAGCCGTATTGTCCTGGGCGGTCCACTGAGGATAGCGCCGGCTGTGCCAGGGTCTCTCTCTCTTTTATTTGAAATCGGACGAGTGCTTCCCACGGGGCCTGTTTTAGATAACATACTGCAAGACTGGAGATGTGACATGTTATGAACTGTGGGGGAAAGATACAGTTCAGCCTTTCATATTTGATGAGGAGTGTGGGATGCGCAGCAACTGAGCGGTGTGAACGCATAAGACAGAACGCGAAGGCGACTGTCCTCTTATCGTGTGCTCAGCCCTTGTACCCACGCAGCTAATGCACTCATGCAGGAGGATAATAAAACTCATTACTATTAGATCAGGATTAGGGGAAAGATTGCTCTGTAATCCTTCTACCAACACTCGCATCTTGAAGCTACCAGAAGACTCAGCTTCTCCGTTAATGATCATCAACACCAGTAATGTGCCGCATCTTAGATCACACTTTGTCTTTAATATATCCTCACATGGGTTTGTGTGCTGGAGGCAAAAGTCCTGTTTATCGTGTCCAGGCTGCTGTGGATGGGGGCAGCCTTTTTAATTAAAAGGCGTCGTATCTCTCCCTCCCTAACATCGGGAGGTGTGATGACTGCCTGTCACTTCAGCTCAACACAAACAATGTTTATTTTTGGTCCCCGATTCATTTAATGGGCTTGTCAAAACTGATGAAAATTAGAGGAGGCAGAGGAGACAGCTGATAAGCCCCACTGTTATTAGATGGGCTGGAGCTGTTGTTTGTCTGCTGATGCACAAATTCCCATGTAGGACGAGCCAGAAATGTAAAGAAGCTGCGCGACCCAGCACAACTGCACAACCAGGCACATAACGTCAGAGGATTCTAGTTTTCTTTGCTCAAACTTTGAGAATAAATAAAATATTTGACACGTAAGAAGCTACATAAGAAGCCCCGCCATTTGCAGCTGTACCTCGACACTGCAGTCTGCTTTGTGTTTTCTGAAATGTAGAACAGCAGAAGTAAATAGGCATGAGAGCAGACAAACTCCGTTCTTATTCACACGGGGGGGCTTTTCTATCTTTGTTGTGCAGAAGTTGGATTTCCCTCAGCAAGTCCTCTCAGGGCCAGAATAATAGTGCACCAGTGCTGCATAGTGGGCATCAAATAAAGATGTGTATCAAATAAAAAGTAGAACTTTTGTACTTTTCCCTCTGCTAGCCTCTATGGACGTATCACCTCAGAGCTGAATGAGTACTGCATATCTCCCCTAATGGCAAAATATTGGACCCGTATCTGCAGTTGTATCAAAACAGATCACATTGTAGTTTCTTATACAGGAGTGAAGTGGGGGGATGATGGAGTTCTATTGCTTTGCTGCCTCCTATAATGTAGCACAGTTGTAGCATTTACTGAAAAGCTCTTCTCGTCAAGGTTGTACAGTCACACGCCGGCGTAACATGGGAATGTATCCATCTGCTTTCTATAGGGCACTGCTGATTGATACTTTTAGTTTATGGTTGTTCAAGTTAGTTGTCTTCTTATGAAAATGCAAATCCCGTATGTGTGGAACGTTACTGGGTGGATGGCAGCAAATGGAGAATGATTGTTGTACACACAATTTTCCCTTATTACTACCTATTACTTCTGCGTAATCTTGAGTTAGCATGTTCCCTGACATGTTACAAAGCAACCGCTTTAAGGCGCACCATCCAAGTTTCGACACTAGGGGCAAATATGAAGCAGTGTTTCGATGACGGGGGTCTGATTTCATTTGGTTCTACTTGGTGTTTTTTTCTGATATCTTTTATTAGTTGGCTCATTTACATGCACGAGCACACAGCCAATGTGATTCAAATTGAAGCTGACTGCACAGGGCAAATTAATAATGGGCCTGGAGCAGTGCATTAGAAAAAGCAAAGGAAAGGAGGAAATGTAAATAAGTATGAAAACCAACACAGGTTTCAAATGGAAATTAGAGCTTTGCAAATGCTTTATGATGGAGGAAATGGCAACACATTTGTTAGTCCTGAAAGATATATGCATGCTCTATACATTTTTCTGAGAACTACTGACTGTGGGTTTTTACAAGAACAATCACATTGTAGCTTTAAGGTTCAGCTCCCAACTATGAAACATAAATCAAACTGTTACAAATAGTCACTTCCCTAATATAACAATAAATCCAGGTCTGTTAAGTGATCCAGTCCCTTTGGCAAAGTAGGGATTATAGATTTGCTCAATCACATTGGCAATATACATTGTAAACGGTACAGGCAGGGTATCACTTATACTGGATGAAGGTTAATTGTGTTTGTCAAGGTTGTAGCTCATGGTATGGTATGGTATAAAGTAGGCAACTTGTAGGCATCTGGTTGTTCTGACATGAAGGACAACTTACTACCTTTGAAGTGGTTGTGAAGTCTATTCCTTAATAGCTAGAAAGCAATGAGGTTGGACAACTTTGAGCCAAATATTTTTCTGTGTGGCTGTCTTATTATTATTATTATTGTTGTTGGTTGCTCTTTCATACCTTACTGTATATCTGAGATATGTTTCTCTAATCAGAATTTTTGAAAAAAGTTATATGAGAGCAGATGTTGTTTTGGTTGCATGTTTGTCTCATATTAAGCCAGTGTTTCATATGAAACTAGTAATTACATTTCAGATAATGTTTCAGACATGCATCTTGGCCATACAGGTTTGCTTTTTGCTTTTTTAGATGGATATGCCAGATAAACAGAAACGAAGGAAGTTGGATGACAAGGTTGTACCCCTAATATAAGAGATAAAGCCATTCAATTCACACAGACACGCACACACACAAAAACACACAAACACACTGAACAACAGAAAGTGCTAAAAAGCTAAAGCCCTTGAGTGCTTCCTTGCTCCCTCACAAGTGGGGTTTCAAGTGTGTTCTCGTCCACTTAGTCCACTTTGTTGCCTTCACATATCTAAATGCACCAGTTGACCTTCTCACTGCCTTAGCTGCTACCGTAGCTCTCTCAGGTTTTCCGAGAACTATAAACAAAGTCAGAAAAGACAAAAACGCAGTGCGGAACATACGGAAATTTAAAAGGAAGCTGTATCTCTGTTGGTTTCAGGTTTTAGATGAGAATAGCACAAAGACTCGAGATGAATGAAATATAAAATTTGGCACTTTCAAAACTAATTGAATGAATATTAGAATTGCCGTTAAGCAGTCTGCAGCCATAAGTTCATTTATTTATAGAACCATGACATTTAGAAACCATTGACATTTTAGGAGCTTTCAGAGGGCAGTGTGAGACAGAGTGTTGGTGGTCGTGATTAAAGTCACCAGTTTTTCTCCAGTGAAAAGGCTTGATGACAAATGATTTGTGTCTCCACGTGTCAACGTGCTCTGATCGGTCCATTCAGAGGACATGTGAATGGACTGCTTGCAGCTATACTTCCGGTACGTCAACTCTTTCTGACGTCATCAGAGAGCAAATTGGCTTGCGGGTCAGCTGGAGGGTTCTGTGGCCTTGGGAAGGTAAAAAGAGGCTCGAAATCAAAGCTGTAGAAGGTTAAAAAAAGAAAAAGGAAAATGAATCCCACTACAAAGACTCTAAAACTCATACAGCCACTGCAATGCCGTGCAGACTTAAAACACATCTCCTGTGCAATAAGCAGCTTGTATTCTTTGCTCTCTTGGACTGAGATCAAAGACGATCAAAACTTGCTAAAGTAGATTTCGGCTCGGCTGAACTCACAGTCTCACCTGTTCTTGCTGTTCATCGCAGCGCTGCAGGGTTTCGCTGAAATCTGTTTTTGCGTTACTTGGCACAGCTAAACAAAGCAGCTCCAGAACGCACTACAGGGACCCACGTGTAGCGGCGTCTCCATGCCGACGAGCATCTCACAATGTACTGCACAGCCGCTCCAGCAGACACATAATAGACCCCTAAAAGACCCAAGGGAGATTGTTAAAATAATGCAGCAGGTTAGCTAAGACTAGCGGTGAAGTATTACCATGTGGGGATCATCAAATAGACACCTCAGGGATTGATGGCAGCCTTTAGCTGCCTCCTAATAGTCCCACGCTGGACAGATTTGACTATGAGGATGAGTCCCAGGTGGACGTGAAATACTTCACAGTGCCGCTTGCTGCCAGTTGTCAATAGGATCCAGCAGGTTATGAGGGAGCCGAGGTGCGTTGGTTGCGTAGTGAGCAGCCAGCAGTGCTCCTTATTGGCTTAATGGTTAGATGAGGTTGCGGGGAGATGGAGTGGGCGGGTGCAGAGGGCGATGAGCTGACACTGTTGGAAATGGGAAGAGAGTGTCTGGCTGATGCAGCGGTGCGCTCTCCCTCTTCTCCTCTTTTCTCCCATCATTGCAGTTCGGCCACAATTGTTTGTTTCCTCAAAGAGACAAATCTTTGTCACAAGTGGATGAAGTGAAAAAGCAATCCAGTAAAGCTTCTTGCTCAGCGCCGCTACTGCCTTTCACCCTCCTGATCTCCCTCCCCACCCCTTCCCTCTCCTCCCCTGCCTGCCTAACCACCTTTTGTCCTCCCATGGCCTATCCAGCTCCTGATCTATTCAGGCCCTCCACCATCCCTCACTGCCCCTAATGACAGACATTTATTTAATTCAGGCTACTGGGAAATGAGATTAGTCTCGATAGAGGAGGACAGGCAGACATAGTGGAGCTGCAGAGAAGGAGAGGGGAAAGAGAAAGTGAGAATGTGTATGTCATTACCTCACAGCCTACAGCCTGGCTGCCTCTGCAGCTTAAATACCTGTTTATATTTAATCCCAGCACAGTCCGGTGCTCGTCGTGTCTGTCAGTGGCTCACTGCAGTGTGCATAAATGAGTCAACACGGAGACAGCTGACAGAGATGCTGTTGATGATGATGATGATCATGGTGATGATGATGATGATCATGATGATGATGAAGACAGGCTGGTTGGTAATGTTATTGCCTCCACACGACACGGCTGATTGCTTCTTCAATGGCACATCTAACTCTACTGTAATTGCAGAAGCGCTGTCCATTGGGATATTACTCTACACCAAACAGCTTTGTCAGACTTTGTCAGACTGTATTTGTGTGGCGGCATTGAGTCAGCTGCGTGTGTGTGCGCATATTGTGTGCGTAAGACAGAGATGTCTGCATCACGCTGTATAGCAGCTGTGACAGGAGACCACAGTTTACCCTTAATGTATATTCAGTGTATCACTCTTCATGCACGCACACATGGTTTTAGTGTTGTGAATTGTATACACACACATGCATACACACGCACGCACACACGCAAACATGCAAGCTCAGCCATATGCAAATCATATGAGATAAAGCATATGCACACTCTGCCTACAGAGATACACAACGCCAACAGAGGAGCACTTGGCTGCCTAAAGCCCCTCAGGTCTATGTCAGCTCCTCCCACCATCCCACATTGGGGCTCTGCATTTTAACTAAACATCTGGCTGTGTCAGCACCAGCTCATCACAGCAGGGACACCACACCCGCCTCGCCTTTTTGCCCACGTCTGTCTCTGCATGATGGGAGACTGATTCATGTTGGCTTGGCGTCTGCGTGTGAGTGTTGTCATTGTTTAAGTGTAACCATCAAGCAGGCGTTGAAATTGCTGGTTCTGACCGGACAAACATGAGTATAAATGCCATGATGTTTACATGCTGAAATTGAACCACCTACTGGGCTACAACAATTAATCAGCCTCTGCCTACAGCGCATTAGCATTAAGGTTGAGTCACCCCATTAAATGTGTTTTGCCTCCAGGGAAAGTGTGTTAATGTTGGCAGAGGGAAAGTACAAATAACTCAGTACAGGCTAGAGCCATTATATTTTTGGGGTCAAATGGCATACAGCATACATTAATGCAGCCACTCTGCAGAACAGGATTGATGCCTGATTATTACTGCACAATGGCTTGATGCTATACTTGAGATTTGACAGTTTGTCCCAATAGACCTGATGACTAGTTTGATTGATTTTAAGTGGGTGACAGAAATATGTCAAAACTAAATGTCAGTCATTTCCTCTGTCTTCCACTGTGTCTTTAGCCGGGTCTTGCCAAATGATGCAGACATGTTTTCCGACGCTTGTTTAAAGTTAGTGTGTGATCACCAGAGTCTCACGACTGTGACTTAATGACATTGTAGCACTGAGAATCAGCATAGCATTAATTTCTGTGATCACTGAGCCGACCATCAAAAATCTAGATATTTCGAAATCTCAAAGAAACCACTTAATTCATGCTTGATTTCAGCCCATTAAGCACTTGGTCTTTACTGTCAAGTTCACATTTACAGAAAGAGCAACAAAGTTGCTTGGATGAATCACTTTGCGGTCTCTCATCTTAACTCGTACAAAGCTGGTGAAATCAATGGATGATCTCTGGACAGGATTCATGATGGAAAACAAGAAGTGTGTGACAGTGAGCTAAAGGTAAAGAAAAGTCTCAACCAGGAAGCCATTTATATCTCAAAAGAAAATGGGCCTTTAGTTATTATAGCATAGTGTTTGTTAGGTGTGTTTACCAGGAGACTTCTGAAGTGCACCAGTGCCACTGATTTAAAGCGTGTACACAACAATAGTCCAATCTGTATAACACTGATAACATTCTGCTCACGGACAGAGAGAAAACTGCTCATATTCACAGGTATGAAATGACATTTTTTTGACATCAATAACATTTTGCATTAATCCTTTCTTTTTCACCTGCATCTGGTCTTTGGTTCAATAAAACCGTACTTATTTAGAGACGTGTGGCACAGGAGATAAACTAAAAGGCTTCTCGCTTTGAAAACCACCCCATTTATCAGTGCAACACTCGCCTAGCTACTTACAGCCCTTGCGTTATTAGCAGAAAATGTACTTTAAATCATGTGATCCATACTAAACTTTACTGATCAGGCATTTCTGTTGAAGTCGAAATGTGTTGATCAAAGTGAATACTTGACTAAAAAGGACCCGCAGCAGTGCAGTCACTCTGCTGGTCACGAGGACAGTCGAAAGACTGGTATCATTAATCATCCCATACTCTGCACTCAGACATTTAGCAGTGTGCCTGCCAAATATCATAGGAGTGAAAGACATGTGGTCACCATAGAAGCAGTTTGAATCGAAAACAATGGCACTCCACAGGCACTGTTAATCTGGGAAGCCAGTTGAAACTCAGTGTGTTCAGCACTCTGGCCAAGAGAGGGTCATGACTCACGGCAGAACAGAAGTGTGTTTGTGCATCAGCTGCTCGACTGCTCACACCTATAAAACAGCGTTTCCCTGCTCACAGTCAATACTACTGTTTCGGTTTCAGTGACGTTTTAGCATCCGGTGGTGGAAAAGCTTTTTCTCACTTTCCCCTCGCCTTTAGTTGCCATTCGGTTGGCAGTGTAGTGAGTACGCCGAACTGAATCCCATGGATGTACGTCAAATACAGCGTTTCAGTTTGGTTCTGCTTGGTTAAATGCCTTTTCCACTACTGTCCAGTATTACAAACAGAGACACAAGCTAAGGGGGGGTTATCTCTGTAATCTCTCCCATGTTGACATATTATTTTTCTCATTACACAAGACAATAAATATTGCAAGGAAACTAATCACAATTTCCCAGTCTCTTAAATATTAATCTTACCATGCAGAGCTAACGGTTTAATTGCATGTTAGGATCCAAGGACAGAAAACACACATGTTTCTGTTCTATTGTAAATAAAAACCTCTGTAGGCAGTGGTCATGGCTTATGTGCTGCACAGAGGGTTATTGCTTACTGCACAAGGGTCCTATTAGCACAAAACATTAATGCTCCATGTCATTGTGCTTCTTCAGTCACCTTAGTATAATAATTAATCAAAATAAACATACAGACAGTACTTGACAATAAGGCTTTTATATTCAGCACTAATCAGACAACTCATTAGGCGGTAATGAGCCGACTCTGCCGGTTCTTGTCGTGTTTGGGGGAAGTTTGGCACATGGGGAGAGCAGTTTGTATTGAGCACACAGATACACACATGCACTCCTGTATACACACACACACACACACACACACACACACACACACACACACACACACACACACACACACGCACACACACGCACACACACACACACACACCAGCCGGCACTCCTGTAGTCCCACTGCAATTATGGCAGCATCTCACCCGGGAAGAAGCCCACTTACCCAGCATTCACTTTATGAATAATTGATTGTTTGTGCCAGCGTTATATTTGTAAATACATGTTTGCTCTCTGATTAATAGTTTTCTAGACATACTCATTTGTTCAATTTGATTAGATTGTTAAATGTATTATTTATTAGCTGAAAATGCTCTCCGGTTATTAGTCATCATAAGGGCAACAGGAAGATTTGGCGTAAGGATGCATCTGCATGCAAACAGGCGCACTCACATTAATCAACACGTTCACACTCACACGTGACAGGTCGTGTGCGTCAGGGTGCGATGTAACACACTTGTGAGCGTTTTGACATGTGTCGGTGATTGTTGTTTAGACTCACAGCTTCTTCTTTAGAGCAGTTGCGGTTCTGGCTGTGGCTCAGGAGTCAGAGAGCATCATCCACTAATTAAAAGGTTTTTGATCATTTGACTTGGTCTTTGGCCATCAGCCCTGAGGTGAACTGGATGTACGGTCGATGGAGATGGTGATGGGTAAAGGGGCCATATGTAGCAGTGAATGTCACACAGTATTTTGAATGTTAAAACTAGACATTCACTATATATTTGCAGTCAGTTTGACGTAAGTAATCTGTTCTTGTATTAATGAGATCCATATACACATGAATTGAAGCCAACTTAAGGTATAAACATCAGGCACATTTAATATTTTCAGCAATGGGAAGCCAAAAGATGGCTTGGCAAAGAGAAAGGTTATCCAACAGACACAGTGGATGTAATTTAGTGCTTTATTAGCGCTCAAAATGTTTTCTTTATGTTGCTCATGAAAGAAATGAGTAACTGTGACCTTTGGGATGAGTTTGTAATATGTGGGTGTCTGCATCATTACTTGCTTTGTGTGTTTTCTTCACTGCTGCAGGGAGCTTCATAAAGAACCAGGTCAAATGTGTCGAATCATTATACATAAAATATGGAGTGTGGTCCAGACAAGAATGCAGGGTGCTTGTGCGAAATTTTAATGTGTTCACTGGAAAACAAAGACAACACGAGCAGCACAGGTTCGTTGTAAAGACAGGGCACATACCAGTGCAAGTGCAGCTGACTTTTCTGCAAGTCAAAAAAAAAAAAAAGAAACACATTAATATACTAAAACTATTTTGATGGCTTAGTATTTATTTCTCTATGCCGGTGTCCCGTCTTTGCGAGAGCTGTAATCCTGCATCATTTTTTTAAAAATGACATGACACTTGCAACTGTGATAAATAATCTATACTAGAAAACTCAACTCATCTGTGCATCAGTTAAGCCACCTGCAGCTGATCCATTGTGCCGCTGGTATATTCTTCATCAGTGGATGGACTGAACATCGGAATTCAATATTTGCTTTGCACATGCTATCCAAATGAGTATGAAAGATATAGCGATAGATTTTACTGCACATTGTATTGTTACTCTCAGTATTTTACTCTTACTACCTACACGGAGGGGGATTTTTGGGTGATTCAAGGGATCTTGAAAAATCTCCATAACTGAAAATAACATTCCACCAGCTGTAATTTTTATGTTTAGTGTTTCAGTTGAGACTTTTGATATAAGCTGAATTCATGTACGTGAGGAATCAGCTGTACTGTGTTAATTCACTGCCGTTAAGAAATGTATGATATACGTAATAATAATAATAATAATAATAATAATAATAATAATAATAATGTTTATTCGTAGCATTATCATTGTCATTACTGTTGCAGAAATACAGTAATGTCAAGTCCATCCACAAGGTCAAGTGTTCAGGTCACTGAGTGAACCACACCGTCTTATACACACTACACACATGAGCATTTCTCAGGCTAGCTGTGGCTTTGGATCAGGAAGTAGAGGCGGTTGCAGTGCCAGTCCCTGGCTTCCTGCAGTCCATTTACTCAGATCTTTTTCACAGCAAACACTTTAACTATCATTAAAAATGGCTCTGTTTTATTCTAGGGCCACCTGTAACAGCGGGGCACCCATCCGCAGCAGCTAAATTGAATTTAGCCCGCTTTTCTTTTTTTACACTTATTACAAGTCAACATGTAAATGAATGTCACTGAAGAGCTGACACATTGTTGTCCACAAGCCTGGGTGTTTGGAGTCAGTCTTCCTGATTAGACTTGTTGTCAGGAATATTGGGAGTCACATCTTAATGCTAAAGTCATCTTTGTTGCATCTGTCTGCTTCACACCTTTGTGTTCTCTGAGCTATGCAAGCAGGCCATAGATAGATAGATAGATTTACTTTATTGATCCCAAATTGGGAAATTACAGGCCATCTTACTTAACTTAAGTTTTTGCATAGATCTGTCCACCTTTCAACAGAAGAGGTGTCTGGTGAGCCTGTGTAATTGAAAACACTACAAGTGCTACTACACGTACACAATGTAAAGTCACTGGAAATGACTTGATGAGTAGAGTAGTTGAAATGCAAAATCATACATGTTCTCCTATTTTTGTGGTGTAAATAGCCAGTTGTGGCTGATTTGGCTGTTACAGCACTTTCAGTGCTTTTGTTGAAAACCCTGAAACCTGTTGCAAAGAGGTTGTGGATAAATGCCCAAAATCTCAGTGGGGGATTTCACTTACAAAACTGATGGACATGGTTTTCCACTGGTGTATGCGTGTGTGTATTTGTGCTCATGCATGGGTGAGTGTTTGTGTTTGTTTGCGTGTTTATGCCAGTGTGTGTTGCAGTGCTCCTCAGGAGTGCTAGCAGGCCAACTGAAGACAGAAGGAAAAGCAGCACAGCTCTGCACCATATGCCAAATATGAGCCTGCCTGCCAATTTGTGGGGGATACTGGCAAGTGCTAGCAAAGCTGAATTCTTGACAGAGGGAGATGAATAATTGAACATGTGCGGAGCGAAGTTCTGTTGGGATAGAGTGGGGTGCCTTTATACACGGAGACGGGGATTGGAGACCGTTGGGCTGTCGACAAGCAAAGCTCTCATTTAGATTGTGATGTGTTTGCTTTTTGTAAACAAGTCAAAATGTTGCAGGGATTTTAAGATCAACTTTGATTTATGGTGAGACGCACATGAAAAAGAGCACATTGGTGTATGTGCATTTGATCTCAAACTGCATAAACTATAACCAGAGAGTCCAAAGGCTGTCAACAATCCTGCAAGTTCAACCCCACAGTATATTGAAAAATGGTCGATGTTGACCTGGAAATATCACAGAAATGTGTATTTTTAATCCATATGTTTGGGTTAGGGATAAGCAAGCATAGTGTAGCAAATACATACATTAATATTATATAGACATATTTTAAGCATGGAGTACAGAATGTACCATATCTAATAGAGATGAAAACATGGCATGTTTTTATGGTATGTCTACCCAAAATATTTGATTCAGACTTAAATGTTGTTGATGGGACATTAACTTTCTGATGTAGTCGGATAGATATATAAAGACCAAGTGTGAGAAACATGAGATGAAAATCTTTTGTATTATTTCTTTATTAGGCATCAGAGCACAGTAATGAGGGTTCTTCACAGAAATGATATCACAATTATTATTATTTCCATGATCTGTATTGTAATCTATCTTCCCAAATTTACAAGACACACCCCCCCCCCCCAATTCAAGGCACAATATTGGTGATATGATAGAACACATAGTAAGTAACAATAAATCATTTTGCTTTAGATATATGGATCTCATATTATATAGTATGTTATATATTAGTGTTTGGAATCTTGGCATTGTCTGTGCACATTTGTGTGGTATTTGTAACAGTTCTCGAGATAACACAGTTGGATTCCTCTCATCTTGTCTCACAAACAGTTTGTGAATGAAGAGGCAAAGTTCCACCGTCTGTCATACAGCATTCATCTTCAACTACAGATCCTGGCTAATCAGATCAGAAGGCCTCTCCCCTTTCGCAACACTTTATTAACTGGGGCGACGGAATCTCTAATAATTTAGGATCTCCTGAAAGTGATCGCTTTTAATCACATCTTCCGAAGTGACTCTGCTTGAGTTGGGCAGGCAACAGAGAGAGAGAGAGAGAGAGAGAGAGAGAGAGAGAGATGTCAAGAGCCTCCACCGCTGCCTCTGGTATTCTGTCACCCAGCTGTGGGGCCAAGGTCTGAGTAAATACCACCCACGATAATGTAGGCAAGTGTGTGCTCCGTGCATACGTAATACCCAGCAAATCTCCCGCGTTTCATCGAGTGAGCTCAAGAGCAATATAGACATCACAACAAGCATTTGAAGATAATGATGAATCCCACCGCTTCAGGCAATGACAAGACGTGTAAGAGAGAAACAAACTGTATTCTGGTTAAATGGCACTGGCTGGATAATAGACAGAGACAAATGGGAGCCACCGAGCTGTTTTGACAGCACATTTTCCCCAATAGTAGCCCTATGTTCAGTATATGTCAGTGTCTGGCTATTGCCTGTGACTTTCCATTAAACCTCAGAAATTGATCTGTTTTGTTCTCTGGTTTAATGGTGACTTTGGTATTGCAATGCCACTTTTACTAAAACCTATTATGTTCTAATCATTGTCTCTTCTCTCCTTTCCCCTTGCCCCCCCCCCCCCCCCCCCCCCCCCCACCACCCCCTCTCTGTGTGATAGGTACCACCCTTTCAACTGAACGTGGTAAGTACTGCACACACACACACACACACACACGCTCCCTTGATTTAGTGCCATCCATGCATGGACTGTGCCAGCAGTAGTGGTTGGGCTCTTTGTGTTGCTGTGGAAGCAGGATCCATTGTCAGATGTTAGTCTCAGTGGGGGGGGGGGCACCAGGCCACAAACTCCACAAACTCATTTACATCACCAGAAAGCTGTATTCCCTTCCAACACATTGCACGTCACAGCAAATGTACAAATGTGGAAAATCATCTAGAGAAAGCAATTATGAAAACAGCATCCACAGACCCCTGTGGCCAATCAGAATCTGAATTTAGCGTCGTTTCTCTGCATGCATTGTAACTCGACTACAATTTACCACCTTTTGCCGCCGATAGGGTTCAATAAAGTGCCGATAAGCAGCATCTTTTTCAATTTGCCTCTTTAATGGAATATATTTCCATATAGTCTAAATAGACAGTGGGTGGATTCTCCCGCTGTGACAGCCACTCTTTTCTCTCTCGTCTCAAATTTCACTCCACACTCAGTGTTATTAATGGCTTCCTGCTCTTAGAGGGGCAATTTAATCACTTTATCAAACAGGCTGAAAAAAATCCATCTGCAGCACTTTCTGTATACCCTTATTTTGCATGTGTGCATATGTGCATGTGTGTATGTGTGCGTATGCATGTGTGCACGCTCTTGCCAGACATCTGGTTTGCCTTGTAAGCAGCATGAAATCACCTGTGTCAGCCGCTCTGCGTCTATAGGACTGCTTAATGTGCATATAGATGTTCCCACCGTACATTTTATCATCAGCGCTTCAGTATGGCGTCGTGACGTAGTGCGTGATCCTGCTGAAGTTGCTGTCTGTCCCGTGAAGGATGTTGGTTCGGGGCAAAATTGTTGCGATAATTGGTGTGGTGTTATCATGCGATGCAGACAAAAGACCACACGTGGAGTGTGTGGTTTTTGAAGCCTCAAAGCGGCGACAGGGACGAGGAGTGTTAAGTTGTGGCTCAGATGAAGCACTTGAGGTTTACTTTCATGTAACTGGTTAACCTCCCTCCGCTGCTGGAGGAGACATTGATATGCAGCACAGAGGCTTGTGTGATCAATTTTTCATCGCCAGGCGAGAAACAGTGTGGCACTTTGTGGACTCCAGTTAGGCTTAAACAAAGAGCACAGAACTTACAGTAGGCACAGATTTGTATGCATTCTGAGTGTTACCCTTGATTTTGACCTCACTCTGCCTTTTTAACCACCCTGCAGCTCTGACTGTAAAACAAACGCACAAGTTCTCACTGCTACCACAACTTGAACTCAAATTTCCCTACTTCTTAGCGGTGGAATGTGAATCATTATCCACAGTAGGGATTTATATTTTGATTCTTTCTCTAACCAACAACTAATACTCTTTCAGCCAACCAGTCAATCCAGTCCTTAATTAATACCTTAATTAACCAGTCCTTAATGGTTAATTACAACATCTATATGTATCTTATTTGAATAGAAAAATGTGATCTCACTATCTCTCTCACACACACACACACACACCTGTCTGGCTGCAGTGTAATGTGGCAAACATTTTTACCATCCTTGACAGGCAGGCAGATGTTAGCATAACTGTACAGCTGTGAGCATTTCTGCGATGGGCATGTCGTACATGGTCAGTGGGCAATCACAATGAATAACCCTCCCATATAAGTAGACCAGGTCTGATTCAGTCCTGGGCAGACTGTGCTTTGAACCCCTTTCACACATCGCCACATACTGTCCTTATTCTTACTGCTCTCATTTATACTGTCCTTATAACTGAGAGCAGTATCAACTGGTCAGAATTCATTTCCTGTAGCTGGTCGTCAAAATATTTGATGATGAACACTCCTCTTCACGGGGAAGGGCAATAAAGAAGAGAGCTGTATTGAATGGATTACAAGGAAATCAGGAAGTGAGGCACTGATAGGTTGGGGTCTGTATGTCCTTGGTCCATTCAGGAAACTCCAACAGCAGGCAGTAATGCAGAGTATATGGTGACTCACTCCATTCATTTTCTGTATTTTTGGGGGGGGCATAAACATTCAGTTTATACCTGCAGTGCAGAGCAGTACACAGTGGTAGTGCCTCCCTACATAATCCTGCGCTTAACAAGCTCCTCGCCGCAGTGATGGGCTCTGATAGGCCTCCTCAATGCAAAGCCACTGCCGCTGCATCCTCTCTCAGCTTAATTGGCTGTACCTGAGGCAGGAGGGCAAGGTGTAATGGTGATAAGAGAAAACGCTGTGCTTGGCTGGTTTTAGTGGCCGTATCTGCAATCTGTGGATTGATTATGGTTTTTCTGCCAGCTGTGCAAATTGTCTAACTCCATCACATGCACAGGAAACCACTTTAACTCTTGTCTCTGCCAAACCACAGTGCCAACTGTGAACCCGATGCTGTGTGCACTGCTGGTTAGGCCACAACACCCTGACCACAGCCTGCGTCTCTGATATCTGCTGGTTGTGTGTGTGTGTGTTGACAAAGTGCCACATGCTTTCTCCCACTGTTTGTGTTTAAAGGCAACAGGGATTCTCACACAGGCTGCACACTGGTGTGTCTGGTATAATACATGAACCTCACTTCATGGTATAAATTAACAACAAGCATATCCACCCACAGTTACAGTAATGTGTCAGGACCTGATTTTACAAGTCAGCATTCATCTACTGAGACAACTGGCCCCTTTTTCTGAGTATATTCTTACCATGTCTCTTAGCCAGCAGCTGTTTTACCCAGTGTTGGTCTGTGCAGGAATAAGCTGCTCTTCCAAAATGTTCCACTGAAGCTCCATCAATGCATTCGATTCCCAACTCCTCCATGTGTAAAAACCCACCCCTGCACCAGATGCCAGTGAAACGCTTTCCAGCACAGTCTCTCCCTCTCTCTGTCCACCCCTCCCACCCCCCACCCCTTCCTGCCTTTCACTGGTTCTGAGTAGCGGTTGAGGCTGACAGAGCAGCTAATGGGCTGCAAAATGTCTCCAAAGCTGGAGCAACAACAGAAGCTAATGTTTGAAAGCTCTTCTGATACAAGCGCAAGTGGTGAAGAACCCCCGACAGCGCTCGGAGCAGGAAGCGGGGGGAGGGGCTAGCCTCCCCGGTTTCCTCTAATGTGTCAGAGAGGCCATTTCTGTCAGCCTAATTGTAGTGAAACTTTCCTAGTGGCCTCGCTGAAATGGTGTAATTGCCACTCTGCTGGCTGCACTTTGCCGAGTTTTCTTTTGTCGTGTAATGCAAGATCCTGAACACAGCGCGACAGAGGGCTGACATTTGTTCTTACAGTGGCTGCAGAGCGTTGTGCTTAGCCGGGCAAATTCCAGGCCCGGGGATATTGACCGGACAACATGATATATTACAGTTTGTAATTGTAGCCAGACAAGTTGATTTACCTGCATGGAACTAAGAGCCATGGCTCCATGTGAACCAGGGGATGGAGTTTCACAGCTTGCCCTAATGGTGTTATGCTGAACATATGTTCGTTTCAGGAGTGCTCCAGTTAATAATCTTAGGGTGTCTGCGTTTGATTGTACAACAGGGGTAATGTGTGGGGATATTATGTGCATTTAATGCCTGTGCCGATGAGAAGCTGGGTCGAATGCGATTCCTGAGAATTGGTAAACATTCTCTCCCGCTCCGCTGCTTCTCTTCCCCCTCAGTACCAATTAAAGCTGTTTTTCTGCAGCAGATCTCGAGCTGATGAAGACAGCCACTAAGAGCTCTTGAAGCTAAGTCACACAGGACTTGTATGGCAGATGGTTGGAGCAAGAGAGAAAGCAGCAACGAAGGAAACAAACAAGCATGAAAATGGCAGGCTGCCTCCAGCGAGGCGCTCCTGTTTTCTCCCCAATTTGAGACTTTCCAGCTCTAAATTCTCAAACTTTTCCTCGAAAATGCTGTCAGACCTGCCGGAGACCAGGGAAAACATAAGCTCTTGTTATGGGGAGAATCTTTTTGCAGCATCTTCCAGAAACTATCCAGACGACTCAAGTATTTCTCAGAGAAAAAAAAAAGAGTGCTGCGTGGGAACTGCTTGGTCTCACGGCTTTGGCCAGTTCTCCCAGCTGAATGGAAACAAGCTTTACTTCAGCCTGTAGCTACAAAGGCTGCGGCGGCAATGAGTCAAGGCAGCGAGGACACTGCCTTATGGCTACAAGTCCAGCTTTCCCTGGTGGATTACATGGTTTAGAAAGATAAGGTTTGAGGGAAAAAAAAGCCTCCTTTCATGATGCAGATGAGAGCAGACGGGGAACTTGCTAGAACCAATGGGCTCTTCGGCTTTGTGCTGAGATTCAAACAGGGAAATAAAGATCAGTCTCACTACAAGCTTTTCCTCATGGTCACACAACATTACTGCGCAGTGTGTTTCACCTGTGGTCAAGTTTCCTTTAGTCCCGTCTGTTTACTGTTACAATGACACGAGAAACACTTGACAACATCCCCGTTGTTAAGCTGTGGGTCATTCCTATATCTGCACGCTGTATGTCGCAATACTACGCCTTAATTATTTCAGCTATGGTGTGTTCATGAATCTGCACTGGGACTAATGAAGCCACATTTCCTGGAGTTAATTACACCAACAGTATGTGATATTAAGAGGAACAGGAAATAGGGAAAGTGCGCTTTTATTATCTCTCTCTCTTTCTCTCTCTCTCGCTCTTTCTGTCTCTCTGTGTGTGTGTGTGTGTGTGTGTGTGTGTGTGTGTGCGCAGTATATGTATAAGATATAAATGTATAAAGAATATATCTATACTGTATCTATATCCTTTCAAGTACACGCTCCCCTTCTCTTGGTGATGAGGATGGATAGGTGGATGGCTGGAAACTGGACTGGTCAAATCCCTGCAATTACAGTGCAGAGACCATTATTTAAGCCAGTTGCTACTGCTGCCTGCTAAGAACACTTAAATTACAAAGAGCACTTTACTTTTACGTTTTTTTCATTTCATTTCATTTCAGTCACTCAGTTTCTCAAAGCCACACAACATATTCAGGTTTGCACTAATGCAATTTCTCTGGCTGGCTCTTAACTCTTGCATTTGTTGTTGTTCTCTGTCAAATGGATATTTCAGTGGGAACGATTTGCCTGTCTATCAGAACCACCTCTCAGAGTTTTCTACAGATTACTTTGCATGCTGCTTTCCTCTGTGTGTGTGTATGGGTGGGTGTGTGTGTATGGGTGGGTGAATGTGTGTGCAGCGCGCGTGTGTGTGCATACACAACTTTTCATGTATAAGTACTAATCTGTCACTTCCATAAGATTATGGCTGTAGCTGACTACATGCGGCGCATGTCAACATCCCAGCTGACAGAACCCGCTCGGTTCCTGTTTCCCTGACACTTATTCTAACTGCACTTCCCTCTGTGTTACCAAATGACTTTAATCGACCCTAACTTGACACATTAATATCATTTAAACTCGCTCCGACTCACTTCTTCACTGCTGCATGAAACACTTCCCATTTAGGAGCAAATTTGGTACTTAGAGCACATAGAGTCGCACTGGGCCCCTTTCCATTAACAACGTAAGAATTTTGTGTTCTTATGACTAAGTTGCACCTGAAAGCAGAAACCACTATCAGCTGAATAACTCACTAGCAATAGGAGTCCAGTGCAGCCCAGATGTTAAATGGGAAATATGACCATGCTAAAGGTTGTGTGTGTAGGATTTAGTTGCATCAAGCTGTGAAGCTGAACATCAGAACCAACAGACTCCCCTCACCTCTGCATACCGTTCAGAGCGTGCAGGAAAATCCACATGTTTCTCTACATGTTTATCTACGTGTTTATCTACATGTGTATATGCCCTGTCTAATGGTAGAATTAAAGTTAACTATCCATCTGTACTGTAAAAAACGCCCATACATGATGGACTGTGTTGAAGAGGACCAATTTCCACTACAGAAGTAAAGGGCTCATTTTATGGTAACAGATACAATACAGAGATTCTTAGTTTCAGGTCATTATTCACTAATAAAAAGAAAACTTGCTATGAACATGATGTTCCACATATCTGACAATAGATCCTCCTAAATCCCACACACTGGACCTTTAACTTTTGAAATGATTTCAACTTAATAATAAACTGTAAACTTGAGTTTTCTTTGACACGATAATATAAACTCTTTCTGGACTTTCAGAAAAGTGCTAGAGGGACTTAAATTATCTGAGCATATTTCAGAGTTATTACTCAATGTTTTGCTAATGCACATAAACTCCATTTGTCATAGCAGGAACGTCGGCCTCAGACAAAATGTTCCATCTTTTAATCTTGAGGGCACAGACACTGAATTAGCTCCGGGACGGCAATGTAATGCATTGCAAAGTATTACCACTCATTTTCACAGAGGCAGAGTGTGCAACACTGTAAAATATTCTCCCTGGAACAGAAAAATGAAACCAGTGTCTTGTGTGAAGTATGAAGAGGCGTATTTTCTCCACCTGTGACAAAACCCTGCTTCCTCTGCATGCAAGTGTCAGAATCACTTTGCTGTTCCAGTTTTTCTTCTTCATCCAAAAAAGCTACTTTGCCTTCCACCTGGGAGTCAAACATATACCACAGCATGTGGCTGTTTACATTGTCTGAACAGAGGACACCAAGTTATTCTGAATCCTGGCTTATAGCGGTTATCATTTGTTCAGTTAATGAATGATTTACTGTGTCTGTTTGTACAGTGAATGGTTTGAACTATGAACTATTTTTTTGATTCATATTCATAAGTTAGTGTTTTAGTTTAACCACTTATCAACAGCTACCTGCAGCATGTGTTTGTTCTGCTGTGGTGTGTGTGACCAGAGGGAGTTGAGGTAAATTAAGTACGTTAACGTTAAATTATTACATTTATTACATTGATACATTTTCCCAAAACGGTGAGAAAAGCAATCAAAGCTCCCTCTTGCTCAAATTTTGGGTGAAAACTTCAAGACATAAAATAAGTGGGAAATTATTGGTTGATTTTACCACTTCAGACTAGAGGCGAATGTGTGGGTGCAAAATTGTGTTGTTTAGTCAGTAATTTTTTAAAATTAATTTGCAATTCAAGTTTTTTGTGAACGTGCTTATATTGAGCTGGACATGTGCTCGAACAATGATAACTCTCCGAGAGGGACGTAATGTAATGTTATCACCACTTCTCCTCATATAGTGATGAGTCCCCTCATCCTCCATCATCACACGTCTGTGCCCCATCATATCCATACCCCACTTGATCTTAACCTGGTTGACTCCTCTACATCCTGACATCTGTCACTGCAGGTCCAGAGAACAGGCAGGGTACTGCTGACTCAGCCTTTTCCAAAGACCACTTGTACAAACAGCTCCATCAGTCTCGCCTGCACCTATACTCTGTAGATTAGCTGTGTGCAGTACTGGTGGAAGAATGAGGCCAGCTAAAATCAAACATTAATCAGGTGCTGTGTTATAAGACGAAAGGACTGCCTGCACTCCCTGGGTCCCACTCCTTCTTGCCCTTAGCCTGCCCTACCATCGAATGTTAATGTGACTGCCATTACTCATTTATGAGCTGCCTGCTGCTCACTGCCCACAGCCTGGAGTCCAGGGCTCGCCTGGCAGGGCAGGCACACCGGAGGTGGACGTCAGGGGCAGGTCTGTTTTTAAGGAGAACATGGTCTGGAGAGGAGAAGAGATGGATGGGACTGAACATTTAACTGTCTGAAATAGCACTGTTATCGCAAAGGTAGGCATTTATGAGCGTGGTGTCACATTACCGGAGTGAGAAAACAACCCTGTCATCAGAACTGCAGGGATCAGTCACTCGCATAAGACCAAATGCAAGCTGGCCAGTTTTTATTCAGCGAATAGGCAGTAGGATATGATGTATTCACATTTGCACTGCTGTAATTGGACATAAATCTCACTAAATTGCTTCTGCGGTGAGACTAAGTACGTCGATGTGTGCAGACAGGCAGCTTTAAAGAGTTAGAGCTGAGTGGCTGTTCACGGTATCCGGGACACGCGGCGCAGCAGGAGTCATTCTTATTCTTAGTAGTGACATCAATAAAGCAGCCAGGCTGCGCCAGGTGAGACACGCAGACAGACAGTCTGCTGACAGCGTATGTGAAGAGTTGCCATCAGCGTCCGCCTGCGAAGCAGAAACTAATGAAGGAGGGAGCTGGGGGCTTTGTACACATGTGCGTGAACCTGCCACGGTATAACAGGAGTGGAGATAAAAAAGTGAGGAAGAGACAAAAAAAAGAGAGGACAGAGAAGATTGGATCATTTTTTCCCCCCTCTGAGTTGTTGTGAGCTGCTGTGCAGCGGCGGTAGTAGAAGTGTTGTACGGTGTGAAGTGGCTGATGATCCAAGATCCCACCGTTTGTCACGCCATCCTGTTTCCCACAAGGCTTTGCACCTTGGCCCACAGTCTCCCCTGTGGTACCAGCGCTCCAGCGGAAGTGAGTGGCTGCAGTCCGGGAAAGCCTCCACTGCTTCCATGCATGTTTAATGACTGCATTCCAGTTACCAGGAATGGCACTCTGCAGCACATGTCGACATTTTGGACTATTACCTTCCCTGTGTTCCCTGCTTCATAAGAGTGGGTTCACATTTAGACGTAACAGGGAGCAGTGAACAGTGCTTTTGCACGCGGAATATTTTAAATACAATCAACCGACGCTGGCGGTGTCACGTCAGGACATAAGGAAACAAAGCATAAACACAGTTTCATGTTTATTTGAAGAAAACCTGCCCAGGGAGGTTGTCTTCTCCTTCATCCATCTCCTGCCTATGGAGCCCCGTATATTTGTGGCCTTCGGGGGGAGACTCTCAGCATGCAGCAGGAACAGAATGTGCATAGCCTGTAGCTAAAAGGTAGATACTTCTCCTAGAGTGTTACACTGCACAAATACACACACGTATACTTATCTCCTATGGGAGTGCTAATCCCCAAGAGATGAAAGGAGACACCCGCTGCTCTCTGATCCCTGTGTCCTGCTGCGGCGGATCATTTGGTGCCCGGCCGAGAGAGACGGGTCCAGTTGATGCTCCCACACACGGTGTCCTTGACCAAAGCGCAGATGTGACGAAGGCCAAGCCCCATGCTGATCCAGAAAGCTCCCTATTAGAAATCGATGTCCGTTTGACGCCCCTTTCATTCAGCCGCTCTCTGTTGTGTGTCTGCATCACCGCGGCGAAACGGAAAAAAGAGGAGCGGAGAGAGACAGATAGAGGGATAGAGACAGATAGTGAGTGTGTGTGTGTGTGTGTGTGTGTGCGCGTACTGAAGACACCGTTACACCTCACTCAATCGTATTGTGTCCTCACGGGAAGCCGGGCGTTAGATAAACTATCTCCTCCTCATTATTGGGAAACGCAGGCCTATACACACCTCAACCTTGACACTGAAGTGGTGTTCAAAGTTGTTCCGAACTCCACTGGTCATGTCTGCGTTTATTGTGTTTATGTGTTTGTGTGTGTGTGTGTGTGTGCTGTCACACCTGTAAACGGGATGCCTGTGTACTCAGGTCCTTGTATAGCCAGTACATAACAACATGAGTACTTAAATGAAGCCACTTCCTTGAGGACAGACTCAGTAAGAGTAAGACTGGGGTGGTACCTTGCCCATGGTGAGTGCTGCTGCTGCTGCTGACTGATGTCGGTCTTTGTGTAGTTCCCCTCAAAGTCATGAATTTTAAAGAACAGATAATAAACCCCCAGGGCCCTTATTCAGCACAACAGCACTTCATCAGGAAATTGCCAACCTCTGTCCTCTGCCTTCACTTACAGATACTGTCCAGATGACTATCTTCACTTCTGATTACGTCCTTAATTCTCTGCTTGACTGCTAACCTAAATGGGAACCTTGCTTCAGAGAAAGAAAATAAAAGAATCAGCAGTGAGGGACTGCTCTGCAAAGGTTTCCCTTCTAGCCTGAATCCCACACCCAGGTCTGCTCGAGTGACATGAAGCCAGAAATGCGTGAAATCGTCGTAGCGCGGTGTTTCAGACCTAGAGAGCTGCTGTATTTTAAAAAGGAGGAAGAGGAATGTGTGTTAGGAGTGCACACATTTCACAGTGTGTCTCTGCCGTGTTGTTGAGTTGTGAATGAAAATCCAATGAAAGATCCTCAGCTCATTGTCATGCCAGTGTGCACTTGTGCACCCGCGCACTAATGCCTGACACTAAACGAGGCGTAAAACGTTTAACGGGAAGTTAATAATGTAGTTACTGTCAAGAAACAGGAGTGTGTGTGACAGTCTGGTGTTGTCACAACATGTCTGGGCTCTGTCTGCTGGACGTTTATTCCTCATGCAGTTTTCGGAGGATCTGCTGTTATTTGCTGAGACTGAGTTGAGAATACTGACGACACTGGAACATCTGTATAGTAACCGTATGCGGAACTAGAGGTCAGCGTCAGCAGCTCGCAGGGAACTTACAAGCCTGTAGCCTAGTTTAAAACTTGTAGCCTATTTTCCCTGTATGCCGGCTCCACCATGCCACATCCGCTTTCACCTTTGCAGAGCGCACTGCGCCGCGCTTTACACTAAAACAGGTGGCACATGGTCTCACTGCAAAAGGACACCCTCGCGAGCTCATAAATAACAATGGTGAATGTTAGGGCAGCGTAGAACACATGGGGGTCACCTCCGCACAAGTAGGGCAGCGGCGTCCGTGGAGGATTGTGGCGCATCCTCCCTCCGTCTATCCAGAAGTGGTTTCATCAGCAGGTTTGGAGCAGGAAGCGTCTGGTTAATATTTAGGACAAAGCGCACTCAACATTAGTTTTCCCCCAGGCTGCCACCCCCCACCCCCCCACCCCCTCTCCCTGGTGCCAGCTCTGCGACAGGTGTCTGTTCAGCCCCGGATGTGATGAATGAAAAGCCGCTTGTCTTAAGCAGAAAAATAAAACGCACCCCGCAGGGCAACAAATAAAAACAGGGCTCCCAAACATCTTGAACTGGATTAATCAACCAATAAAAGGTGGTCTCTCGAGACCCACTCTATATAGCCTTTTATGAAAACAACTCCCTATTAGTCACTCATTAACATTATGATTAAGCACCACAATATGTCCTTCCAGGTTGCGTGCAATTTAGTGCACTTCGGCGCACCGTAATTAGCACTTTTTAAAATGTGCTGACAGTTTGTTGATCTTCGTTTTAATGAACAAAATCTGTTTCGGCTTCTCTCAATGAATAAACTTTACTGTGATGAATTTACAAGTTGACAGATTGTGTAGCGCCGCAGTTATTGAATTCTCTGGACGCATAAAAATGTCAGTTAACCTCATTGTGGGCTTCTTTGTCGTCGCTATTGTTGGAGTTAATAATGCTGAGATAGAAGGGCACTGCTGTGGGGCGGCTGGAGGGACTGAAGACATGTACCTGTCTTCTCCTGAGACATTCATTAAGCGGCTGTGTTCACATCCCATCACATCTCTGCCTGGCTCCACACAGGGCTGCATTAGTTTCTTATTTATATTTCATTGCATGCACATGTAAGTATTTGCCTTGTGGGGCTCAAAGCAGTTGCCTGTAGTCTTGTTAAAGAGATGAAATAAGCGCAGTCGTACCAGCGAGCGTTGTGGTGGCTGTCAGCTGCTGTAGCACTGAAGAGTGCGTAACCACAATTTCATCTGGAAAGGTCCACAGCTCGTTGTCTCTCACAGTTGCACCTGCCACTCTCCTGGATGTAAAATACAGCCCGGATCCAGCATGACACAGCGTCACGTCATCACTCTGCACTGAGAAACAGGGTTAGGGTTCGTCAGCGTCGCACTTTTTTCTGTCTGTAATTGGTGCAAACATTTACCGAAAAGTGACTCTGGTACTAAAATGCATATTTCACTGTAGGCGGTATGTATTTTCATGTTCAAATTTTAAAAAAGACATTTTGGCAGTGCACTTTCAGACGACATGCATTACGGCACGGTCACATACACACTCAGCTGTACACAAATACACCTCCTTATCCTGTCCGCCCCCACACAAATTCACCTGGTAGAACAGAGTGACCTCGTTCTGCCAAAACTCTTCAGTCATCCTTAGTGCTCTCTCTTTCTCTCTCTCTCACACACACACACACACACGCGCGCACGTGCACAGACATGCACAAGTAGTGCACACTCTTACTTGCCTCTCTCTCAGCCACGTTGTGTGCTCACAGTGAACACGCTTCCTCAGCGGACCTGTTAAGTGATTAGCTCGACACTGCCGTGTGCACAGTTCATGCACCAGAAAGCCCAGCTGGGATCAAAAAAAACCTATAGAGCTCTATACCGCTCTAATGAGCGAGGGATTGGATAGAGACTGCAGCAGCTGATGATCTCATCACTGAGACATTAAACAGGTTATTTTCAGGACGGCCTGTGTTTGCTGCGAGGCCTGACAGCCCTCTGGGACCCTGGAGGCCAAAAAAATATTTGCCTGACTGAAAATATTTGACTGAGCAGGTTGAGATGAATTTCTGATTATAACACGTCGACAAAAATTGCATGATTCAGTGCTTCTGCTGTGTGTGTGTGTGTGTGTGTGTGTGTATACTGTATATATATAAATATATATATACAGGGTGTCCTCGAGTTACGACGGAGATCCGTTCCTGAGAATGTGTCGTAACCGAATTTCGATGTTAGTCGGAACATACATTCATTGTGCCATTGTGCATACCTTGTGCTACTAGATGTCGCTATAACACCACGCTACAATAAGAGTTTACTATGGTGAATTGCCTTTTGTCACCGTAGGGGTTGATATCGCGAGTGTAATGAGCATTTCGTTTAGATTTCTGATATCAACCGTGTAGACCCTGTGTTGTGAATAAACCTACGGTATTGCCACGATCCCGAACGCATCTGTGTCCGTGTGCATCTCCTTACCGGCTGCCCCCCCCCCCCCCCCCCCCCCCCCCCCCCCCCTCCGCCAGCCGTCCATTTCACACAAGTAAACACAAGGCAGAGTAGCCTAGCTGTGCTGTGGAGGTGTTGGAGAGCCGGCAGGCGCAATGAGAGACAGAGAGAGCGCTCACCAACTAGTTCCTGTGCGAAGTCTGTACATATTTACGGGGCAAACCGCTTAAGCCGAAATAAGGAAGTTCATGGGAGATGTGTCGTAACCACGAAAAAAACATATCTCACGACCGTCGTAACTCGAGGACCCCCTGTATATGTAAATATATATATATTCAGCTGTGGCTCACTACTGCAGTGGAGCTGAGGCAAGAAGACGAGAGATAGATGTAAAAAGTTAGTATATTGTTGCAGACATAACAGATTACATTTTTATAAGGTATTGATATTCACTCCCACCTCTGGTGTAGGCCATTTGGTTAAAGGGGTAAAGTGTATATAATCATGTTTGTGTATGTATGTGTGCATCATTAGACGTAATGGAGGTAGCACATTTAATAACCTCGCTTCACTCAGTCCAACATCCTTGTCTGGAGACACAGCTGGTCGTGTTGCTGCATCTAAAGTCGAGGCAGGCAGAGATAGATAGAGAGAGAGAGAGAGAGAGAGAGAGAGAGAGAGACCTTTTGAAGCTTAGATGCAGTTTCCCTCATTCGCTTCCTAATTGCTCCTTATCAGACACAACGTCAGTGATAAATAAAAAAACCATTCCTCTGTGTGTGTGAAAGTTCGAGAAGTTTTAGTTTGGATGCAGATTATTGCTGATACAGAACTAAAATGCACACCGGGACACAGATTCCTGGATGTTTCCATGTGAAAACACTGTTTTAAATGAAAACACATTGGTCTGAATGAATTCAGCCTTAAACTCACCTCACACAGTAGCTGTGAGTTACTTACCTCTCCTCTCCCATCCAGCCGGCTCCTGGGGAAGCTGTTCACGTCTGCTGCACACCACCCTGTCATTTCCTGCTGGTTAAAATGCCGTGTAGGAGGACGAGTTAAATAATCAAGGAGCACAGTGAATATTTCATATCCCATTTCCCTCTCTAATGTTAATGCCATCTGAGTGGGACTGAAGAAAGGAATTTCAAGCGAGAAATTAAAATGCGACTTGATGGAGAGAAACAAATGCCGATACTAAAGACGTTTGCATGGTCCAGCTTCCAGCATGAGCATGTACTGCATTTTTGTTTTTGTATGTGATTGTTTTTATGAACCTCCACACATTTTTCTTTAGGTTTTTAAAATCCAGTGCAGAAGCATTTACTGTCTCTCTCTCTTTCTCTCTCGCTGTGGCGCTTTGAGGCAACGAAACATGAGAGAGACTCAGCTGGATATGTTAACAGTTTTAGATATTTTGCCAGTAGCTTTATTCAAGCGTTGCGCTGTCTGTGTTCCTGAGAAGCAGGAACTTCTCAGTGTCTCATGCTAGACTTTGTCACACACACAGATTTGTTCAGGTGACATAGGAGAACGTCACTACACTTATACAATTTGCTCATATTTTAGCATTGGGGGCAGGAATGAATAGAATATTTCAAGTGACCCCGACTCTTCTTAAGAGTCACACTAAATAAGTCTGCTGTCATTCCAGTTAGGGTTTCGACTAATGGACTGCGTATGTTATTCATCTGAAGCAATTATAAATAATTACATAAATAATTCTGCATAATTACGTTGTGTTATGTTAAATTTGTGTTCGTACTGTGTGCGTGGAGATGGCTCTTCATTGGCAAATTGTTGAGCTGTTGACAGGCAAACTATTTAACTAAACTACAAATGAACAAGGTTGTGTTTCAACCTTTTTTTGTGTGCTTGACTCGTGGCAGACAGGACAGGAGGCCTTACAGTGCAGTTGTGTCCTCCTGTATCACTGACACTGACTTGACGTCCACACACTGCAGACATTGTTGTGGTGAGACAGTTTTCTCTTTAAAAATCTGTTTTCAAATCAAACCATTTCTTCTTTATTGCAGTGACAGTGTGACCCACAGGTGACACGATATTAACAGCGCTGCTTTACACTTAATTCCACTGGGGATGCTGCAGACAATAATAGAATTTCCTCTCTGGATCCTTTCAGTGCCAGTTTGATGACGTAATGGACAGAAGGCAGTGCACAATATGGTGTTAGGGGTGTTAATGAGGCCTATTTGTTATTCTTGTGCACATATGCTTGAATAGGCTCGCCGGTGTCACTCATTATGTTTGGGGGTGTCATTCTCCACACTTATTCTGTTTTAATTACCTGTTAATCACACTCAAGCACAAATGAAAAAGACACCTGGTAAAACTCCAGCACGTCAAATTAGACGATGGATGGAATGTGCATCATGTGTTTGTGCTTATATCATAGATTGCCGTTTGACTCTGTGGTACAGGATGACATCAGGAGCCTCTCTGAGAGTTATCTGGGCCTTGAAGTTCACATTTCACCATAAATGTGACTCGCCTCTGCTTCTGTTTTAATCGGATCCCCCGCTCCCCAGCGTTCTCTCTGATTCCCATGCTTCCTCCCTCTGCTTTCTTTCTCTCCCTGTTCTTTTTATCTCCTCCTCACATCTCTTTTATTAATCCTCTACGTCTTTCTCGCTCCCTCTCTCTTCCTCTCATTGTTGCCTGCAGGATGTTGGGACGTGGCTCACAGGCGCTTTAATAACTGTGACCTATTAATTGAAAGTGACGTCTCAAGGGAGATTATACAGGATGGTACACACAGACGCACACACATACACACAGTGACACTCAAATATGCACGCCGTCTTTCTCTCTTGTTGTCCCATGCTTCATTTCTCTTACACATTCTACTTTATATATATAGCAAATGCATTTTGTGGAGAAGGTTTTCAGACAAACATTTGTCCACACTGCTTTCTGTTCTGTTTTTGATCAAACATATTCTACTGTTCTTTCCTTTAGAGAAATTACATATAGAAACACATTATTGGGTGTGCTTCACTACAGGCTTTAGGGAAAGGTCACACAATTTAATTATACTGAGAAGTGTATGATCGTTCCCTTACATTACTAACTTACTTTTGTCTAATTTGTGGACTTTGCAATAATGGCACTGCCTCAGATTTAATTAAATTGTTCTGAATGTTCATGTTTGAACTCGTGAAAAACACATTTTTCTACCCACTCCTCAAATGATCAGTGTTGGCGTAATTTATTTTTGCTGCCAGTCAGACACAAATGAAATGTGAGGTTTTTGTAAACAGAAAATCTCTTCGCTGCTGCTGCGTTTTTTGTTTTGTTTTTTCTTTCCTTTTGCTTTTAACTTAAAATACATACCAGTAATATCTTAAGCCAACCTTTTACTGGTACATCGATTGCCATTTTCTGCAGACTGTTTTTTTCAGTTTCAGTTTTGAATGAATATTCTGTTGGTGATTAGCCTGAGCAATATCACCTCCTTCTGCATTAGTAGCTCACAATAAAGCAATGATTAGGCTAAATGAAGCCAAAAGTCTATCCATTAGTGCTAAAATGGCCTGAAGTAATCATATAACTAAAGTACATTATATAAGTTTTGGCTCCTAGTCACGAATGCAGCCATGACTCATTTGCATTCTGCACACACGTGAGGGCGATGCAACACTGATTCCTGCCATGTTTTTATATTATTCACCACCTGGTTAACAGTTGCTGGAGACTTTGCACAACGAGCCACAGAGAAGTATAAACAAAGACAGTGAGGATAAAGGCTGCAAACTGGTAGAAAGTGTAAACAATGTGGGGTTTACAATATTCAAAATCTCTGCTTTGCACATGCAAGGATGTAAATCAGCATGCTTGTTAGAGCTCAAGCAGACACATAGGTTGTTGGGGAGAGAAATTTACGTGGAACTTAGGTTTGCATTGAAAGAAACAATCCATACCTTCAACAGGAAGTGTCAGCATATGTCCACCTGCTGCAGCTCCTTTTCACTACACAACAAATCTCTGTTTAGTTGTTTAATGCCCATCAGTGCTGTAATCCAGTGCATACACAATGATTTCTCAGCCAGGCAGTGCGGTTCTCTCCTCAGCTTTGTGAAGGACATTGTAGCTCCCATAGCGTGACAGCTTTGAGCTCTATTAGAGCAGTTTTTGAGTTAATGAATAACACGGCTTTTTGCATGTGGTTTGTGTGGGTGTGTATGTTTGCATAACGGAGCTGAGCTGCAGCAGCAGCGGCAGCAGTGGCCTTAGATGTTTCACTGTTACAGGCATGTTCATGATGATTTCATGCACACTTATATGCCCAATGAAACTCCACCCTAAGCCAGTTACAAAATGCAATTCATGTACAGGTCACATTACCAATTCTCACCATAATCAATGTTTAGCCTTTAGCTTATTAGTCATACGCCCACTGATGATGCTTATCATTGCTATCATATTTGACTTCTCCTGCATTTAACAATCCACATCAGCCTGAAATAGTACAAATATAACAGCACTGAAATAGTACTACAAGAAAAAAACAAAACAAAAGGCATCAGAAAGTTTACAGTCCCTGCTGGGACTGAAGGATTGGTGGTTCAAATGAGTCTCAGTCGTGGTTCTTGGCTCACTCTTAGTGATGAGGTGAGGAATTCAGATGCCCAAAGTCAGCTCGTCTAATCAGGACATCGTCCACGTGCCTCGATGTGGTGGTATTCTGGGCACAGCCTAGTGGGAACAGACCCCGGGGCAGACCCAGAACATGCTGGAGGGTTTATGTATCCCATCTGGTCTCAGGTTCCCCCAAGAGGAGCTCGAGGTTGTGGCTTGGTAGATGGATGTCTGCACTACTTTGCTTAGTCTGCTGTTACTGTATCCCAGACTCAGAGAAGCTGCAGAGCAGGGATGGATGGAAAGGCAGACATTAGATTGGAGAGAAAGAGTAAGATTGCACTTTTACTTAATAACAGCAATTCATGTTGAGGTTAAAAGCTGCATGTAAAAGCAGACAGTGAAATTATCAAGTAAAAAGAAAAAAAAGAGCGCTATTCATAGTGTAAACAGTTTTTTGTGTGGACAACAAATTGTCTAAATCAAGAGTGCAGAACCATTTTTGTCAAAAGAAACTGTAAAAAGCCATAATAGTCATTTTGCAATTGTTGGGCATTATGATTTATTTATCAGGGAGACTTTGGGTTTAAGTTATAAAAATGGATATTCAACCCCCGTAGACCGGTAACTTTGCTATAACATTCATCAAGTGGCCAAAAAAATATCAGTTTGCAATATACAGGGGGTCCTCGAGTTACGACGGAGATCCGTTCCTGAGTGTGTCGTAACCGAATTTCGACGTTAGTCGGAACATACATTCATTGTGCCATTGTGCATACATTGTGCCACTAGGTGTCGCTATAACACCACCCTACAAGAAGAGTTTACTATGGTGAATTGCCTTTTGTCACTGTAGGGGTTGATATTGCGAGTGTAATGAGCATTTCCTTTAGATTTCTGATATCAACCGTGCAGACCCTGTGTTGTGAATAAACCTACGGTATTGCCATGATCCCGAACGCATCTGTAATGCGTGTCTGTTGCATAGCTACACCGCTCTTGCCCACTCACCTGCACAGCGTGGAGAGAACCTGCTGCTGATCCGTATCGTTATGTGCAGACATTTGAGCGATATCACTTCTGACCATGTTTTCCTGTGGGCTTATGAAAGTGTCCTTGTGTATTCATACCGAGCTAGATCCTTTCATTGCTTTTGATCGTGTGAGGAGGTGAGTTTATTTATTTATTTATTTTTTAAGAAGCATCATCATTCATGGCATTCAGCTCTGGTATTTTTAAAGGTAGAAAATACTGAGGATATATTGAAAGGTGAAATGTGGGAAGTGGCTCTTTTGATTTAGTTTACATTTCGGAGCCATGTCTCTTCCTGGTATTTAACATGTGCACCAGGGAGCTCTGCAGGTGGGCAAAGCCCGGCAACGCACTCACTATTTTGTGTGAATGGATTATTTTCAACCCACGGCGGCTGCTTGTATGAGAACAGATTACATTCACATGGAGCTGTAACGGGTAATACTGGGTTTTATTGGGTGAGTGTTCTAGATTAGAGTCAGTAATATTTGATCAATAAGAAATCCTGAAATAAGAATTTTAAAAAAAAATCTGAGACTTTTCCTCAGCTCAAGCTGAATAGATCCATCTCCTGCACACTCGCTTCATTCACTGCTGCATAGCAGTTCACCTTGAGTCCAGATGTTTGACTTGTATGTGAATAGTGAACAATGGTAAAATTGAAATGAATACGCCATGTCTGCTTTGCTCTGAATACATGATGGCCATGGTTTCTCATGAGCAGTAGTTCAGAGAATGGTTCTGTATGGCAGCAGAGCAGGAAGCACTGTCTGTCTCTGTCTGTCTGTCTCTTTTTGTCAGGACGAGACTCTGCTTTTGGACTTTGTGGCTTTTGGACAGATGACTGTGATATTTGGTTGAGACGTTCATGTTCCCCTCAGGACATGTTATAACGTCTCGTGACGATTCACCTTGCACCATCATTTGGTCTAAATGTCCTCGACCAAAAGTAGCCATCATCCATAGCATTTATTGCACATAGCCGCGCTGTTATTTTGTTTCTGTGTTCTAACACTCTCCAGTGCTTTGAATAAGACAGTTGCAGAACCAGACAGGATCAGAGACACCTGAGCCACACACAGTCCAGACATTGCTTACCGTCTCTCCGTCCAGCCAAAATGCAGACGTCCGCGCTTTTCATAGTACAGTGATGAATTTTTAATGAGCTATTATCACCAGTCAGTACTGGGGGAGCAGAGAAAGCGGCAGAGTCACTCAAGTCCATTTCAGCATCCCAGGATCACTGTCTGCGCCATGTCCTCATTATCTCCCCTTCATTTATTTATATCTGTGAATAACAAAACGGCCGGTCGATGGAGGGAAAACAACGGGGGGAATGAGTGCCTTCTTTCCTGCGTGGTGAATGGTGGAGCGTGATGTGGCAGTGCCGACAGGAGGGAGAGAAGAAAGCGTTCCTTCTTGTTTACAGCCAGAGATGGACTCGTTCCTGCCTTTGCTCTCTGCGTCTGGCTTGAGGCAGGGGAGGGTTTGAAGGGCTGACACAATGAGTCAGAGTGAGGCGAGAGGGGGGACGAGGCTGAGGGAAGGGTGGTAAAGGTTTGGGCGTCTGTGCTGACAGCTTTCTCCTGCACTCTGACAGGGCTCTGTTGAGGACCCAGAGTTTTACCGCTGTTGCCGCTCCGGGGTTTCACTGATGTAGCTGCCGCAGTAAGCACCCAGCCCTGACCTTTTCATGGCCCACGGTACTAATATCCAGCCTTGACACCGCGGACGCTTTTCCGCGAGTTACCCCCGCGTGTCTGGACCCGCGTTTTTAAAGGGGGATAAAAAGGAAGTTGAGAACAGGCTGTCATGTGTTGACAGATGGCCCCTGCTGTCAGTAATGGGCATCACAGACCATGTCGCCTGTGTGGAGGGAGTTTGGCCATTGCTGTCTGAGCCTCTGCAACAGCTGCTGCAGACAATACAGAGGCCACATTTGTCATACCAGGTTTCATCCACACGGCTGACTGGAAAGCCCCTTGCAGGGTATCAGTGTGGTTGTGTCAGCACTGATGAAATTGTCAGACTTTTTTTGTTGCTGTTGCTTCATCCTGCAAACCGTGACACGTCGGAGCTGTGAATCCCATCCTGTCTCATGCACCTCCCCTCCCCCTAACCTGACCTCTGGCCCGTCTGCCCATCATGTCCTGCTTCTCATCATGTCTGTGTCTATAGCCTCTCCCCTCCTCACCATCATATGCTTCTCCTGCACACCAACTGTAGTTATGAGAGAGCTTGGAGGAAGAAGAGCAAACATGCCGGCTGCCTCAGAAATCGTTTCCGAGCCCCATCCACCGCCTCTCCATTTCTGCCCTCCACTTGCAATATTGCGCCTCCTCCTCCGCTCCTACATCGGATTAAGCTTAAATGAGAAATGTATTGTTTCCTTCATTCACTCGAGTCAAAGAATAATTGAGTTAATCTGTCTGGCGGCTGTCTGTTGGGGAGCAGGCGGAGATTAGAGCCTCCGCTGGCAGAGATGGAATCACAGCGTTAAAAGATGGAATAAAAATGTCACTGCGTCTTTAATGACAGCTGGCTTGACATTTCCCAGCAACCTTTCTCATAAGAAGTACAAGAATTAAGTTTTTCCTTCGAGCACAGTCAAAGTAAATGTCATGTCATCCCTTTAATTCATTGTGGGCTATCTGTCTTTTCTGAACACCGTTGCCTTTACAGGTAGAGCTTGTCTTGTTTATAAAGCAATCAGATATTTGTCAACTAAAATATAATGAAAGCTGTGTTTATCCATTAACGACAGCTCAAATGTTTGACCAGGGCATACAGTAATTACAGTCATTTAAAATGCTTTTTTAAGTTTATACACAGCATTATCATCATGCCCTGCATGTCTCGCAGGAAAACAAAACTTCTCTACATAACCAGTGAGAGAAGAACATTTATTGTCTCTGGCAACTGACAATCATACACATTCGCCTGCGTAAGCTGGAATTTGCTTATCCCACCCGAAGCGTAACCATGCCAACATAGCAATTGTGCCCTAATGGATTTCACTACACCATTATTGCTGAACACGGAAATAGTTATGGAGAGAATGAAAGCCTCCTTTTTTCCTGTGCGCAGCAAAAAGTCTAAGTTCAGTTTCAAAAGTCCTGGCAGAATAATTTGACGATATTGTGCCTCTGCTCTGGTGACAGCCATGGCTGAAGGGGTTTGGGGTTTTTTGGGTCCTTCTGTTGGTCTGTCAGATTCTCGAGAACTAGAAACCTCAGAGAAACATTCTTTAAATTCTTCTAAGAGGTTTTGACACAGATCTTCCTGTACTTTGGATAGTACACTCACATCTAGTACACCGTATGCCGTATTAAGAAGCAAAACTGTACACAACAATGAATTCCGGATAGACTGTTGAGATTTAAAAAACACATTTTTTGGCCATAACTTAATACTTTTTTTAATACACTGTGATGAAATCATCTTGCAGACATCATCCTGCCACAAAACCGTCAATCAGTGATTTCCTTGCTGGGCAGTGAATATGAGTTTGCATGATGTGTTGAGGTGCTTGGTGAAGAGTTAGCAGTTATTTAGCCAATCCTGCACCACCTGTCTGGCTGCAGATCAGCATTTTCCCTTCCCATTCTCTGGGCTTATTCTCATGGGTTTCTGACAGCGATCAGGGGTGTTGGAGCAATGCTGAGCTCAACAGTGCTGACAAAGCCAAAAGGCTCTGCACTTCAGGCTCCGGAGTGGCTGGATCGATGTAGCGCCATCACCGTGGCCTAGGGGAACGACTGCCACCATCCTTCATACTGCACTGGATGTCCTCATCTACCTCTCTGTCACCTCTCTGCCCGTGGCAGGACAGAGATTTATGCACAGCAGACAGCTCAAGTCCAAGCATACGTCGTAGGTGTGCAAGCTGCAGTGCATGACACTGGCATTGCTGTGGGCTAACTTCGTAAGGCTCGGTGTCTGAAAGTCTCAGCACCTACATTGGCCTGATGCTGGCAAGAAAGTCAAACTCAGCAACGGTTCGGGAATCAAAATAAAACTGCAATTCATTTATTTTGCGGCCTGAAGCTGCAACTGCGTTAAGGCTGAGTCTGCTGAAAACCCTCCTCCTCCACACACATCGAATGCATCATAATCAGTTGTACTTTTAAATGTAATGTTCATACTCTTTTCTATATTACTTACTTCATACATCTAGAAACATTTACATACAGTATATCTCTCTATTTGCTTTCAAAACACTTTGCATTGACTAGTTAAGACTAAACTAGAACCCTGAAATCTTGAACATGGACTGAAGTAGAAATAAAATGTCTTCTCGCCTTGTATTTACTGCTTTTAAACAGCTAATTTAATAATACTGCTTTGGGAAACAGGCCCTGAGTGTGCTTTTGTTGAGCTTTTGTGTTGTATTCAGTTCTATTATTTCTGGCTGAATCTTCGCTCCTCAAGCTTTTGCTTTTGTGAAAACAAAATCTAGCCTCAAACAAAATTTCAGGAGCGGTTTGCCAGTTTGGCAAACAGCCGTTCAGCTTTTGATTGCCAAACAGACAGAATAGATTGTGTATTTTATTTGTTTGATATTGGAAAGGGCGACAATAGTTCATTAGAATTGTCGCTCATGTTAAAATAGTGACAAATGAAACTAAGAATTTGTAAAGATACTTTATACGTTTTGCTTCTCTTGTTGTTTTCTAGCTGTTCTGGACAGCTTAATTGACGACATTGTTCCTGGTGTGAACTAAAGTTTCCTTCTTCCCCAGCTTCACATAAAAAAGCTTTTAACTAGTGTTGCACTTTTGACTTTTATTACAGTCACAGAAAATGCTGCGTGTTTGTCA
This sequence comes from Trinectes maculatus, assembly GCA_016785345.1. Lineage (NCBI taxonomy): Eukaryota > Metazoa > Chordata > Actinopteri > Pleuronectiformes > Achiridae > Trinectes > Trinectes maculatus. The sequence goes on from JAFBJQ010000994.1 coordinate 187,717, forward strand.
GTGAGTGAATTCCCTACGACTGTTGTTTATCAAAACAATGATAGTCAGGGGTAGTTTTCTTTGGGATGATCATGTCTATGGACAATCTTCAACTAGATGTGGTGTTTATATGTTAAGTTATATGTCTTCCAGTGAGCGTGTGAGTGGAGATAATGGTGAGATAGAGTGTTGTGTAACCTGTGCTCCTTTGTCAGTCATGCATCCACTCATGATAGAGCCGTTCTTCCTGCTGAATGTTAGGTGCCAATCCCAGTGAATGAGGTCGACGACCTATTCTCCTGCTCGCTAAACAATTCAGTTAGATCAACTGATGGCAGCCAAACGTGATGGGGTCAAATTCGTTCACAAAGACAACACACTCAACACTTTGATTACAGTACATACAGGGACTTGCTTAAGAAGGGTAATTATGCCCATACCCATTATTTCTGGCGGTAACACATAGAACCAATTCAACTGATAACCTAAACAGCCTGATTCGGTATAGATTAATGACTTGTCTCCAGCTAATGTATTTTTATCACAAGGTCATGAGTGATGTATTATCAGTTAATGAGAAATACGGAAATGTCTGGTGTGCGAGGGGAAGGGAGGTGGTAAACACACACTGGGAGACACACTCATTTGACCTTTCAGAAGGGTTTTGTCTGGCCTGCGGTGAGTTGTCCTGCAGTGATAAGAATAATGGTTTTGGCGCCGTGGCCCAGGGAGACCGACCTCCGTTGCCTCCTGGTAGATAACTGAGAAGAGAGGTTCAGCCTCTTCTATTGTGCCACGTACATCTACAGCAGACAATGAGGCTCAGTAGAGTCCACTTAAGGGACAGGGATATTCTCGTATTAAGGCCCACTGCTGATTTCTATGATAGCTGTCACTAGGGGACTTATGTAGGACATGTTAGGAAAGAAAAAGTGGAAAAGCAAAACTGGCTGTTAGATTTAGAGAAAGAGGAGAATGCTCATGAAGCATAGGACTGTACCATTCGTCTGATGAGCTTTTGATGTGTGTTAGATGTCTCTGTCCAGGGCTGTGCAAAAGCAGCACAGTAGGAGACTGCCGCTGGTCCTTATTATTTAATTTCACTTTTGGTCAGAGCTTCACTTGAAGCAGTGGATTAGTGTGAAAAGGTCCTTGTTGTTATCCTCCCATCCCCATCTCTGTGATCTCAGTTTTTACACAGTGTCAGGCAATGGGGACATCAAACGGATGTCGATGAAGGAAAAGTGGAAAATTTTAGGTGCAAATGTATCGGTCATGTTTTTAATTGATTTTCGGGAACGGGCTGGCTTCAAAGCAAATTGCTGTTAACAGAAACTGCGTTTTGTTATTTTAATTGAGGGCTGCACTCTTTTATACTGTCGAGTACCTACACATATTCAGGATCCGACTGGGATTGTTTTATTTTAGCTTTAGCCTGGCATTAGAGAGCTACAAAGAATGCATACAAGAAATGCATGCTTATTCTGTCCATTAGCTGCCTACTAAATACAAATGTGTGACTTTAGATTTAATTTGCACTTTTATAATAAAGAAATAATCATTAAACTTCAGTTCTACACTGTTTTTGCATCTTTGAGCCCAGTGTTTTGGTACAATGGCCAACTAATTTACTGTTTCAATCTTATCACCCTCCTCGACTTTGATTCCATATACTAACCTTCTTTATTCTTTCCCTTTTGTTAGTTCAATCTGCTTAGGCTGTTATTTGCATATTGGCTTGCGGTACTTCCTGTGCTTTCTTTTTTTTTTTTTAATTAGTTTGACGTAAAATGTTCCCTATTAGAGAATTATTATTATTGAAGCACAATGCATTGATTTCTGTTTTACTGTTCCTTAGCTGAAAAGGCAGTAATCTTCATAATGACAACATCAGCAGCCAGCTCACAACCATTTGTCCTCGCGCCCTTGGTACCCGGGCTCCTCAGACAAATGTTGTCTGTTTTTCTGCCTCTCTAGAGGAACCTACCTAAAGACACTTTTGTGTGCAGGGTGATAATAATGAAACCAATTACTTCCCCCAGTTACTCTCCTGATTGATCGGCATCAGTAGAACTAACCCTTATAGTTTCAGATGGCTTGAATCCGACCAAACAAATACTTCAGCGTCACTCTCACTGGATCTTCCCAAAAGATCTTTCTTTTTTAGATCAGTAATAACACAACTCAAATATAGCCCAAATGTAAAATCAAGAAAGAAGCAATGAAGCAATTACGAGTATGTGATAGCAGTCGGTGTAGCTGACCTCTGAGATGGCCTTGATCTCCTAGGGAAAATATGGATGAGTGTTGTCCCTGGTCTCAGGCCTGGAAACTAATGACTGGCTCTGGCCTATCACTTGCCCCACGGGGCTCTGGAGTAGAGACAGGATTAGAGAGAAATTGATGAGAGCAACGGATAATGAAGGAGATCTGTCTTAAGTCTAATCATTGGCTTTAGAAGACATGATCAGGGCTGGAGAGAGGGAGAGGGAGAAAAGATAAGAGGTACGCTTGTTGTGATTACGTCTTTTATCATGATTGAACATCCACTATGTTTCCATTGTCAGAGGCTCAACGTGCTGTTTTAGTCAAAGACGACACCCCGTTCATCGATTTACATAAATGTAGTCAAAGTGTAGTTTCACTGGACTCGGATAAGACACCTCATTATTGAGACACAGTGATACACCTTTTATCACACAAATGTAGCGCTGCCTTTCTCTCTGGCCTCCGTTCCCCTAAATTAGACTGTCAGGCATAACGGATATTTCTGTTCCTCTCTAAGTGTATATTTGTAATGCTAATTAGGGCAATTGTGGGGGATCAAATCAAGATGCAGAACACAGAAGCTAAACAATCACCAGGGAAGGATGCAAACGCTTTTATGCTAATAACAGAGGAAGGGGGGAAAGATGAAAAAACAGAGAGAAGAAAGGAGCGCTGGTCAGCTCGCTCAGAGTGAGAGAGAGAGTGAGGGGGGTGGAGATAAAATGAGAAAATTCACGAGGAGCACGGGGAGAAAATTAAAAGCCCTATGAGTGAGATATTGTTTTCTCTGAGGACCGAGGAGAGGAACAGAGGGAGGAAGACTGTTTTTCAGTCGATTAGTATTTATGAGGACCGGTCTCCGGGATAATCGAGATCGGCTAAATATAACCAGGCATAGTCGTTAACGCTGGACACAAGCTGAGGACTGGACCGACCATTATCTGCATTTTAATGTCTCATTTTCATATTTGATTTTAAAACCGGAACGTTGTTCTGCACATTGAAGAATATGTGTCGTCGGGGGCAAAGTGATTCCTGCCCAAAAGAATCTCGTGGAATAATAGGTTTTCATTACAGTCATTATACGGTTGACTAAGAGTCAGAGACATTTCCCAGCAGCCCCTGATCCTTGCCCCTACTTTGCTCACATTCCCCCTATTTGTCACTTGGCCCAGCTGAGGTTCCTTCACCTCGCTTTGGGCGATGTGAAATTATTATATTGTACTGGGAGATAACAGACAGCGTGTAGCCTTGAGGCAGTTTCCTCGCTTCGCCTCCTTAAAAAAGACATCGCTGTGATAAAGCGTGGCTTCTTCTCTGCTCAAGCTAAATCGAAGGGAAAGCCTTGAAGGCAAGGTCTGGCGAGTGGGAGCCAGACGAAAGAAATAAAAGAACGAATCGGTTGATATGTTTGTGCAGCTTGCTGTGTTTCCAAAAGGTACATTTCTCATTACCGTGCGATTCAGAGAAAGGCCACCAGTCAAATCAGTGGGTTTGTTTGTTGCTGACTTGCTGGAAGTTTTCTGCAGCGAGTGGATTGATTAGGAGCCAGACTTCACTGCCTGGCGTGGTCTGAAATTAGTGGGTGGCTGCTGATGAGGCGGTCAGCCAAAAGAAAACTGGGACAGTGGGTGTTTAATTACGTTCTCTACAGCGTGAGTGTGAAGTTTAGTAACATCTTGTGAGCAGCATTTTATTTTAAGTTACTCTATAAAAGTTTTGGTCATCTGCCCACATTCACCTCTTAGGTCTGTTTTTTTATGGAATAGGAAATGTCGGATGCTCCACTGCTGACACCATTGGCACTAAGGAGGGGAGAGGTCCTCATGCATCCATTCAAACTATAAACACTGGCACCTGTGCCGGTGTGGAGCCACATTTATATAGTCAGCCGGGTCCAGTCTTGCACTGATGCCGCAGGTCCTGGTCTTGAAGGACTCAAAGTCCAGCGAGAAAGCCCTACACATGGTTATGACCTGAACGACACTGTGGGTTCACCCACAGGCCTGGAAAGGGTGACAGTTTCCAGTCAGCACTCTCAACTGTTCATTCCACAGATTTTTTTTACGCACTGGTCCTTTAAAGAATGAAACCTGTCACACCTGAGGCCAGCGCGTTTTCGAGACGCACTTGTGCCCCCTAGCTGTGGTCTGTTAGGAGATAGCAAACACACAAACAAAACATACACGCAGGCATGCACACACACACACACACACACACACACACACATAAACACACATCTATGCAGAGAGGAGAAAAGCTCCTGGGCTGAATGGTGGTGTATTAATCACACTGACGCCTGGCACTGCGATCTGTGACCCAGGCTTTTAATTGCATCCGCTCTGCTTTGCTCCCTCTCTCCCTCTTTATCTTGCCTCTTTCCCCTTTCTCATTCCTCAAGCTTCCTCGCGCCTGAGCCCATGAGAGCAGGCTAACGCAGAGATAAGAGGGAGGGCCGCGGATGTGCAGAACCCAAACGCCCCGCCGATAAGTGCCCTGGCCTAAACTCACAGAACAGCAAATACAGCCGCGCATTAGCACGCTGAAAGTCAAGCTGTAACGCGGAGTGGCGGTTACTGTGTAACGCGATGCTGTGCACAGAGACAAACAAATAACAGCGAGGAAATTTTCATAATCCATTGAAACACCATGACAACCTATAAAAAGCCCCCGCAGAGGATGTGGCCCACACGGCGTTCTGTACCAGTGTGGCTACATTAGAGGCAGATCTGCAGTATAAAGGCTCTGTATGCTGTCAGGCCCACGCCGCTCCTGTCTGTCACAGCGCTTCCTCGATACCTGCACAAGCTGGGAGCTGATGGAGGAAAAACAAAGGTGTGATGGGGTGGGAGGATGTCGGCCACGCGGACTCCGCGGCGCACTAACAACGTGACGTGTTTTCATTGAGCCCAGTTAAGTGCAGCGGCGCCAGCTAACAAGCGTGTGGTGTTTAAAAAGTGAAACACGAGCAGTGACGCACACAAATGCAGGTTGACAGCACCTTGTCTTCCCACGCACACACAACACGGCTCTGGGAGCACAGAGAGTCGATGACACCCATTTATACATCAGCTGTAATAATTGTATATGCAAAGAGCTGGTGTCACACACTCCCACTCCAATGTCCCTCTTCTCGCACTTTGTATATTGCTCCGACTCTGGCTCCCTTGCACACATGAGCACACACATACACGTGCACACACACACACACACGCACACTTGAGTCGCACTGGTTTCCCTTTGTGAGCGCGAGCTGTCAGAGGAAACTGTGTGGGCTTTTGTTAAAACAGAGAACTGCAGAGGCAGAGAAATTCATTTCCGACTGCGGCAAAAAAAAAAAAAAAATCCTTTTTAGGAAAGTCACATTGTACCTGCAGTGTTTTAAAAACAGCAGCATGTAAATTGAATTAGTTATAAGCTTTCCTGTGGGGGCACAGTAGGCTGGAGTTCAAAAGAGTTTCAAGGTTTTGGATGCACCGCATGCGGCGCCCCTGGGGTTGACTAGATATTCACTCGATGCAGAACTTTATGTTTGTGATAAATGAAGACGTCAGAAAATAGATTCTATATCGCTACTTGCCAATCGCACTCGTTCCAGTGCAGCTACTTCACCGCCCACTGAAGTCAAGTTTAAACTTTTCCCATTTCCTTTGCCTCTGATAGGTGAAAAGAATAATACAACCGGCAGGTGAACTCGTACCGGAGTAGATTTAAGCTGCTGTATTGTTAACATCAGGTTTCAGTGGTTTTTCATGCTCAGACATACATTGGAGGATTACATGTGCACTTGTCTTGCTGTAGTTAGTCACAACCCTTCACAGTCTGCACTGTTGTCATCCGAGCTGAGATCGAGGCTCTTTGTCTAAAAGCAGACATTTTGGGTACAAACTGAATTTTATTCACAGGTTTTGTATCAGTGAATTTTTAAGTGTGTCAATTTGTGAGTGTCTGATCTCTTAACAAATCTCGTAAATGTAAAAATGATTTCAGCCCGTTGCTATGGCACCGCTCATCAGAGAACAGATCCTTCAGCATCTTAACATTCCATTTGTATGTAATTATCAATTCTTAATAGTGTTTAGTTAAAACAGTTGTTGTGGACATATATATATATAGGGTCATAGGGAAACTTTAGGAATGGGTGTGGAAGATGAGGAGTAAAAATATGTGACGAGTAAAGTTGAATACGTATCAGTGCAGACTAACATCAGTCACAGTCCTGTTTGAAGGGAACATACGTGCTGTATGGTCTGTGTTTGATCTGTCTGTGTCACTGGGCTCCGTGCTGCGGTCTGTCACACCCTCAGCCTGGCAAAAATACTGTTATTTGCAAATTGAGTGGGTGGTGTAGGTTTTCCATTTTGGCTCGAGGAAAGCAGCGGGGTACCAGAGGGGATGTTTATTTAGCTCTGTGCCACAAGTGCAATGAGCAGTGTTTCAGCACCAGCCCCACACACACGGCACATCTCATGTGTCGCCCTTCATGTATGTCAACAGTGTCTTTTCTCACGTGAACTTGTCCTCTTAGTTAAATCAGCTTCATCATGAGTCCTGCACCAACCTATTTACATACAGTGTGTATGTGCTGTCTATATTTATTTGCAATAGCTTTATATATGAACCTTCTTTGTTACAGAAACATAATCAGAAAGGAGTAATAAAGGTTATTACGTAAAAGCAGATCTAAGTCAAATAATCAGCTAACAAATGTAAACATTTGAAAACCAGACTGACATGATCATGACCCTTTTTCCTGACATCTTTTATTTTTTTGCACCTTTTGTGCCATTCTCTCATCTCACACAGGTGATAACTGACACACCAGGTCATGTTTTTATATCGGGCCGGGCTCTCGGCACAGACCGGCTGCTCCGGTTTGCGTTGGGAGAGAGTGCCTCTTGTCTGCAGGGAATACAGGAGGAGGATAGATGAAGACAGGTGGGGAGGGTTAAACAGGGAGGACGGGGACAGAAAGAGGAGGAGGAGGAGGAGGGGACAGGGAGAAGATGGGGACAGGAGGAGGAGAGGGGAGGCGTGCACGGCGGACAGGTGAACATTCCGTAGGCGGATGCACAGGGATGAGTGAGGCGTGCTCCGTGTGGCTGCACAAACCAAACAGTGCAGATTTACAACCTGCCATCTCCATTATGCTCTTGTAATATTTTCATACAAAAGCTGTGTTGGCCTCCTTTAGGGTATTATTGCAGATTTACAAGCACAAAGACACAAAGAGCATAAGCGTATTTCTGTGCGTCTGTATGACTGCATGTGCACGTGTGTGTGTGTGTGTGTGTGGAGGACGTGTTGGTTTGGCCGTCACGGCTGCTCACCCGCTCTGCTGGAGCAGCATCCGGGCTGCACTGTAGCCTCTCTGTTGGACAGCATGTTCTCTGGCGTATGAATCCAGAGGAGAGCAGCCGAGCAGAATGACACCAGCCTCAGCAGTCAGCCAAGCACCGCTTTGGACGGCTGGACACACACACACACACACACACACACACACACACACACACTCAGACTCAGGTAAGCTCCCCAATATATATATAACAATAGCATAAATATGTTATTGTTTTTTATGATATTGCCCCCATGACAGATGCTGGTATAAAAGATGGCCGTTGAACAGAGCTGCCTCTCTCTGCCTTGCAGCACAGTCTGATGTCTTTGTGTTAGTGTCTGGTTTTATCGTTGAATCGGAGCATCTATGAACTCTGACAGCAAAAGGAAAAAAAAGAGGACTGATAAATGAATAGAGAAGATATACAAGGTGTCAGGTTGTATGATTAGTACAGCGCGTGTGCTGCACTCAGTCCTGTCATCTGTCTGCAGAAGAGCTGACCAGGTGATGAAGTCCACTAGCAGCATTGATTGCAGCTGTGGTAAAATATGTATGTGATTTTCTTTATTATTAAATTGCAGGAGGACTGTGGGTTGACTGACCTTCAGGTCCTCAGTTTAGAGAAAGCCCCGGGGCCTCATCTTCCTTTATTCATTTCAAGATCAATTTTTCATACAAAGGGATGCTGCAGTTTGCCAAGCGTAAGACGACAAAACAAATTACACGCACTACAGAGCAATAACAATAAATCACTAAGCACAGATTAGTTATCAACAGTGTCACTGTTTCCACTTCTATTATGATGTGCCAGCAGTGACGAAACTTCACAGTGCCTTTCTATATTAACTCTCATGTCTTAAAAGCGAGGATTGATTTTGAAGGCTGTGGAAATTGTTCCAATTAGAGTTCATATTTATAAATGTGTTATATATCTCTATATCTTTTCCTTTCTGCGTGCCACAGTGTCTGCTGCTTATCTGCTGCCTCCTTTTATCCCGCCTCCCTCTCTCAGACACACACGCATAGTTTGGCTTTCCGTATCTAGTCGAGCATCTTTTTCTCTTGCTTTCATCTCCTTTTACCAGCGTGTCAGCCGAGATCGCAGCACCTGATTTGAATGCGCTTTGTGAACGACATTTTCAATAAATAGCAAAACATTTATGAACTTTATGAATTAGGGTCATGGTCACAGAGTCAGCAGGCGGTGAAAGGTAAACTGAGAGCCGGCCCAGTGCCTGGACAGAGACTCCGCCTCAGAGGCCGCTTGTCTGTTCCCATGCCAACTGGACCCAGATCCACAGAGACATTGCTGGTTTTACTGCAGAACTAACATGGAATTAGATGCATGTGACAACAGACAACTCTCAAACTAGCTGCACTTTGAATGTACTGCTACATGCATGCACACAAAGGCAGTAGCAAGGACACACACACACACATTCAGAGGCAGCACTTTGCTGTGCACATAGCACATGTCCTCAAGCCTTGTTTCTACAGCTGCACCACAAGAGAGCTGTCTCTAAGTGACAACAATTAGCCTGCTCAATTCAAGCTAATTGAAGTCATTTACATAATACATGCCTCCCATCACTATTCATCTGTGGACAATCCAAGCAGGTCTCTGTTATATTGTCACAACCTAATGTTAAACACCCCCCCACACACACACACACACACACCTCGTCTTCCTCCTGCCTTGATAAATGATTCCCAATGGAGGGCCATAATTTCACACTAAACTTATCACTCACATCAGGACAATCTCCACTGGGTTGTAGTTTTTGTATTTAAATAACTAAATATATATCTATATATTATGAAATGGCTTGCTTTTGCCAACATAGACAGATGTGCACATTGTCAAAACTGTGTTTACCATCCATCCCATTAAACGTGCAATTACGCGGAGGTTGAAAACAAGCAGCCTCATTTGTGTAATGCTGGGCTGCAGCGGCTGAGGAGATCTAACTCTTTATTATGTTTGGGAACATCTCTTGACAGGAAAGTGGCCAATGAATTAAGTAGATGACTCGATAAAAAGCTTGCTGTGCAGAATTGCTTCATTTTTTGGGGGGGAAAAAATACCTCTCAACATCACACAACACGAGTTCTGGCAAACTGATTTACAAATTCAGTTTGTCTTGTTATCATCGGCCAGATTGAGCGAGATGAGGTCATAGCACATGGATTTTAATTTGGGACAAGAGATGGTGCTGTGTGTGTGAGTGTGCGTGCGTGCGTTTCTGTGTTGAGACGTCTTTGCATCACGTTGTGCATCATTGGGGTAATGATTCATCAAGTGTTGATGAAATTTGGCAGTGTAATGAAAGGATTTTCCAAACTGTCTCACACGACCGTCTGTTGGTTCCTCCTGCGTTTTGGTTTTGTGTAATGACATGTTCATGTCCACTGCCATTAGAGAATCTGCACTGGCAGTCCAACACTATCCCTCTGTGGTATATGCCCAAACCAATAGTCACATAATCATGGAGTGGAAAGTCTTCAGTCGAGCACACACTTGTCGTTCAGGCACAAATGGATGCATACTCTGGTTGCAGAAATGGCAGTTTGTGTGTGTAAACGTCCAAACAGCTCCCTTCTTTCTTTTGTCTCAGTCAGGCAGAACCCTCCAAATGTCATTCAAGACTGTCTGCCCATGTGCTTGGCAGCAGAGCAGGTTTGTGCAGTGGGCCCAGTCATCCTAATGTGCTTTAGACCTTCTTTTCAAGCCTCCTCTTGAGAAGCCCCCAAAAAGCTGTTTTGACATTGCCGTCCACCTAGAAGGACATTAACACCCCCACCCCACCGCCGCCCCCACCACCATTGTGTACTCCAGTTGAGGAACAGATAAGTAGTTTGTTTTACCAAAGACGTCAGGGCAGGGAATCAGAGTTGACAGCGCAAGGCATGAGACATTTGGAGATTACGTCTTGATGGATGCAGGTTAATCTTGAGCCTGCCTGATGTGTCAGGATTTGCCTCGTGGAGTATGTCTCACTGTGCTGCTCTCTGATTCTGTCCCCCTCCTTTGTCCTTTTCCTCTCTCTCTCTCTCTCTCTCTCTCTCTCTGTCTCTCTGCAGTGAAGTTTGAGGATTGCCAGCGCAGCAGAGATGTGGGCTTCGTCAGCAGTGACCCCAATTTCAGCGTGCGACCTGATGGGACGGTGTATGCAGAGCAGGACGTGGCCAACCTGTCAGAGCCCGTGCAGTTCATGGTGACGGCCCGGGAGCTCCATGACCCACACATCTGGGAGACCACTGTTAAGTTGGCCTTAGCGGGACACCCACATCCTCTGCCTCTTACAAAGGTAACTAGAAAGAGCAACCTAATGAGTACTACATCACAAGGTAGTACATTTCCTCTTGTCCCAAAACCCTTTCAGATGTTAAAGTAGTTAGGTTATTTTACGTGTGGGTGATGTAATGATTTCATTTTATACTTGCACTCTCGTTGTTTTAGTATGAATGAACACAGAAAGCCTGGGTCCATCTCCTGTCTGGCTAAATATCATATTTATGAAACTCAGATATATTGTATCTGATACAGTTCTGGTTCTCAGATTCTAACATGAACATTAAATCCACAGTGGTAAACATAGAGCATTTGTTGCGCATTGTCTGGTTTGCACGCTCACTGGAAGTCCATGTAAATAATGTGTGTGCATGTACCCAGATCATTTGACTTTTTTTGCTTTTAAAATCAATATTTCATTCAAGACCTTAGTATCTGGAGCAAGTAGTTTTCCCGTTATTTCAGAGGGTGAGATATATTTAAATTAATATATCATACAGAATCATCTGCTGCTCATTATTTTGAAATAGTACATGTACGTTGAAAATGATCTTGGCACCCAATCAAAACTCCTTCTCCCTAATCAGCCAATAATGGCGATCTGCTTTAGTTATTTTTAACTCTTCTTAACTGGCAAATGTGAAAAAGCTAATTATACTTGATATAAGAAATGATAAAAAGAATTTGAGACTAGATTTTGCTTCTGTAGAGTGATACTGACCTCAATTACAAGCTTTTCTCAGATTAGATGCATCCTTGTTTGTTGCAGATACAGCGAGACCTCTATTAAACAAATAAAACAGCGACCGAGTGAGAAATGTAATGACGCACATGTTTAATTAACAGAACATTAAATGCAGAAGCACTGTTCCCTGTATCTCCCTGACCCTGCGTGTTACATGTCATTAGAGATGCAACTTGTATACAACGTGATTTGCTCCATTAGATAACAGAAAATGTAAAATACATCACACAAGCCCACATACTGTATGTAGCACATATGTTACATAGTACCTATACATGTGTATGTAATCACGGTCACTGTATTCCACTCGCGGGCTGCGCTTTGTTAAATGACAAACCCATTATAATTTTTCCTGCGCTACTTGTTGAACACCGTTGGGCTTAATGTTCGCTTGTGTTTATAATGATGACGAAAAGCCCAAGACTCATGCAGCTAAAGCAACTGCAGCGACGGAATTTAAATTCTGCCCACTCCTGGCAGTGCAATAATGGAGACTGGGAAATAATTGACATTGATTGAGCTAATGTTCCACTCCAGCGGAGTCTGTGAGGAGCAGGTGATGTAGTTTCAGTGTATAATTATGTTCCCCACATTGTATAGCGAGAGAAAGATTCAATAATCGAACAAGAAATAAATGTGTTTGCCTAACCACATGGAAATTTGAAAAACAGCGCGTGCGTGTGCAGCACAGTGTTTTGTTCACATATGTTCTTTCATTTGTTTTGATACTTAGTTGCTACATTGGAATTTAGTTCCAATCTCGTGTGTGTGGAAAATTACTGGTACTCCCTGAGGAGAAATTACAATACGTGTTTCATTAGGAGCAGAGTCATAAACGATGTCATTATTTAAATTACATGTGGACTATAGGATAACATGTTGCGTTTGCATGGCTGATGTTACATATATTTCAGGGACCATAAATATGACAAACCCTTAAGGTGGGTAATGAATTTTATACATATATTGTTTATAGTTAGTACCTGTGGAATATTTTACAGTCAGACAATGCCATTGCTGATTGTCGCTCATTATTAGAACTCGATTTTAAAAAAATAATTGAAATACAGTAATTTTTTGCTTAGTTGTTTTATTTTTTGATCACCATTATATTATGAACAGGTTCTTATGCATATTGAATTATATAGTATGTAGTATAATTATAAGTATAAATTAACTTTCAGTGTGAAAATGCCTTTAGAAGCTGAATTAGCTAAATTTCTGACTTTCCACAGCACTGATTATGACAAATGCCTAATTCAGTGGGGAAATTATGATATTTTATACTAAAAAGGGCAAAGGTCACCTTTGAAATTTCTTCAAATTCTTACATTTTTGAGAATTATGACTAAAATAGTGTTATAAATGCAATGTTTGCAAGCTGTGTGGCCCATTTTCTCTCTCGAGTTTAGTTTAAATACAACACCGAGAGGTGAGTAGTTGTTGTCTGAGCCCATCTCGTTGTTCTCAGAGGAACCAGTAATGTTAGAAAGCAGGTCATCATAACCACAGTGTGGTTACCCCCTCCTTCCCAATGGCCATTAAAGACGGTTTGCTCAAATACCCACTCATTTGGTTCACTCGCTCAGATGTGTCCAGAGAGATGCTGCAGTGTATCATACTAACAGTTTGTGTGCTTGGTTCAGATCCACTCTCATGAACTGGCTTTACAGAATATACAGTGGCTTCTGCTGCACAGAGTGCGCTGATTTACTTTTAATAACAGGCTTAGTTTCTCACAGTTCTGTTTTATAGTCAGAAATTAGCATACTTGGAACGCGCTCCATGGTCGGATAGTATCACTATTTAATTTTTCCAGTGTACAGCACCACAGCAATTGAAGTGCCGAGCATCTTTGGCCTGAGAGCACTTTCGGCTGGGTGTATGCACTCAGGCTATCACATCACACACAGGTAGCGCATCTCAGTGAGTGCTCTCCAGCTCGTGCTGATTTAACGGCACATTGGTCCGCCGCCTCCGCCAGCTTAAAGCCCATCAGTTATGCATCACTGGATGTTGAGTTGACTTGTTATCAGGTTTTTTTTTCCCTGATTATTTAATTTGAAACTTAACCTGGTCCTCCTCAGTCAGGAGGTCTGAGATTACAGCAGAGGCCAGCAGCTGTGGAGAAGGCTCAGACCCAGGGGTCGACCGGTCAGTGAAAAGCAACGCAGACAAGACTGCCTGGCTGAGTGTTGTGTGTTAACTTTGTGATTCCAGCCTTATTTTGTTGAAACTACAAAGGCTGCAAATCTCAACTGGCAAATTGCTGTTATTTTAGTTTTGGGAAAAAGTTCCCATGGGAGAACATTCATCTTACTAGAGACAAGCACTTCATTCTGTTTTTATCACAGAGAAGCAGCAAAGGAAACAGCAGCAGTAAAGACGTTCAAAAGTGTCATTAAAAACACTAAATCAAATGTTTTCACAGCCCTGCTGAACAGAGAATGGCCAATGAACACTCACTATTGTATTTTTCTGCCTGTTTGTCAGGCTGATAACTCCCAGATGTCAGCTCCAGGGCTCCGGGCGTTGCAGGCCTGAAGTATGCCCCAGCAAAGTGCAGGCTGCCTGGGAGCAGAGCTCTGCCAGCTGGCCCTGTCTGCCCCCGGGTTTCAGGAGCCACAGGCGCGTCATGGACACACTATCTGACTCCCTGTCACGTGTTCATGCACATACACACACACTTGCACCGGCACATATGTTCATGCATTATTTTACAGTAGCACGTTTGCACGTGCGTGCACATGCCTACATCGAGGCTGGCACACATGATTTGCCATGTGTGCACACAAGCGTGACTGAAGTCACCATACATGCACATACAATGTCTGCACACGCACGCACACACATATTTAAACAAGGAAAAAAAAAAATCCCCAAACTCTAATAGGCGCCTAGCTGCCTGGCAGCTCACAGAAAGCATGTTCCAGTTTTTGCTCCTTGCCTTTGTAATTCTGATATTGTCACAATGCCAACAGCCTGTCATCCGCCTTGCTGTTTGAAAGTGACAGTCCACATGCAGCCTCTACGCCGATATCATCCACAAGCAGACCCACAATAAAGGATGTCTCCCTTTCATTGTCTCTCTCCGTGTCTGTCTCCCTGCCTGACTGTCTCTCCCCTTGCTTTCGGTATTGGCAACATTTCCAAAGGAATGTTGGGGCCAAACCAACCTTGTTATCATCGGGCCTGATGGGCCGCTTTCTGATTGGCTGCTTTCTGATTGGCGTGTAGAGCAACTATTCATTGATTGTGTTTTTCTGCCAATAGCCAGGAAAGTGGAAAAGGACTTTATCAGGGTAACGGTTTGAGCACACATGAGGAGGAGCATGCTCACAGAGCCCTGAATGTTTCTGTATTTACGACAGTCCATATGCGCTGACATAGAGACAGTCCTGATGACTCATCACTATCATCTACCAGAGTGTTGTTTACCCTGTCATATGTTGCATACTTGTTTGTTTTCTCTATGTTTATTGTTTGTTTAAAATGAGCATCTGCAAATACACACACACACACACACACATACACACAGACAGAGACTGGTTCCACCTGCTGACCGTGGAGCAGACTGGCACACTCCCTGTCTCCCTCATGCCAGTTGGTACCTGTGAGTGTTTTGGATGAGCGGCGCTGGAACACATGTGATCTTATCAGAGTAACACATCTGGTCGCATCTTTCCTCTCTCTGTCCTGTCTCTCCATCCGCCCTGGTCACCCGCTCCCTCTGCATCCTGCTGCTGCTCAGATAAAGCAGCAGGCCTGGCTGTCCACAGACCTGCACTGAGCTGCGAATGTGCAAAGACGTGAAACAAAAGATGAAAAATGTACAGTGTGTTTGCTCAGGTGTGGCTCACAGGCAATGCAGTTGTTTATTGATAGGATGAACTGTCTGCCCGTGTTTGGCATCTCAATATGTCTGCGGTCACTGGTGTGCATGTGTGTGTGTGCTTTTAACCGACATAGTGACGTCGTCCAGGTGGAATAGGCTTTTGCTTCAGGTGACAGCAGCACACTGCCAGCAAATGTGTGTGTATGCAGGCTGCGGAGTGCACAACAGGATTAGGTGGATTACAGCAATGCAACAATCTCACACAGGAGGATCAGAACAAACACATCTTTTACACAACCTTTTCAGCCGTATTTCACCTGTCAGGATGAGTAAGCTGCAGCTGTGGCCCACACATCCTTACATATGCATGACCCAAAGTACCCTGGTGCTACATGAATGTACTGTAGCATCAAAATAAGAACGGAAACAAGTCAGTGACACTATCTTAGAGAAGTCTGTGAATATTCTCATTCATCCAGGTCATAGTTATCTTCAAGGAGATTGAATCAAACGCAACTGGATTTTTGGTTTTTGCCTTTTTTGAAGACGTTTCACCTCTCATCCAAGAGGCTTCATCAGTTCATGCTCGCTGACTAGGCTGAGACTAGTCTCTTAGAGAACAGTAGAGATTTTCAGAAAGTCCACATACCATTTGTGCTTTTAACCAGGCTCCACCCAATTCCACTTCCTTCACACAAAGCACAGTCTGCTAGTCATGTAAAAGAATCAAATGTATTGCTTATTGCTTCAACATGTACCAGACTGGTTATAAATCGTCCATTGTGTTCATGGGGAGGAACCTTGTGCAGTTATAATGTCACTGGGCTGATGAAAAGGACAGAGACCAGCAGTAATAATATTGTCTGCTGAAGGACTTGTGTGAGGTTGCAGACACAACACAGCACCGCTGCGGACGATCCGCAGCCACGTAGCCCAGGGGACGTCTCGCTTTCTCCCAGAGAAGCGGAAGCCTTGGGCAGCCTCAGGTATCTTGACAGGGGCCTCATGAAATGTTGCTGCAGCAGCGTTCAGAAAAGTGCTTGTTTGTGTTTCCTTGTGTTCGCCTCTCTGTCACTCTCCCGCTAGTTCCTGTGACACCCCGTGTTTTCGTTTCAATTTTAGCCGAGAAAACGCGTCATTCCGCAGCATTTTACAGATTCATCTTCTGGCCTGTCTCAGCAAGAAAGCATTCTTCAAATGGGATGTGCGAGTATTTCAGTGTGAGATGTAGCATGATATGATACGTTATGATGTGATATATTTGGGCTTTTTTCTTTTCAGGTTGGCATTGAAGAAATGTTGTCGAGAGTCTGGGAGTCCCAACCCAGAGTTATCAAGTTTCCTCGGAAACATCAGAGAGGCTCCTCTGCCAATGGGCTGAGGCGACAGAAGAGGGACTGGGTCATCCCACCTATCAACGTGCCAGAGAACGCCAGAGGTCCCTTTCCCCATATGCTCGTCAGAGTGAGTCTGTCTGCACCCGTCCCACAAATACTGTCGTTTTCTTTTCCCTCAAAGTGAGTCTCATAGATAGATAGATAGATAGATAGATAGATAGATAGATAGATAGATAGATAGATAGATAGATAGATAGATAGTCTCATAGATAGATAGATAGATAGATAGATAGATAGATAGATAGATAGATAGATAGATAGATAGATAGATAGATAGATAGATAGATAGATAGATAGATAGCCTCAGCAGGTGAAAAGCTCTGCTCTTGTTTCCAATTTAAGTCAAGATGCCAGGGGATGTGTCTGCTGGCCCTCCGACAGGCAGACAGGGAAAAAAATATTCTTTTTTTTGAAGCACAAAACATGCATTTCATGATCGGTTCCAGAAGAATAGTTCTAAGGATTCTCTCCCAATTTTTACCAGCGGGCCTGAGACTTCATAGTACTTGTCTTTGTAGATTACAATGCGTCTGCACTGATGAGTGAGTTTTGTTGACATCAGTGTTAGACTGAAGTTAAAAAGAAAAGGTTTCAAGCAGTTTTGGAGAGCAGACAGAAAGTTTGATTGAGTATTCTGGATAAAAAAAAAAACAAGCAGTACTTTCAGTTGAGTTTTTATTTGATTTGTTGTGATCAATGGAAATGATGCAGCGTGGAGGCACAAAAATTAGTGACACAGTCAAAGAGGAAAAAAACAACTAACAGAATTAATTATCTTTATTTGGACATTTTTCTAGAAAACCTAATAGAACAAGGTGTTCACAACTTTACATGTGTTTACAACGTTGACATGAGGCGCATACATTCTAACCACACATCCACTTTTGCAGCTTTACAGTTCTCACACCTTTGTAATTACAACCAGTGGATGACAGTACCAGTTTGTCATGGAGGCATCACGCTCTCAGCTCTGTGGTGCTTCTCCACACTGCTTCATTCACTGCCTCTTATCAGTCTTCCAGACACACAAGCAGCTTTCTGCTGCCATTTCTGACATTCTGTCTCTCTCTCACTGTCTCTCTCTCTCTCCACATACACACACACACACAACATACAGACTCACACAAAGTCCCTCACGCCCATTTGTACAGCAAGGCTTACACTCCCGGATTACAGAAATCGCCTTTCACCAGTGTGTTGGCAAGAGGGCAGATTTTCCACGACAGCGTGGAGCCACTCACCCCCACAAACACTCAGCAGGCCTGTGCCGTGTCAGGGGAGACACCAAATTGTCCTGCTCTGCTGGAGAAATGGACCCTTTTGTATCCTCTTTTCACACGTCAGGTGTGAGATGGTTGGATTAGACCTCAAGGGTCTCCTTTGTGTGTGTGCAGGATCTTCTCCCTTTCCCCATCTCACATACTGCTGTGTATTGTGTTCCGCCTCAGTATAGGTGTGTCTCAGGTCTTAGTCGTAGCTGAAAGCAGAGCGCCACGGGGGATGTGACTCCGTTAGTCTCGGAGCTCATCTGTGCCCGACTGGTTCTGCCGCCCACCTCGTCACTGTGACAGGCAGCTGTGGAGAGGAGCAGAGGGGGCTTCCTGCTTCATCTTTTGGGTCTCAGAAGTGGTCACGATCAACCTTTAAAGCTGGCACACATTCAGGGCACAAGAGTCTTTGACTCTTTGCATCTGATTCTACAGTGGCGCTCTCACACAGGCAGGTTCAGCAGGTTTCAATAGACCAACTCAGCCTCCGAGTGTAATCACCACTGTGAAATCATGAAGAGTTGTGCGACAGAGCAGTGGCAGTTTTCTGTTGGATACGGTTGATTCTAATGACACAGAGACGGATCCAGTTCCATGTATCATATAAAACAAAGCCTCTGCTGTCTTATCTACAACCGAATCAGTTCATCTATAGATCCAGTCCTTAGATCAGTGCTTCTGTTTTGTTATGTATTCTAGTTGCATTCGGATGTTCCTTCAATGAGATATAGACCACTGCAATCAAAGCACACCCCACCCCACCCCACCCCCCGTTGCAGGTGAAGTTTTACTTTAAAAGCAAAATGTGATACGACATTTTCATCACAAGCAATGTGTGCTTTGATTTCACAAGTTGGGAATATTCAATAGCCAAAAAGAGTTCATCTGTATATGTCTCTTCTAATGATGTTTTTCATAAGACAAAATAACCCAGTTGTCAGGTCTTGTCAGAGAATGCAATATTTAAAAATCGCATAAAACAAATGATGGTTTATCAATAGTAATTAGGGTCAAAGGTTTAATTAATTGATTGATTAAATGAGTCATATTGGCCAGCCCTGTTTGAACTCAAACAAACAACAAATTCACAAAGGATCCTGTAGACTGCTGGCCATCTTTAACTCGACATGTACGGTCCAGTCGAGAAGAACCCAGAGTAATGCATGGAGATGGCCAGGACTGCCATTGTGTTCAAAGGGAAAATGCTGCGGCTGTCAAATAATTTGACTTGACAGATGTAAGTGGAGTGGAAACGGAGAGGTTAGGAAACAGCTTGAGGTAAATGGACACTAAGTTGGATGGCAAGAACGGCCGTTTTTGAGAAACTGAAAAGCAGAGTGAAATTCCCCAAAAACAGGAAAAAAATAGGGAGTCTTTGGAGAGTGCTGTAAATCTGCAGGGTGATGGAGGCCAACATTAGTTTCAGGCCATTTGTGGCATTCTCATCTCACCCGTCTCCTGCAGCACCTACACTGCGACCAATGAGGCAAAACTGATGGAAAGCAGCCCGAATGAGGGAGAGAAGAGTCTCTCCTTTCATTTAACCAGGCCTCCAACTCTCTCCCTCTCTTTCCCTCTCTCACAGTCTCTCTCTATCTGTCTCTCTCTCTCTCTCTCTCTCTCTCTGACCCACAGTTAGGACAAGGAGTTGAACAATATGAGCAGGACATAATTGCAGATGGTTATTTTTAATATTCTCCAATTCCAGAGCCAGAGAAAAGACAAAAGAGACATATCTGTGTTCTCTACTTCTTTTGCTCTGCATGACTCCGTGCCCTCTCCACGGAGCAAAATGAAACCGCAATGATATCTGTATCTATAATGATGAGCTTTATCACACATTCACATTCGGGAAGAAAAATGAAGGCCTCAAGGTGAATAGGTGAACTGGCTTATTCAGGGGCACCTCACTGTGATTCAGTTCACCTCATTATTTTGAATAGGCCATTAAAGCATTGCTCATGGCTAATATAATAAGATACAGCATAGTCTTGAATGGGTCACATTCAGGAGACCCCTCAGTTCTATCAGACACAAAACAATAAAAACAACTGTTTAAGTTAACTTTTGCAGGACAACGCTACTCAAACTCTGTAAACAGAAGTAATATATAGCTTTTTATTGTTTCTTTAATTTGGTTTACTCTGCCATGCACCTGAAGTGTATATGATATATAGTGTGTCTGTGTGTCTGTGTGTGGGGGGGGGGGGGGGGGGGGGGGGGGGGTTAAATGGGGGAATTAAATGTTAAATGACATTGTAATGTCTGTACTGCTGTTTGCCATTTAAAATGAAAACAACACAGTGGTTTATTTACAGCCTCATATTGCACTGTGTATTTCATTACAGCACATAATGAGTTCATAATATGCTGTTTGGATCATCTTGTTTTGGCTGCAGTTTTATTGCGTCCCGTGTGCGTTCAAATACGTGGTGCCTGGGATGTGTGTGTGTGTGTGGGGCACATGTGGGTGCATGGCTGCATGAGGTGTAGGACAAAACAGAAGCCACAAATGACATTACTCCAAAGTCCCAATGTATTTAAATATAACAGAGTTATTGACCCAAACCAAACCCAGTACATCAATATGACTCTATTCAGTTACAATCATTCAAGCCGTAATGTTTTAAAACTTAGAATAACTTAATTCTCAGTCTACATACATGTGTCTGAGCTAAAAAGCTAAAGCTATCTATTTATTCAGTTCATCCTTTAGTTGCTTCGTGGTGCAGACTGTTTGTTGACATGTCTCACTCTGGCGTAAAAGTTTCTAGCACACCCCTCACTCCCTTTTCTTCCTGACTCCCATCCCAGAATCCAGGAACTTCTTTGTGTTGAATCATTAACAATAACAACAAAGTCTTCAGGAGTGAAGTTCATGTTAATCTTGTGCCACATACTTTACTTCTTCATGATGATAATAAGTTGTCAAACCCACCATCTCCTAAAGATCTGCCAAAGTACTTCTCCCGTCTCAAGTCTTTTTCCAGGTCTGCTGGAGCTGTCCTGACATGATTATATATAATATATAATAATAGATTATTGTGGCTATTTAGAGCCATTTAGAGCATGCTCTTGAATCTTGTGTTAACCCTCAGACAAAATGTGAAGCACTGTATTCATTAGCCCTAGACCATAGCTGTGGTTATGGCTATGTATGTGGACGGCAGTGCAGTCAATTGCTGTGTCCGAAATCACTCACTCGCTCCCTACTCCCTACATAGGGAAATAAATGTAGTGCACTATATAGGGAGCTCAACAGAAAAATCTTTCGGACACTACTCTCGTCGCCGGTAATTACGTCATCGCTGTCGCACAATTAAAACGTACCACTTGTTTACCACTGCATTTTTATTAAATTTAATTAGAGGCTTTTGATTACTGTCCTGTACTTTTTTTTCGTATTTTGTTATATTTTATAATATTTATGTATATTTCCCTCCCGTCCATCCGCTATTTTCACTTCCGCGCAGCCCAGAGAATTTCTGGCAATGCATGATGGGATATCTTGCTCCGGTTAGTGACCATTGGATGTACACTACATTTCGCGGTGAATTGTGGGATACATTGAGTGCACTATATAGTGGACATGCTATGATCCCTAAGCATTCGGACACCACTACAAAATGGCGTGGTCACTATATAGTGCACTATGTAGGGGTTAGGGGGCGATTTCGGACACAGTCAATGTTTTATGGGCCTTGTGAGAATCTTTGCAAAAACACAAATCTCTTGCAGGATAGAAGGCGTGTTTACACATAAACACATGTGCACACAAGCTTTTGTTTGTCTCCGTTTGTATGTGCCTTTGTGTCATTTTTAGTGCATGTGTAGGTCTGTTTGTTATTCTTAGCATCCCCAGCTGGACAATTAGAAGGTGACAGTGCCATTAGAGCCAGCGCAGTAGTACAAAGCCTGAGTGCTGCAGTGAGTGACACAGTGCTCATCCTCTTACTAAATAACTGTCAGTCGGCTCCGTCCACCCTGACCCCTCTGGCAGCCTCTGTCTGTTGCACCCAAACTCCCCTCTGGACTGTCACTGGCAGCAGCAGCAGCTCCCGAAGCCAAACGTGGTCCTTCTTTCAAGCCCGGGCTCTGACTGATTGGTTGGACGTCACTCGCCTTAGGCACGCCAGAAGGGCTTTCAACTGGCCTCCGGGTGCAGCTGATTGGCTAGGCTGTCAGGGCCGCATGCCTCCTATGGGAGCATGTGGCAGCAGCTTGGGTTGAGGGATGCAATTTGACAATCGCAGAAGGTTGAGTGGAAATGTGCAAGAGCAGCAGAACAATCCCCACTGCCCCTTCCCTCCATCCATAACACTCCCTATATCCTTCTATCTCTGTGTGCCCCCTTTTTTTTTTCACTTAAGTCAGCCTTCCTGCAGCCAACCGTGTCCTCGCTGTAATTATCTGTATTTGTTAGATCTGTTGTACGGTTTACCTATTGTCCTTGTATCGGGTAACACGGGAGAACGGATGTATTTAACAAGCTGAATCTCCCCGGGGCTCCGTGGCCGGTTTGGGGGTGGGTACGACAAGAACATCAGCCACTGCCTCCTCCTTCCCCATTTCCACAATGAGCTAATGCGGCTTTCTTTATAAGGGAGACGGAATGGCTGCATTTGCCCTATTCTTCTCCCACACTGTGAATCAGGGGAATTAATGCCATTGTTAATGCAGAGAGGCCGCTGGTACCTTTCAACAGGACTCTCGCCTCTCGCAGAGCTCATCTAAATTGCCTGGCTAATGCTGTAATTGGGTTTGTGAGTCACTTCTTAACTTCCATTAATATTTGTTCTCCCACTAATTGCCCATTTTTTCCAATCCTACATTTCATTCCTGTGTCTGGTTAATGGTCTGAGGTGGCGGCGCTGACGTGAGTGTACTCACGCAGGCTCGAGAGAGGATATAATCTATTTTTGAGCGGGTACAAAATGTTAAAGCTGCGGGACCCCTACCTCTCGTCTGGGTAATGATGAATGACGTGCTGGATGGCGAGGGAGGTTATTTGAGTGTAAGAGAAAGATGTCAGAGAGGTTTATAGGCAGAACTGGAGGAGCAACCTCCAGATATCTCTGAGCCTTATGAGGTTAGGACAGAAAATATCTCCCATCCAAACACGTCATATCAGCTTTTTTTAAACGAGCACCAAAAGCTTTTATCTGAAGGTTATTTATTGGATGCTGCCAGCACTCAGAATGCTTTCATCTCTTCATTAAAAACCATATTATTTGACCATGCCGCTGCTTTCTCAAATGTTTTCCTCTATGCCTTTCCCCTCTTTCCACTCACCTGTAAGAGTGTGTCATATTAAAACAGCATCACGCCCAAACTATTTCAGCTTTCTTTCTATAAGCTTTGAGGGAAAAAAAAATCTTTAAATCCACTTCACAGGAACATTACCACAGGAAGCCTAAGGAAATCAAGGCACCTGATTGGATTGACCGTGTTAGAGCGTGGGGGAGGATGGATGAATACGAGTGTTGGTACCAGAGCAGACGAGGCGTCCGCAGGTTTGTGCAGATATGACGCTCGCTGCTTCCTCTGCAAAATGAGAGGGGGGGCGTGCAGGCGAGGGCGAGCGAGGGAGAGATATGCAAACTGATACGGCAGCACAAACACAGGCGGAGGACACCAAATGAAAAGAAGGGTAGATAAAGTCGAAAGAAAAACATATATCAGAGTGGCGCGGAGCTCGGTTCGTTCCATATTCAGCTTCCGATCCATAATGGAGTCAGCCGCCTGCCGCAGACGCAGCTGTTCTTTATGAGTCTCTGGGATAACTGTGTGCGACAGTGGCTGTCAGTGGCTCTCACTTGAGAGATATTAAACCTGAGCTCTCTGCATCTTCTCTCTCACAGACCTCCCGTGTGACTATTTTTAAAACCGTCCGCACCGCTCCCTTCTCATGATGTCACTAAACTGACAGGTCTTACTGCTCTTTATCACCACACTCTCGCATCCGAGGTCGTTATTATGCCTCTGCGCCGTTGTGCATACCTCCATCCCGTTCCTGTGTGCAAGATGTGTCAGGAGCGAAGGGTGGGAATTTCATTATATTTGGCACAAACGTCCACTTGGGCTTAAGGCTGAATTTGGTAGAATTTGCAAAAAAATAAAATAAAATTATTATCTGAAATTCATCCAGTCAGTCTCGAGGAATGTTGACACAGTGTGACTTGACTGCTTGGCAGAGTTTAAACCCACACACTGGTGGTTCTAGAAGAAAGTTTGAGGCTGGCAAAAACTTGAGGTTCCACATTTTCCGTAATTGGGAATTGTGTTTCCATTTGTCGCCTCATCTCGTTCTTTCTTTCATTCTTTCCTCCCTTCTTCCTTCCTATGTAATTTAGTCGGAGGTTTGTGTTGATGGCCCAGCACACTATTTGAATTCCTCTTCCCCATCAAAAGTAGGGCACATCAGCTTTGAAGAGTGACAAGCGCACAGCAGGAGGAATCAAAGACATGCAAAACTGAAAATTTAAGAGGAAGTTAAAAAGCATGTATTTTTGCCTTTTCCCTCATGTTCAACAAAGAGAAAACAGATCGTGTGCAGCAGCAGAGAAAGGCGAGACATTATCAAACGCAGCAATTTCCAAGGATGCATGTGTAGTTTTCAGATGCACAGATCCTTTTGATAATGCTGTTTAACATAGCAATTCGCCCCTTCGCAGTGACAGATGTGAGGAGCCATGCAGCATCCCCACAAGATTTATTGTCGGATCAGAATAGCACTGAAGTCAGACTGCTCAAGACAGGAAAATCATTTGTCTGTTCCAGCAGGGTAGTGACATTTACTGTCTTTAAATCTAAAATGAAAGTGTCAAACCTGCTGTGAATCCGCTATGGAAAAGCAAAAAACTGAAAGCGTATTTTTTAAATAAATAAAAACACTTAATAGCTTGCCAGCAATTCCCCCCCCTGACAACAGGCAGCTGCGTTGAAAGTTTAAAACCCTTTTATTCCTATTAAAGATGAGATGTATCAGCTTTGAGATGGAATTACAGTAAATCCACAACCCTTCAGGGAAAAATGAGTCTTTACAAGGGGGAAGAGTAAGAGCAAGATGGAGCAGATTAGATGTTGGTTAGCTTTTCAACCCGATTTAAAAACGTCCAAGATTTTATGAGTGCGCGCTGCTTTAAACGTTTTGCACCTGACCAGCTAAACGCCAGTTGCATAAACACAGCACCTCATCCGGAGTCAGTTCCCTCATTAGTTCAATTCTGGACAGGTAAAAAACATCATGCATCATCATGCACATTTTTTTTTTTTAATTGTGTCTTACACGCGACAGTCTCAGGGAGCGGACCTCTACGTCTACGCAGCAGCAGTCAGGAAGTTGTTTCTATTAAAGGCTCCCAAATATTTGGCAGATGCAGTGATAATTAAAGTTGACAGCAATGACAGCTAAAGCGTGACTGACTGAGAGGCTGCCAGGAGGCTTCAGTCACACCCTCTCTGCACCCAGTGGTTGGCAAACATTTCTCCCACAATGCACCTCAGCTGCACATTTAATGCCTTGAAAAATGTACACGTTTATATCCAGGGCACCAAACTGTCATACCTGCGCTATAAACCAAAGTGGAGAGTTATCAATGGCGTCAGTTGCTGGGTTTTGCTGTTGGGCACAGTATTAAATTCTCAAAAGCAGACCTTTCCCATCCTGTACAGTATTTTAAAGACTGGTCCTTTAAATTAATGGACATTTCAAAAATAGTCCCAAGCAAAGTAAAAAAACATCAGACGCTACCAGGTGTATATGCAGAGGTATTACACTGCACTATACTCTGTATCCTAGTGAGAGCAGCACCAGAGGCAACCAATAAATTCAGTCAGGCTGCACATTGCAGCCTATGCATACAAGTGATAATTACAAATATACATTCACTTGGCAGTTTATTTTTTATTAGGCACACTGAGCTAAAACTAATGCAGTCTGATACAACACAGCGGCAATAAATCCTCCCTTTGTGAAGGTGAGAAGTTTGTATTAAATTGTTTCAGCAAGCTGTTAATTCAGGTGCTGAATATTTTTAGACGATGCTGTTTGTGCTGGTGTCGAGCCGTTATTTCCATTATTTCGCTTCAGCTTCAGTGATACAAATGGAGAGAGTGGCAGGGCACAAATAACAGAAACGCCTGAAAGCTACTGCAGGTCGCCGTGGGTTTTATGTAGCGATATTAAGCAGTATAAATCAAATAGCCACACGACTCCATCGAGAATTAACAAGAGAATAAAGGAGCAGAAAAGGTGAAGATGTACAATATACACAACATTAACTCCATCACAGCTGGAGCCGGCGCGCACACAGTGAAAAGGCTGTTGCCAGGTAACGCAGTAGTTGTTGATGCTCTCCTCTGTACAATGAGTAACAAGATCATTTGTGACACACACCTGTCTGAGCACCACTGAGGTCCAGCCTGCTACACATCCAACTTCTCCGCTGGTTCACTCTCAGTGTAAAATATGATATTAGTCTGTTCTGTGACACTGAACTCCTCAACACTCAGCTGAATGAGCTTTGCAGTTACAAAGAAATCATTAGAAAAAAAAAAACGGAAATGTGTTGGTCACAACATCACAGGCACACTTGTTTGTCATAAGTTGCTCGGAATCAGTGATTAATTGAGGTACAACAAACCTGTTATTCTCAATGCCAGGATGCAGCCTTTTTTTCTCCTCTCTCTCCCACGGCTTCTAATTTGTCTCCTTTCATTGGTTGTTGTTTATTTTCACATTTACGAGGCAGAATGGGAACTTGTGCTTATTATTTAACCCAACCTGAAACCATTAACTCAGCGCATAAGTAAGTTTTAACTAAAAGAAAATCACTGCGTGTCGTCAGCTTCAAATCTTATGTTTACGCAGCTAATGATTAAGTACATTGTGATCATGGTACTTTTGAATGTAGAGATGTAGAGAGCATCAGTTACCAAACGTTTTGCTAACTCTGAATCGCCACATAGCGGCTTCAATGGACAGGACCTAATTGAGTCGGCCCTTGCTAATTTGCATTAATGAATTATCCTCCAGACATTAAGAGAGGAATTTAAATACCTCCAGGTAACATTTTTGACATTTCCCATTTTTTTCTCTCTTGTTTTTCCCCCAAAACTCTCCCTTAAGTGTTGTAGTGGCATTCAGCATTGTCCTTTGATAGTGCTGCTGCATGTTGTGTTGAATAAATATGTGGTGTTGTAGCATGATCCCCCGGTGTGGCTCCTGAGTCTGACTCACCGGTGGGGGTTGTCTGAAGTGGCTTGAAGGCAGAGTAAGGTGACTGTGCCCATGAAGCCAGATGAAATAAAGGGGGGGGGGGGGGGAATATGTGTGAAGTGAAGGACTACAACACAGGCCTTTACCACGAGGAGAGAAATATGTGTGAAGTGAAGGACTACAACACAGGCCTTTACCACGAGGACGAGACAAGAGGCTATCAAAGAGTGTAAACCACTGATTCTCATTATTGTGTGACATTAGCCCATAGCACACAGTAACCCTTAATGATCCCTTGGGTGCCTGCAGCACACTGTCCTTTTAATGACTTCCTGGTTGAATGATTGTTGTTCCCTGGAAGCAAGATACTGCTGAGGAACTCCAGCTCCACCCGTGTTTGTCCTTTGCATTGCAGAACATTGTGTTCAGAGAGAAGTTGTTGGTTAAATGCAGAGTACCAGCAAATCAGCAGCATAATTTAGCCCCTGTCCACGCAGGCATCAAACTGTCCATGCAAATAGGGTGATCATGTCGGGTTGGATCAATTAAATGAGATCTGGACAGAGTTAAACTTCACAGTGTGCTAATTCGGCAGCCAGCTGCCCGGCTCAATAGATGGAAATGTATTCCTCTCCGTTCCCTCTGTCCATTGTGCATCACCCTGGGATATAAAAGAATGTTAATTCTTCATCTGATTTCCCCCAACTCCCCATTGTTTTCTCCCCTTATGTCTCCCTGCCTCTGTCCTTCTCCATCCTTCTTCCCACACTGATCGCTCGTCCCACAGGAGCCCAGCAGTTGTCAGTAATCAGGGAAATCAAACTCAAAGAGCTACAAATAGGTCACTTATCTGATGTCTGGTCTGATCTGACGGGAAGAGACAGCCAGTTAAGTCCTTTGCATCTGAGAGAGAGGGGGAGAGAGAGAGAGAGAGAGAGAGAGAGAGGGAGAGAAGGAGCAAAGGAAAGAAATCCCAGCTTTCATCATCAGCATTCAGTCCAAATGACTCAATTGAGAAGTTGTCACTTATGGGATTCCCAGGGCTCTTAGAAGCTTTGCTTCTTCATTTATTCAATTTATTGATATAAGGATTCTTCATTAAGAGACACTGGTGAAATGTGACATCAGGTCTCAGGTGGTTGTGATGTAGAATGTTAAGCAGTCGTGGAGGCACTGGCCGTATGACATGTAAGAGCTCCTTTGTCTCCTCTCGGGGCTCTTACACCAACTACACACAGTCTGCTTTGAAGTCCCAGTGAAGAGACAAATCTCCCTCCGACATGCACACGCACACTCAGACACGCAACTCATGCGCTCGTCCAGCGACAGAGGCAGGAAGCCGTGGCAGGTGAAAGTTTCATGTGTGTGTTTTTTGCCGCATGACGGCCTTGTGAATTATTGAACGGAGCTGGTTCTTTTGATCTGCGCTTTGGTGTGCGCACGGAGAATCTCTTACCCGTCAAACACTTCAGTGCACAGACACACACACGCACACACACACACACAGCCACAAACCAGCTCTTATGCACCACTTTGGTGGTGGTGTTTTCTTTTCTTTTTTTTTTTTGCAGGTTCCCTCAGCTGAGGCAGATGGGACTCTTCATGTTGTGCCATGGTTCATTTTGTTGTTGTTCTGAACAGTGAGTCCCAGCAATGTGTGTCTCCTCACAGTTTCTCCGGCACCTTCTTGTTACTAAAATGCATAATCCATCTGCTCTGCTCCATATTCTCTGTTATCTGAACAGATGACACTGATGATGAGGGTGAACGATCGCATTATGTTATTCTTCATGCTATAGCTTCATCCCGCTTTGACTGGCAGACGGTGGGCGTCTTGAATAATAAATGTAATTATCATTTCAGCGTATCATTGTCTTGCAACAGTGATTACATGTACTGGCAAGTGCAACAGCATGGGTGCACTGATTGATAGGAGTTCTACAATGCTGTACAGTACACCTGAACCTACAGGATCCACATATGGACCCGGTGTGAAATTTAAATTGCAGGTGTGAACGCTCGCTGTCGAGTGTGACGCGGTGGGTGTGAGAAGACTGTGTTAGAAATTAAAAGAGAGGGTGTCATGCTCGAACAGAGAGATGTTTAATGCAGAAGCCGCCGCCACTGCTGAACGGATGAAGTCATTTCATTTTCATGCATGATGTGCAGCCCCACAGACCAGGAAAATTGCACAAGGATGAAGGAGAGAGAGAGAGAGAGAGAGAAAAAAATAATCATGCATTTCTTTTTCCCCCCGTTTTACTGTGATTATTTCCTCTGACTTGTAACCATAGTGATGGCTCAGCCTCCAAAAGAAATGGAAAAAAAGAGAGAGAGAGATATTTGGTGCTTAACCCATAAGAACCCACAGTGACACGGGTGTCTCATGCCATTTAAATGTTATGAAAATTCCCTGCACAGCTTTATCCTTGCCTTAAATTCCCTACAAGATGCACACTGAACATGTGGGTCATGTGACAGGTCATGTGATTCTGTGTTCCCGTAACAACATTTCCAAGTTGTCTCTGTGCCAGGTTGACAAATGTGACAGAACCAGCTTAATTTCCAAAGCCTGTTTTCTGTAGCCAGAGGTTAAGCTTCAAACCATGTTAGCATTCTGACACTTACATAACACGTCGTTGTGTCAGAAAAGAGTGTTCAACGTGTTAGTCTGTCTTATGTCCCCCATCATTTTCCTTCAGGGAGAAATGGGTGCGGTTTGTAAACATCAGTGACAGTTGCATCAAATGCATATTTTCCATTCTTTAGTTGAATGTGGCTGTTTTAAATGTTCTATAGAAGTAGTCAAAGAGTGAAGTTGTGAATATGTTGGGCCTTGAGACCGTTGGTTAGATAAAACAAAGCAAAAAGAATATGTCACATTCGACTCCTACAATTAAAAAAAGTAAAACTTAAATTCATCAGTCGTTTATGAAAAGAATCAAATATTTATAGTAAAATAAATTGCTTCTTGCAGCAAAAGTAAATACGTTTACTATTTAAGCCATGGTAGAACATACCCACTTGTGAACCCTGAAATACAGACAGTGCAGCAGACTTTGACTATTAAGGCATCACACCCATAAATAGTTGGGAAACATTTTAGTTTCATCCAGACATACCTTCACAGCTGGCAAGAAGGTTCTTTTAAGCTTCGTCAAGGTATATAGAGAAACTGCCATGAAGGTAAAGTCAACCATATACTCAGCACGTCGGATCAGATCTTCTGACAGTGGATCTTTTTGCCTCACTGCATATTGTGAATCCTTCAGTCTGTGGGTTCAAAGTGTTACCTCAAAAGAAGGTTTGCAGTGCTGGATGTTATCGTCAGTGTATCTATGGAGCATCCAGTTGACTCTTTCTACTGTACTCCCTCAACTCCCTTTTCATTTCACAGTTTTTTTTTTGTTTTTTTTTTTACTATGTATCTTCCTAGATAATGCTGTAAACATTTTACCCTGGAAATGTTCTAGCTGTTGAACTTGTTTTGTGTTTCTGTGTCTTCAGATCCGCTCAGATCAAGACAAGGATGTTGGTATCCGCTACAGCATCACAGGAGCAGGGGCTGATCAGCCCCCGAGTGGCATCTACAACATAGATCCCATCAGTGGCAACATGTTTGTCACCCAACCCCTGGACAGAGAGGACAGAGCCTCCTACCATGTAAGGACACGCCGACTGTTTGTCTCATCTGTATCCGTTTGCCTTAAGCTCTGATTATGCTTATCTGTGAAATAATGGCATGCTGACCCCCCCCCCCCCCCCCCCCCCCCCCCCCCCCCCCCATCTACATTTCACACTAACAGTAATGCTGAGATTCCAAACACAATCTGGAGGTGGAGCTCTTTCAGAGGACTTGCTGTTCTGTTAACACACTGCCGTCATATCAGCCTCTCCGGGCTCTGACTGATACTGAAACCAGAAAAAAATAGGGGAAGTCTCAAAAAACACACGACCGGTTCCCGTGTTTTTTTTTTTCAGGTTCCTCCCATAGTGCATACATGCTTGTGTGTCTGTAAGGATGTATGTGTGCGTGCATGCATGCGTGTGCATGTGTGTGCGTGCGTGTGACGGTTCCTCTGTGTGCTGCTTCAGTGTTTTACCTTGCCTCCCCACACACATTGTTGAACACTCACCTTGTGCACTCTGCAGCTGTGGCGTTCAAAGGCACCAGCTGACAGCTGTATAGTTAGTCTGATTATGGCCCAGAGGATACACACACACGCGCCCGCGCACACACACATGCGCCCCCACACAAATAAAGCTGGAGGTTTATATAGTTATATGTCTAGCTCCTCTGGACCCTCAGGTTAAACCGTTCCGTGGCTGCATAAATTAAATGTGCACGCCACATGAGACTCGTGTGAACGCCAGGCCATTGGTTAATATATACACATTATAGGTTTCAGCGCATATCGGCAAAGACACGTCGACTCAAAGTTAGTGCTCGTGTCAGGGCCCGTGTGACTGTCAGTATGATAGATGGCTGCGCTGCCGATAGAGCTAATCCAGAAGCATGCTCCTGTCTCGGAGGAAGGACGGAATAATGGAAAGTGGATCTCTTCAGTGTCTGTCAGAGCACACACTCAGCAGTCTGTGCACATTATTAATGCTGAACGCACACATACACACACCATACGTGCAGGGACTGCAAACAAACGCTAAGCCCTGCATGATGGGCGCTCGTGGTTGGTTTGTCTAGTATCATGTGTGCGTGTGTTTTGTTTAGAGTCGGAGGAGCCTCTTGTTACCGTCCTTGCTGCGTTCAGGCTCTGGACACTGCTGCGTGTGTGTTTGTTGTCTTTCCGTACCTGCTCTCACACCCAGCCAGCAAATTGGGATCGATAAAGCAGGAAGGTTATTGGTCCCTGGGAAAGGACAGCTGTTCAGTATACAGTGTCTCTTTGACGCAGCCTGTAGTCAAAACAGCATGTTAGGTTGAGGACACTTCATGCAGCTCCAGTTTAGGCTCCCGTTGACCCATGTTGCTCGTGATATGATGTATGATCTAGTGTTGGAGAATGCAGGCAGTGTATGACCCAAGGGAAATTTAGTCCAGTGCTTACTTTCTTTCAACTTGACAAGAAGTTCCCACCACTGCTGAGCTCTCGCAGGCCAAACTTTGCTTGTTAGTTTTTGGCTGGAGTAAAAAGAGAGACGAGGCTGCAGTTTCTGTCAGACCAGCACCAGGGGGAAGTGATCTGCGAGGTGAGGAGAGTGGGTGTTCGACAGAGCTCCAGCTTTGTCAGACACAGCCTCAGTGAGAGTCAGTGGGGCACATCAGGTTTGAGCAATATGTGTGTGTCTTATTTTCTTTTGTTTGCATGAGTCCGTGTCCTTCAGTGTTCAGTGTTGGGTGAGAGGCAGGGCACGCACATATGCTGAGTTTAGAGTCTCCAGTTAACCGAAGACCAGCACATATGTCTCTGGACTGTGGGAGAAGGCTGGAGTCCCTGGAGACAACATGCAAACTCTCAACAGCAAACCCTCGCATGAACTGGGAACCTTCCTACTGTCAGGCATGGACACACATTTCTGTTCGACCTGATGATGGCACAGGTTCCAGTTCACAGAGCAGATGTTGAAATACATTTGTGGTTGTGGTAGGACACAGCAAAAAGCAAATGCATAGAATTTAAAGTGAATAAAAATGATCCACTAAGAACTTTGAATATTTTTATTTATGTGAATGCAGATCCATCCCACAGTTGTTGAAATCGGTCACTGAGGCAGTTGATGGACAAGCCAACAGTGGAATCGCTAAAAAATACTACTAGTTATAGCAGCATGTCTGACTTGTGAACAGATTTCATCTAAATCTCCATCCTGACCTGATAACAGCAAAAGTAATTTCTTTTTGTAAAATGTTTAAAACACAACACCCAGAATTCATTGCTCCATTATCAAGATTCTCCAGGAAGTGTGATATAAGTAGGGATATAGTGTATGTTAGATGGAGATACCAGTGGCTCAAATACATCTCTCCGTGGTTGCTCCAGTCATAGTAAAGACTCACCTGACTGAATACTGATGTCTGCTCACACATATACATTTGTCTCCACAGCACACACCCTCCTCCTCCAGGCCCTCAGGTCACATTTCCAATTCCTGCACTGAGCACACAGACATAAACAGGGAGACTTCACTGCACACACACGATCCTGCACGCACACAGGTGTAAAATATTCACAAATATCCAAACACCAATCCACAGAAAATAGGACTCACGGAAACACTCACACTTTGACAAAAACAAAAACTCGACAGTGGTTATCACACGCACAGCCGTGCACCAAAGTCGCAGTCACGCATCCCTCAGTGCGCAGCGCTCACAGCTGAGAAAACAGATTGGGCTTGTTTGTTTGTTGTATCCTCTCCATGTTTATTTGCTGTGCTTCAGCCAATGGAAAACGAGCATCACGAGGATCATTAAGTGGCTAAAGAGAGCTCAGTGTGATAGGCTGTGTGCGTCTCCCCAGTGTGTGCGTGTGTGCATGTGTGTGTGTGCGCGCACTTGTGTCAGTGTCCATGTTAATATGCGTAAACATGTGTTTGGGTGCGCGTGCGGATGCTTAAGCGGCGTGTTTGGGTACGTTGTGATGCATGCTTGACAGGCGGGCACAAAAGCCGACATGATTAGTTTTGCAGCGGCGAAGGCAGGTGCCGCCATTCAGTCTTTCACATCACCCCACAATGCATCACAGCTTCCTGTGAATAGGCTGGCAGGCAGATCCTCCTCGACGGTGTAGTGGCAGACAGCGCGTCAGTTTGCAGCAGCCCGAGAGCCCGTCTCCTCTTACCCAGCCATATGAGTGAAGAACGTTTGCACAGAGGATATGATTTTCTAGGCAATTGAATGAGAGTAATGTCAGTCATGGTGAACGGTGGCGCTGTGGTTCCAGGCTATTACAAAGCTTTGCGTTATGTTGGGGATCATTAGCGGGGGATTGGTGGGGAGCAGAGGGTGTGTAGCAGCAGCACTGCAGATTAAGACATCCCAGTGTCGATGATGATTGCTTTTGTCAGTCCTCCCTGTTCGAGCCCCCGCACCCCCCACACTGCCTCTTTGTATTTTCACCTCTCATTTGCTTACACAAGGCTCCAGTCGCTCGCCTCCCCTCCTTCTTCCCATTGCCTGCACACCCACCCCCCCTCCCCCCACTCCTCCATGCTCTCTCCATTCTCCCACTGAGAATGGCGAGGGGAACTGCTCATCGGCGAGCGCCATCCATCCAAATGGCTTTGTCAAAACAAGTTGAGACAAACATTCTCCCCAGAAGAAAGAGAAGCCACAGCTTGAGCAGCAACACCTCTCTGATGTTCTCTAGGTCTCTGGCTGTGCTAACAACAAAATAGGTGTTGTTTGTGTCTGGTATATTTCACTACTTTGCCCCCGTCAGTGTTGTTGTCGTATTTGCCAAGATGCCGACAGGGTACTCGTGTCCTGCTGGCAGACAAGCAGCCAGAAATAGTCGTACAGTGTCCTGACTTTGTTCCAGTCCAACGCAGACTGTTTACGTTCATATCATTTACGCCAATGGTCTGTTGCCATTTGAACGACATGTCTTAATCCAACCTAATATTCACCGTTCACCAATCACCTTTCATTTCTCTATGCTCTTTTTTTTTGTGAACAACTGTTTTATTGGCATTATAATTTCTCACAACAAGAACAGACATTACAGATATTTTCAACTACAGGTCACTTCCGGTCTCTCATTTCTCTATGCTCTGATGTGTATTCACAGCTCCGTGCCCATGCAGTGGACATGAACGGTAACCAGGTGGAGAATCCAATCGATCTGTACATCTATGTGATCGACATGAACGACAACAGACCCGAGTTCCACAACCAGGTGTACAACGGCTCTGTGGCTGAAGGGTCCAAACCAGGTAAGAGATGGACAGTTCAAATGTATTATTCCGACTGACGCTT
The DNA here is from genome assembly GCA_016785345.1 of Trinectes maculatus. Lineage (NCBI taxonomy): Eukaryota > Metazoa > Chordata > Actinopteri > Pleuronectiformes > Achiridae > Trinectes > Trinectes maculatus. The sequence continues at coordinate 222,995 of JAFBJQ010000994.1, forward strand.
GTCAGCCGATTGTGAAATGTTCATTAACAAGATACATTTCTGTGCTCGGGTTCATTTTTCACTGTCTGTCACAGTCCAGCTGGTGCAGTGTCCCAGCTGACACACATTAATTTATAAGATACATTTGATTTGCATTGCCATGAACCACTGTATTGTAATGGTGGAAAGTAATTTACTCTTCGGCTGTGAGCGTCACTGTGACGGCCGTTCAGTCACTCTGCTGATGCGCCTGAGTTTAAATTGGTAACATGGTCAGTGGGCAGTTCCAATCAATAATCATCCCATATAAATAGATCAGGTCTATTCCAGTCCTCAGGAGAGTGCTTATCAATCTGTTTTTATTCAGAGGCAACTACACGTCCACATCCTGAGGTTAATCAAGCGCAACTGTTATAACTGTTAAACCTGCATCTGCTGAGATGATGCAAATGTAGCAACTGATCCTATTAGTTCCTCAAAATTATTATTCATTATGCGTGTATTCATTTGAAAACAAAACACAAAGGGACAATGAAAAACTGAGCGAGTAAAGCAGACGCTTACGTGTTGTTAAGTTCACCTCTCTCAAACAGCTGCTAAAGTGGCTGTGACCCTTAGCGGCCTGTTTTGATGCCGTGTCAGGGAGGTGACCACAGTGTGAGACTTAAAAACAAAAACGCTGCTGAAGAAAAATAGTGCCATTTGAGAGGAGAAAACAGGAAAAAGGTTTAAAAAAACATTGTTGCCACAACAGCGTTTGCACCACAGTAAATTGTGTTGTGTGTGTTAATGTACTGATCATGGCCACCTTTTGAGACGGTGTACAAACACCACCATAGCTTTCATAATTACAAAACTGTAATCATAAAAGTTTTTTTCAAACCTACTTAAAACTTGAGGAATGTGGCTATAGAAAATGAAAGAGCTTTCACCTTGTGCTGAAGGACTACTGTACGTGCTGAAACTGCCGTCTCGTCAGATTCTCACAATCCTTTTTAAATGGCTTGAGCGAGTGTATCACTATTTGAATGTGAAGGCATTTTGTGTTGTTGTGTCGATATAATACTTTACCAACAGAATATCTCCCGTTTTCTGGCTCACTACCCGTGGCTTTAAATAGACTTGGATGAAACTATTTAGAATTAGCCTCAATTTGAAATGTTGTCTGCTCAGATGAAGGGAAGCTGATGAGATATTTGTGTTACAGTATCTTGGCTGGGCGCCTCATTATCAGATGCTGCAGAGCATGGCGCGATGCAGACCTTCTGAACTGGGGAACGGAGCTGTGGTCAGTGCCAAGCGAGAGGCAGGAGCAGAATGTGCAAGTAGCTCTCGTGTCTCGACTGAAAGAACTCCTGCTCTAACAATCAGACCCCGAGGACCCGTGTGTTACTTCACAGTCTGCGGATATTGTTCTGCTACAGTTAAATCTCAGGGGGATTTGTGCACAATATAGGGAGGCGTGTTGTGTGTGTGTGTGTGTGTGTGTGTTTGTGTGTATGGATGAGTATGTTTCTGTTTATGCCTCTGCGTGTGTGTGTGTGTGTGTGTGTGTGTGTGGAGAGTAGTGGTTACTCCTCAGTGGAGCGCAGGTCTACAGTATATACACAACTCCTAATTAGTGAGGGCATCCAGACATTCCCACAGCTGCTTTCTTCGTTTTTCACTCTCACACTCTCTGCTTTGTGTAAAATGAGAGCGCTCCATGACAAAACTATTTGAAGCGCGTTTTGTTTTGAGCTCAGTGCAATCTGTTAAACCAATTAACAAGAAACATATTTACCCATGTATGGTATAATTGCTCTGCTCTTCATTGGACAGTCACTGTCACGTGGCGCTAGTCCGTGGAGCACACAGTGTCAGGGGTTGGGGGTTTGAGGAAGATCAGTCACTGGTCTTTGAATTGATGAATTTTAATTGGGCCAATATGCTGCAAAGCCTTGTTTACCTAATTGCCTGTTAATTAGAAAAAAAAAACAAACAAACAACAAGATTGAGTGTGATTCATCTTCAGTGTAGGTTCGAGGAGACATTTAATAATTTTCTGGCCCATTTAAGCCTTTAATATGTTGTCTGCCAGTCAGGTCCTTTACTCACTATTAATGGACACATGTACAGGCTTATGTGAATTGTTTTTCCAGAGTTTATTCCCAGCTGAATCTATTCGAAACCTGCAAACAGAGAAGAGGAAACACACCAACAACCATGACATAACGCCTTTTTTTCAGGTAGTGCACATTAATTATTGCTCCATGCACAGCTTACACAGAATCTTAAAGCACATTGCAACCACTGAAACATGAACATTCATCAAATGAGCCATCTGAATTAAAACATGGAGGAATCTGCACACACTGGCACAGCTTGGTCTCAGTGCAGACTTCACATTCTCTTTACTCTGTTTACATGTGCGTCCGCTCAGGAATTCCCCACTAATCTACTCCTCTCTTTTTGACCAAGAAAATTCAGTGTTACATTTCTGTCAGAAACACTGTGATATGCATTTCTTGTAAACAATATATATCTGCAACACACTGCAGTGCAATGTTGCAGGAAATGTATGGAACACAACTGACATCAGAGCAGAGAACCTGAATGTTTAACTGCGTAATGTCTCTCCATTGGAGTTTCACTGGGATTCTCTTTAATATGTAAGTTTAAAGAAAATGAACAACAGTCTTAATCTTTTATCTTAAAGGATATCGTCAGATTATAGTTATCAGATTTTTCTTGCCCATATTTTACGATATAGACGTCATATCACATTTGACTGACATTTTCCAGGATTCAGAAGAGCCGTGAGATTACCGCTTCACCGATCCTCCAGTGCACATTTTGCATTTGCATGTGGCTTAAATTATTCCATGGAATAGAAAAGATGACCATGAAAATCCCTCAGGCATTACCTCAGCATTGCAGGTGATGGCGGCTGCTCTGGGCAGACTGGAATACCTGAATACCTGGTCTCACACAGCAGGTTTGACCAGTGGTGAAACATTGAAGAATAGTCATGTGATGTCACAGCTACACAGTCACCACTGTAAGCCCATAAAATCCAGCATGGCTCACCTCAACTCATCATCCAGTCTTGTATTCCGTTTTAGTGTTAACCTGAAAACTGCTTTCTTCAGTGCTCATCCTTTGCAGTTAGCACAGTACTGTAGCGACCTTCAGCTTGTTTACAGTGATTGTTGTTGCTGAGCGTTGCTCACATTATGGCTTTTCAGGTATATTTTCTTATTTGTACCAAAACTAAAAATTAAACGCCAGAAAGTTTTAGATATGAGGTACCAAAACATTAAAACGGCAAAACAACTCATTTCTATCATTAATATCAAAAACATAAGGACATGATACAAGGACATAAGGATGTTTATATGTCATTGCATTGCTACATTGAAATTTTGGTGGCACTCTCAAGGCAAGGTTTCAACAACACATCCATATTAAAATACTTAAAAAATCGAATCATGTACGCTTGGTGCACAGTCAGTTCAGTGTTTCTAATCACGACTGTCTCAGCACAACAATGAGATATGATGTATAAACTGAAGTAGTGTTTCTTTACGAAATTTTCCACCACATCAATAAGAAAGACGATGAATCATCCCATGAACAAAGCCCCCTCATCTTCAGTCTTCACAATGAACCTCTGTTCAACACAAACAGTTTGAAACAGTTTGTAACATTTCTGTAATGGCAGAAAACTGTCATTGTCCAATGTTTGTGCTTTTCTGAATGCCATGAGAAAAAGAGACGTGTAAAACTGCAGCAGTATCACGTAGTGTATCTACAGACTAGATATCAAAGGCTCCCTGAAGCATTACAACCAATCGTCACATCTAGCGCTGCGTGAAAGCCATCAAAGAGGGAGACCTACAGGGAACCACCCTTATCGCCATCACCAGATGTTACACAGAGAGAGATCCGATCAAACTGTCACTCAGGATGTGTTACAAACAGCTCCCGCTCAGCACCAAACGAACCTGCCACTAATAGAATTTAATTTGTACCAGCAATCAAACCTAACGAAACAGTACACGACTGACTGAGTGAGCTGATCACGCTCAGGTCTCGTTAATTAGAAATAAATGAGGTTTGCCGCGAAAGCAGGAGGCCAATCCTGTGAAATCTGTTGAAACGGTTAAACGTGTTCAATACGTTGGCTAAAAGGAGGGCTAACGTACAGTACACATAGAAAACATATAAAATACTGCTGCATTTCCAAGGAAACCTAAATGATCGAAAACTCTTCAAGGCACTGACATGAGACGGGTCGCGTTAAGTGGCTTCACATAAGGGTTTGTCGACAAGGTCTCACTCCTTCAGAAAGCTCTTGTGTTTGGAGACTGTCGTGTACTCCTCTGCCCTGTGGTGCTCATACTACACCTTCCTTCCCCTTCATCCCCCAGTCCTTCCCTTTCATGAACAGGCTTTCACAGAAAGGGTCTCTGAACTGAGAGTGCAGGCTCAGAACCAGATGCTGGGAGCCTTTTCTTACAGTCAATTTGCCCTCCCAGGGGACGGCAGGGCCGCTGTGCCCGTCTCTCTCTCTCTCTCTCTCTGCTGAAGAGTTTGCTAATAGTTGCAGAGAGAGTTAAGAGCATTTCTCCATCGTGCAGGAGGGGGATGTGATTAGGGATTGGCATAGGAGGAGGGAGATGGAGTGATGGAAGCGCGTAGAGGTGGAAGAACAATGCTTTACACAGAGTGTCGGACCTTATTGAAGGATATATATATATATATGAGTTTTGTATTTGCATGAAGTTGCATGTGACTTGCGTGAGACGGATGAAATGAAGCACGGTGTAATTCAATGCTGCAGAGCGGCTGTCATCAGAGCAACTGTCAGTCACATTCTACTGCCTGAATAGTTTTTCAAAATGCCAACTCAGCTGATTTCAGGTGTATATTAAATGGAATGCTCCTGTAAAGAAGCTTTCCACACAGTATGCTAATGAAAGTACTTTTGTACTATCGATTTGTGACCCTGGATAGTTGTAAGCAGATAAAGATCAGCAGGCTTGGCTGCTGTGCAGTAATCTGCATCAAGGTTCCATTTAGCTTCCTGTGCGTTGGATCTGTTTGATTGTCCTGTCTGTAGTGAATGGTCTGAATGGTGTGACTGTCCTTCTCTTACTGGATTTTGTGTCTGCTCTCTTTCACTTTACAAAGGTTTCAACCTTCTCTCTCTCTCTCTCTTTCTTTATACCGCTCAACCCCTCATTCTCCCTCTGTCTTTATCCTCCATCCCATGGCCTCTCTTTTCTTCTACAAGGCAACCACTACCTGCTTTCCACCAAAGAGAGTTCTATCATCTTCCACTTACCATACACAATTCCATACATCCCCTTCCTCCAGTGTTTTGTATTCATATGAGTGCGTACTCCTGCACTTGCTCTGTGGCTTTTATCGATATCCGTCTTCTTTTCCCGCTCTCCTCCCTTTGACTGTGATGCAGATTTTGATTCTGGTCGTCTAAATGTTGACGTTGCGTTTAGACTTCACCAGTGATCTCTGGTCACCAGAGTAAAATGGCCAACCACTGGAAAATTTCAGCTCCAGCGACTTTGCTGGAAAAGCAATTAGGATTTGGAATTAGCGTTTGAATGAAAAGGGAATTAAACGAGCTCAGAGATGAACCCTTTCAGGCATGGCCATCCCTCTTTGAATCTAAAGCCACACCATCATCATATTACTGAATACTCCTTGTCCAAAATTAAAGGCCACTATGTGCTTCATCTTTGCATCGTCTTCCTCCCTACGGGCCTGTAAAGGTGGATTAGATACATTGTCAGTACTTGTTTTTCATCTCCATGTCTTTACTTGGACTCTTCCTTGCTGGACACGATGACAAATCCTGCTTTGAAACATAATGAAGTTTGAAATAGATATTCAAGGCTACAATTATCCTGTCAATGCAGGCTGTCACAGGACTGATGGTGCCATCCAGAACCAATTATGGGAATGGAGACACCTGTAACTGCTTGGGGCCACAAGGGGCAGCCAAATCTGCCACGCAGTCAGCAGGTCCCCAGCTTCACTTCAGACATTTACTTTTATTTACATTTCTTGATGATTAGAAAGGTGATGAAGCCAAACTTTATGCATTCTGCTGTCCGCTAAACATATACAGTGGGTACGGAAAGTATTCAGACCCCTTAAAATTTTTCACTCTTTGTTTCATTGCAGCCATTTGCTAAAATCAAAAAAGTTCATTTTATTTCTCATTAATGTACACTCAGCACCCCATCTTGACTGAAAAAAACAGAAATGTAGGATTTTTGCATATTTATTGAAAAAGAAAAACTGAAATATCACATGGTCATAAGTATTCAGACCCTTTGCTCAGTATTGAGTAGAAGCACCCTTTTGAGCTAGTACAGCCATGAGTATTCTTGGGAATGATGCAACAAGTTTTTCACACCTGGATTTGGGGATCCTCTGCCATTCTTCCTTGCAGATCCTCTCCAGTTCCGTCAGGTTGGATGGTGAATGTTGGTGGACAGCCATTTTCAGGTCTCTCCAGAGATGCTCAATTGGGTTTAGGTCAGGGCTCTGGCTGGGCCAGTCAAGAATGGTCACAGAGTTGTTCCGAAGCCACTCCTTTGTTATTTAAGCTGTGTGCTTAGGGTCATTGTCTTGTTGGAAGGTGAACCTTCGGCCCAGTCTGAGGTCCTGAGCACTCTGGAAGAGGTTTTCTTCCAGGATATCTCTGTACTTGGCTGCATTCATCTTTCCTTCAATTGCAACCAGTCGTCCTGTCCCTGCTGCTGAACACCCCCATAGCAAGATGCTGCCACCGCCATGTTTCACTGTTGGGATTGTATTGGGCAGGTGATAAGCAGTGCCTGGTTTTCTCTACACATACCGCTTAGAATTAATGCCAAAAAGTTCAATCTTCGTCTCATCAGACCAGAGAATCTTATTTCTCACAGTCTGGGAATCCTTCATGTGTTTTTTGGCAAACTCTATGCGGGCTTTCATATGTCTTGCACTGAGGAGAGGCTTCAGTCGGGCCACTCTGTCATAAAGCCCCGACTGATGGAGAGCTGCAGTGATAGTTGACTTTGTGGAACTTTCTCCCATCTCCCTACTGCATCTCTGGAGGTCAGCCACAGTGATGTTTGGGTTCTTCTTTACCTCTCTCACCAGGGCTCTTCTCCCACGATAGCTCAGTTTGGCTGGACGGCCAGGTTTAGGAAGAGTTCTGGTCGTCCCAAACTTCTTCCATTTAAGGATTATGGAGGCCACTGTGCTCTCAGGAACCTTGAGTGCTGCAGAAATTCTTTTGTAACCTTGGCCAGATCTGTGCCTTGCTACAATCTCTGAGCTCTTTGGGCAGCTCCTTCGACCTCATGATTCTCATTTGCTCTGACATGCACACACTCAGAAATGTTTTACCATTGTCTACTTAAAAAAATTAAGGCAACACTGCAAAGTGACACTTAATATAATTGAATAGATTTTAATTACTTCAACTTTGATTAAAAATTCTTGATTTAATTAAGCAAATTTAAACAAAACTATTAAATACAAAATAATGAAATCACTGGTTGAAATACTTTGGATTTACTTATAATATGGCAAATGTTGAGTAAATCCAAATCAATTATACAGGGAAAACTGATTAATATTTACTATGTGTCCGAAAGAAAGTAATTTAGATATACCAAATATTTCTGAAAAAGTGATTTAGATTTATTAATTAATTATTATGTATTAATTTATATTTACTAATTATGTGGATAATATTGATTTATATTTACAAATTTTATGGGTGAAAATGGTGCTATCTTTCTAAATATCTGGATACGAATGATTTAGATTCAATAAATAAAATAAGCTACATCAACTCATAACCTGGAACAATGTTATTTAATTCAACACATTTAAACTGAAATTGTTATTTATCTTTACATAAATTAATCGTTCAAATGAACTTATAATTGGTACCACATGACTTAAAATCTATTTATTGTTATTGATTGTCACTTTGTTGCCATATTTTTTTTATATAGAATCTACTCAATATAATGCGTTCTTTTTTCAAGAATTAACAGAAGGGCAGTTAACAAGTTACCATATTTAAATACAGCAGTTAAACATTTATTTGTGCAACTTCGTTTACACATATATCATGAAAAACAAGAGGAGTGTCTGGTTTTGCCTCTGTGAAAGTGGACTGTGTCACTGGCATCCATGTCCTAAGCTGGTGGCAATGTGTTCATAGTCCATCAAGAAACTCTGTGTTTTCAAGACACAGCCGTCACTTTCCTGGTTATAGTGCAGCATTATCATAATTATGTGGAATTAATTTATATTTACTAATTATGTGGATGAAATTGATTTCTATTTACTAAATATATGGATAATATTGATTTATATTTACTAGTTTTATGGGTGAAAATGGTGCTATCTTTCTAAATATCTGGATACGAATGATTTAGATTCAATAAATAAAATAAGCTACATCAACTCATAACCTGGAACAATGTTATTTAATTCAACACATTTAAACTGAAATTGTTATTTATCTTTACATAAATTAATTGTTCAAATGAACTTATAATTGGTACCACATGACTTAAAATCTATTTAATGTTATTGATTGTCACTTTGTTGCCATATTTTTTTTATATAGAATCTACTCAATATAATGCGTTCTTTTTGCAAGAATTTACAAAAGGCCAGTTAACAAGTTACCATATTTAGAACAACAGCAGTTAAACATTTATTTGTGCAACTTCGTTTACACATATATCATGAAAAACAAGAGGAGTGTCTGGTTTTGCCTCTGTGAAAGTGGACTGTGTCACTGGCATCCATGTCCTAAGCTGGTGGCAATGTGTTCATAGTCCATCAAGAAACTCTGTGTTTTCAAGACACAGCCGTCACTTTCCTGGTTATAGTGCAGCATTATCATTTACTTGTTACTTCTGTAATACCAAGCTACAAAAAACATCACACCCTTCAAATGAGTATGGATAACATTATTTTTGAACAAAATTTGAACACTTAAATGCAGCACAGAATAACTGAGCATTCCAGTGTATTTAGGCTTCCTTTCTTAAGCCAGTAGCTTGCTCTTGAGGCTGTTCACTTTCGGAGAAAGCTTTGAACAGTCCAGCTCGAGGAAGAGTTTCTGAAAGACTTCGAAAGTGTACCTGAGCTCCGTGGGATAGGCAAGATTCACTGCATATGTCAAACCAACAAGCATGGCACAAGCTCTTGGAAAGTTACCCAGAGCGGTCAGGACCTTTGTACCATCTATCACAATTCCGATGTCCTCTGTACCCTCTGACAGATTAGTCTGGATGCTGTAAATTTTCATCCTTTCTACAGCAAGGTCCTGTGCCACACTGTCTTCATCTGCATCCTAAAATAAGGAGAACATTTTGTATTTTAGACTGTACAGCTAAAGGAGATGGTTCTAAATAAATAGAGATTGAAAGAGATATGCATTTCAACTTACATCATACTCTTTAAAGAGCTGATCGGCAGATTCCCCAAGGTACAACATCAGACACCGGATGACAATGTCTCTGGTTATGTTGATGTTAGGATTACTAGGAGCCTGAAATGAAAATGAAAAACATGTTATGTTTATCAGTGGACATATGGTGAGCTGGTAGGCGAGTTTTGTCACCTTTGGGCAAACTAGATGCTTTCCTGGTTCTATGTTTTATGATACGATATGCTGCTGGTTGTACCTTCAAATTTACAGTAGAGGACAAGAAGCAATATTGTTATAACTCTATTTTAACGTTTAAGCTGCTAGAAAATAGGAGTGAGTGGCAGCTGGTGCCGAAAGAGTCAGACGTTTACATTTAACCAGAAAATACACTGGTAAGAGCAGAGTAATGTAAAACATATATAGAACACATTATTTATAATCTATGTATTAAAATGAAAACATTTTGCATGAGCTATGGTCACATTTTTGAGAATGTGTGATAAACATTGTCTAATTCGGTGGCCATACAAACTGCTGTAACTAAAAAGATATGCACTTATTTAATACACATTTTCATAGACAGTCACAGGCTAACATTTCCTCCTGTAGATTTAATATAAATATGGATTAAAAAAACATAATATGGCCAAACTTAGGATACCTTCAGTAGGATAGTCTGCAACCTCAATCCCATGGTCCCGCCTTTGAGTGGAAGAGGTTCAGAAGCCTGGGAGAGTATTCATCCAGCTTGGACATGAACTTCGATTCCAGGTGAACCGTTGTAATTCTGTGAAACTCATCCTGGATCTAAAAGACAAATTATGTAACCTGTATACTATATTTGAAAATACCTGAAGCATCATTTATGAGATGACAGTCACTTAACACATTTTGTATAAAATAGCTGTCCCCTCACAATTGCAAAGGAATGCTTCTGATTACCATACACTTGTAACTCACATTTGATGCCTCAAATAGAGCTGGCCATCTGGCTTTGATGTCCTCTATGGCGGGTGATTGGTTAACGATTTCATTTCTTCGGTGTGCAAAAGTTTTGGCCATCTTTTCTTTGATCAATTTGTTGTTGTCTCTTTTCCTTACTTCAGTTAGCAACTGAATCCTTTCCTGTTCTTGACTTTCCTCATCCTCTCCTGCTGGGTAAGGTGGGAGGTAGTTTACGTCTGCCTTTCGAGGCTTTTTCACATTCTTTGCAGATTTTTGGTCTCCAGGGCTCTTGCGTTTCAAGGCATTGCACATCACTTCAGGAACACCATAGCCTCTGAGTTTGGTGCGATAATTTGCCTTCTTGTATTTGAGGCTTTGTTGCCAGCCATAATAGCCTGAGAAGGAGCCAGGTTCCTTGAGACAAGGATATTTCTTGACAAGTGCCTCAGCGACATCACATATCTGTGCACTTGATGGATAAGCTGTATACATATATATAGTTTCAGCCAGCTTCTCCAATATGTCTGCCTTGACCTTTGAGGTAGTCAGAAGTGTTCCATTCTTTCTGTGGTCTTCATCGGCTCTTTCAAGGCACATCTCAGTCTCATATGCAAACTGTGGAATGGGAAACTGCTTTGGCCATGGCTGACATCGTTCAGTGGTGCTTCTCCGTCTAGGCAGGATAACAGTGTCCACTGAAGATGATGTTCCAGCAGAAGACTCTGTATTTGATGCAGATGACTCTGTATTTGATGCAGATGACTCTGCATAAGATACGGAGTCACAGTCTGTTGACTGTTGACCAAAAGAAATGTCCAAACGTCCATCAACTTGCTGCACGTTAAGAATAATCGGGGCAGCATAGACAACCTTTACAGTGTCTTTGTGTTTAATTTGGTCAGTTTTATGCAGTGTGAAGTAATCTTCAAATTCTGAGTCCAAATACTGAAGACTGAACTCCTCAGAAATTCCAAAGTTCTCTTTCACAATAGTTTGCAGCTCCTCCACAGTCGGTGGGAATCCTGATGGAAGGACCAACTTCTCAATTCAGTCGTCAATGATTACTCGCAGTTTTTCCTCCATCTCTCCGGCCTGATAAGAATATCAACAGACAGAAGCAGACACTTAGACTACACATACAGTAAATACTACAATGAAGAGCCTAGACGTGCCACCAGAAAAAAAAACAAAACAAAACAAACTCAGAGACTATTAATGACAACTGAAATACACTTGAATTTTCACTAAATATTATATTTCCTAATTTTGTCATCACATGATAAATCACTGACAATTAAAAATCAATGGAACTCTGATTATTTTTTGTGTATTGCCATGTATGTTATTAGTTATGTGTCTAATGTAAATTAATGCTGCTATCATATGTGTTGGACCACTTTCAGTTTTATGAATTAAAGGTTGAAAAAAAATACTAAATCTTTTAAAAAGTATTTTTGCATTTCATTTTAACACTAAATTATAAACTATTCAAATATGACAATAAATAATTATTATATTCCCAATTCATTTAACTTTTTAATTCATCAATTTATATGGGCCTTTTAAAGATATATTTGTATGTATTGACACCAAACAAGTTAAAAATTATTATTATTATTACCTAAATGATGAAATCATAACAATATATATGTAAGCCATAATTATAACTGTCATAAAATTGCTCAAAAGAAATTAAAATTCCAGTTGCATGAACCAGGATACAGATAACATGATGTATGTACAGATGTAAGGTTCAATGTAATGTCATTTACCTAAAACAAACAACAGATGTGACGTTTAAGTGTAACCAAGCGTTTTCCTCCCACACTGTACACAGCCAAGGGGTAGACATCACCAAGTTTCTGCTGCTCCCAAAGTGCCATTTTCCCAGTGACCTCCAACTGAAAAGACCTTAGATGCTCTTCATACCAGGCAGCAATTAACTTTACAATGAAGTGTACACAGTTGTCCAAAATAGCAATCTGAATAATCTCAGCAAAATCAGGAAGTCCACCTGTAGAGCCATAGGACAGGATCATCCCAACATTGTACCTTGTTCCATAACAGGTGACAGTCTTGGCTAAAAGCACAACAGACAGAAGTGGTGATGTTTCTCTTAAGAGTCCCTGTATGTCTGGATGCAGCACATTTAAAGGCACCTCAGATATTTTAGTAACACACAGTGCCTGCTTTCCACCATCTGTTTGCAGGTGATATGCCATCAGTATCTGGTGTCGTGTCGAAAGGGTCAACAAGATATTCCTGAAATTGTTAGTGTGCCTCACAACCTTCTTAAAAAAGCTGTGTTTTGCTTCGAAGCGCATTGTCCACACACTCAATCAATGTGGGGTAGTGCTCCAAAAAATGGTGTTTTGGTGTCACGATGTTCAGATATTTTAAAGTCAAGGTATGCAATAGTTTCAAGTGTATGAACAGGAGCAACCACCAGTTCAACTATGTCTTTTAAAGTCAGAAGAACCTGCCAAGCACAATCACCCTCAGGTATCAGTGAACCAACAATGAGTGGCAACAAACGTATTAGGGCTCAGTTTTCATGAGCATTTCCCCCTATAGATTTACGAGTTATGTAATTTTGAGGGATTTCCTGAGGGCTATTGGTTTTGTCTGAGCCCTTATAGGGGAAACATTTAATTAACTCGTTAAGTTGAGTTAAATTAAAGTATTTCTTTCTAGTGAAAACCTGAATACACAATGCTAGTTCCCTTGGAACAATCCCTTCAAAAACATCATGAAGTACATCTGGTGGGTATCCAGAGACAAAGTGAAAGTGAGTCAATTTGTCGGTCAATGGACATGACCGCTTTACACCAAAGAAATGTGTTAAACTGGGATTTTCTTTAACAGTTTGTACATGCAAACTATGGTCCTCCTTTGTACGGGGTGGAAATGCTCCACCTCGCACCTCGTCTGGTACTTGGAAGAATGTCCAAGACAAAACCTACATGTGTATGGCCCTGTGAAACTTTCAACCAGTCCACTGATCGAATGTGCACCGAGATTATCAGCTGCGACACAGTGTACTGTCCCTTTAATACTTTTTCCAGCACTGGGAATGAAAACTTCTTCTTTTTCTAGAGTGACAAGATCATTTAAGAGTGGTTCCAAAACTACTTTGTATTCAAACTGTTTGACATCAACAGCTTTGCAAAGTAAAGTATTGACGTTAATTCAGATTGCAATTCAATTGGCAAATTTGCCAAAATCCAATAAATGGCTGTAATTTTATGTTTTTTCCTTGCGGTTCCTAGAGGGTTATACACCTCAAAATCATCTACATAAAGGATTATTGAGAGTCATGTTTCTTCTCCAGCATAAAAATCATTTTGCCTGTAAAATTTGCCATCAAAAATTGACTTAATATATCCAGTGCTGTTTGAACACCTGGATAAAATTCCGTCTGCAACGTCTTTATTCTTTACAATTTCCTGCAGAGTTTTGAGAATAGGCACATACTGAAAGGTCTTGTTCTTTTGAAAATCAAGAATATATTCAACAGGGTCAACACACTGGAAATGCTCTTTAAAATACCTTCTTCTCTTAAAAGCTGTACTAAGAGGACCACCTGTCCCTAGGGCTGTACTAATGGGATGGAAGTTGCACAGTTGTTCTGCCAAGTCACTTATGAATGCCTGGTCTACAGTGCATTTATTTAATCTCAATGTTGAATCAAGTGTATTTCTAACAACAGCAACAGATGCTGAAGATGAAATGAAGTGAAGGTCTTCAACCAAGGCATCAGTGCACCTCACAGATGCATTGCATATGCTTTCTAGCTTCAGCAGAAGCAAGGCAATTCTTTTCAGAACTAGGTATGATGCACATTCGGGATCACCATCTAGACTAGTTCCCTCATCAGCACTGGCCTCTGATAAATCAGAGAGGTCAGCTGTCTGATTATAGTGTCTTTCATACACAGCTTGCTTAAAATCACTCAAAGTATAGGGTTGATGTCTTCTGCTTTTGTGTTTTAGAAATGTATTGTAAATATTTGTCCGAAAACTGCACCCTTCAAGTACACAAAAGACAGTTTCATGGCCTTTCAGATGATTTCCAATATGCTGAAAGAAGTCCTTCTCCGTAGAACAACTAGCATCACAAACTAAACACGTGAAAGTGGAGATTTGGCTGTAGACATTCCTTAGCGGCATGGTACCTGGACAAATGTGTGCGAAGCGCACTCTGTGTTTTGAATGTGCAAGGGCAACCACCATAGAGACATGGCTGATATTGCCCGCGACCAAATGTTGTGTGCTCTAGTCTGTAATGCTTTAGTAGGTTCCCTTTTGTAGCAGACAAAGACTTGCAGATCTTACACTGCCATCCCATAGGCAAAAACACTAAAGTAATAAGAAAAAAAGGTCCTATTAACTTGTATACAGTATAACTGTATAAGGAGTAACCTACTTCAATAACAGTGCTAATAATTACATATTACCATAGATATACTGCATATCTATGAAAAACATTCTCTATATTTTATGCTGCTTTCATTTCAAATTCAGGTTGGAACTTCAGGTTAAACTGTATCAAATTTGCTTAACAAGCAAAAGTTGATACAAAGATGATTTTTATACAAGTTATCAACATTGTGTTGCAAAACAGTGAACAAACCTTTACACAATATACTGTATGTGAAATAGTGCTGTAGTGTAGTATAACAGCATGTATTTAGTAATTTCTCTGTGCGCGTAAATTATTGTTAGTGTTTACGCTCGCGTGACTTATCACTCAAATATAACACCATAGTTGTGACGCAGAATAAGACGGGGGGCATGACGCGTAAAGCATATTATCAGACGTCCTGACAACATTACGCCAGACAAAGTTTAAAAACTGAAAAAAAGACCGTTTAAAAACGTATCGGGGGCACCGCTGAAGCTCCGACTGACTTTGAATCTGACTCCGACTGATATAGGCTACATTAAACTTAATTTACTGCCAGTAAACTTGTTAGGTAACTCGGGGTAACGCAAAACAATGTTCGACTGTTGTAGCATCATAGATATAAAGTGTTGTGTTGTGATTAAGCCTCTTACCTTGAGCAGATGTCAGTTGACGGCGGCTGTGGCAGACATCAACGTCCGTGTGGAGCAAATGCCTTCGGCGGAAGTGTACCGTGTTTAAAACTACAGAATTCCCATTGAGTAGAATTTATTAATTTTTCGACATTGTTGACTTTACTCATAAAATATTATTAAATTCTATTCAGTGCTTTTGAGCTGATATTATTCAAACAAAAATGAGTAAAATGCAATTGATAAATACTTCAAATTTAATTAAATCAACATAACAATATATCAAACTGCACACAGACATTTTTTTCATGTAACGGTTACTAGTTTTCATTTTGTAAATATTAATTTAGCTTAGTCCCACTTTTTTGAGTGCAGTGAGCTGTAAGGTCTCATATAGACAGGTGTGTGCCTTTCCTAATCAAGTCCAATCAGTTTAATTAAACACAGCTGGACTCCAATGAAGGAGTAGCACCATCTCAAGGAGGATCAAAAGAAATGGACAGCATGTGAGTTAAATATGAGTGTCACAGCAAAGGGTCGGAATACTTATGACCATGTGATATTTCAGTTTCTATTTTTTAATACATTTGCAAAAATGTCTACATTTCTGTTTTTTTCTGTCAAGATGGGGTGCTGAGTGTGCATTAATGAGAAATAAAATGAACTTTTTTGATTTTTGCAAATGGCTGCAATGAAACAAAGAGTGAAAAATGTAAATTTTCTGAGACTCTTCCTTTGTCCATATCATTGACGTTGATATGTTTTTAAAGTCCATCAGAAATGATATATATTTACAGATTCTGGTTCATTTAGACCTGGCAATAGAACATGTAGGTGTTATTACCACTTTTTATCTGCTTGCCTCACTGTCTTCCTTTATACTTCACGTCCTATACCCTTATCTCCTTCCCCTTCCCTGTTCTCAGAATGTCTTCTCATTCAGGCATGTTTGTGCTTCAGCTGTCTTCTCTCACTGCTGCGAGCTGATACTCTTTTTTCTCACAGCAGCAGCAGCGGCGGCAGCCTGTAAATGGCTGCCTGATGGAAAGTGACATTTTCACAGAGCATTGCGAGAGAGGCAAGGTGATCTCTCCCCTTTCCAGCACAAAGTGCTCCTAATTGCCTGATCGCATTTGTGAGCCCAGCTGACAAACTCGTGCAAATCAATAATTCCGCTCGGGGAAGATGCGGGGACACAGGCGCTGTCACCCTGATGCGTGCCGCGAAGACACACACATACAAGCGCATGCATACAGATGTACACACGGATTTGTAAGCAAGTAGGGCCATACATACACTTTTTACCCACACACTCACGCACCCCCTCCACCTCACCACCTCAGCGCTGTCCGACTTAAATGGCAGTGTTTATCTGTGATTCAAAGACAAATAGGGAGAGAGCATGGGAGCATTAAGGGCAGCCACGCTGCTGCTGAGAGCTGAAATAATGGATGGTGGAAATGGCAGAGGACCCAGCACTGCTCATTACTAAATGGAGTCTGTAAAGATGGAAACTTGCCCCCCATCCCCCATCCCCCGTCCCCACCCCTGGCTTGGCTATATACAGAGAACAAACAGCAAAACCTAAAGTTGGGGCTTATTAAACAGATTTTGTTTGCTCCGGCTCTAAAAGGAAGTGGGAGCAGTTTCTAAAGTCTGATTGATTTCTTCTCGTTTATAAATGGCGTTGTTGTCCTCTGAGTTTGCGCGGAGTGTGTTTTCTTGTCTTTGATATTTCCTAACAGTGTTACCAGCAGTAATGACCTTGCATCAAACGTTCAGATAGCTGTATGGATCTTCAAAATGTACAGCGTGTGTACAAAGGACCTTGAACAACAATTCTATTGAAATGATTGTTGCCTTTTTTGCTTTTCTTCCCAACTTGACCTTTCTGACCTTTTGACGCAGTTTTTCAGATTAGTCCTACCTGCGCTGACTCTTCCCAACTAACTAACATTCTCTCCACAGGCTCCTCTGTGATGCAGGTGACGGCCACCGACTCAGACGACTCCACCACGGCGAACGGCATGGTCCGCTACCGCATCCTGTCTCAGACCCCCCACAGCCCCATCCCCAACATGTTTACCATCAACAGCGAGACTGGAGACATAGTTACAGTGGCGGCCGGCCTGGACAGAGAGGTCAGTGTCAACTCAATGACGCTTTGTAGCCCTGCATTACATCTTTTCATCTCAAGTGCCCTCACAGCAATAATTTAAAACTGAAGTCTTAGAATAACTGGTGGTGAATTATCACAGCAGACATATCTTTTTTTTATTGTATTTTTTATCCTGTACTAGAATTTGATCATTGAGCTGCATCTAGGTTCGACAGCCAACCTCAAACCTGTTTCCCTCTGTTTCCCCTCAATGTGTTTTCTCAAAACACTGAACTATTCTCCTTTATCAGCATGACGCATATTCTACCAGCTACCAACTTTTCCCCGTGTCTAAGAACACAGTTGAAAACAATGCAGCAGTTTCACTCAGTCATTTATTATTTCACAAGCCCTCTCTGCAGGGATAACCTTGCAACACATCTACTCACCCACATGCACAGCAAAGTGGTGTTTCACCCCAGTTTGTGTCTCTTATGTTCAAAGGGATGTGGAATCACTCGAATACAGGTTAGCTGCAATAAAAAAGTGAGCTGTTGTAGTGTTGTGTTCAAATCTTTATCTGGCCTGTCAGTTCTGAATGAAGATTAACGACGGTCCCAAAATGTGTTGTAGTAAAGATTCCTGCTTGAATTTACATTCTCACTGGCTATTTGTAAAAGCGTTTTTCAAATCTTTATTATCATCCAATTACTGCAAAATAGTGTGTCAGTTATCTGCCCACTATATATATTTTTTTTTTGGTATGAAATAAAAATAAGATAAGTAATAATTAAATTCCTGAATGTCACTAAACCTTGATTATTTCCCATTGCAACAGCCCTTTAAATAATATTAAACTTAACAATACAAACCAATCGTATGGTCCAAATGATTTTCCTGAAAATGAAAATAAACTATGTACTGTTGTTTTCAGTACAGCGAGGAGATCCGTTATAATGACCGTGCAAGTGTAGCACAACTCTGCTGAAGTTGGGGGAACTTTTGCTTTATTGTCCTCTTTTGTCCATTGTTGTATGTGTGTCTGTTGCTTGCTGTGTTTGTTTGCTAACCCACATCCCACAACCAACACTGCATGCACTGTCCTTGCTCTATCTCTAATCTTATTCTCCTAATGATGCATGGTTGATTTTTTTTTTTTCATCTCACTCTGGATCGGGCGACAGGAGGGATTAGTGCTTCATGGCATCACGGCAAATTGGTCATCCTGCTGCCTTTCCTTCATGTATTGTACAAAGTACACACACACACACACACACACAAAACATCATATATCATATTTCAACTTCATGTCCCCGTGGTGCAACATAAAAAATACAACTGGCAAAGTCAGCCAACCATTCAAATTCATATGATGTCATTATGAGGATAATCCTCAACATCGACGCTGATTTTAACACAGACATAAAAGCACAGATGAATGTGTCTCATAATGTTTCTACTCCCACTGGTCCGTTTTCACACCAACCTCAGCCAGGCAACACAAATGAAAACCGGGTTTTACCAACAGGACGTATTAAGAGACTGATTACAGGTAAAATCTCCAGGAGACAACCAGGTTTTAATAAAAAAAAAAAAAAAAACAATACAAAAATGCTTGTTGCTTATTCAGAGCTGGCAGGACATGTATAGTATAAATGAGCCTGTTGAAGATGGGCCAGCTCTATGTCCCTGTTTCCAGCTTGGCCCAGGCAGCAGCAGTAGCAGCTGATATGAGTGAGGGAAAGCTCATTAATCTGGACCCATCAAGCCAGGCTTAGTCCCACCTGCCCATGATCCTCCCACTAAAACTGGGACACACCTGGGAGTTCACCCACCTGCTGTCAAGGTCATCAACACAAACACAGAAACTGGTAAACACAGAAACGCGGGCACGTATTCTCATACGTACAAACCACCATGCAGTTATGGTTTGTCGTACAGATGCAGTAAAGCTCACACAGAGTGAGGAGAGGCAGCAACGATCTGATAGATCTAATCCCAGGTGTCAGGCTGGATCCTTGCATCAGGGTGTAGACATGTGTATCTTCACAAAAATACAAATCTAGGTACTGCATAGATGTATAGATGTAATGTATTGAAAATGAACACTCAAAAAGTAAATACATCTGCAGTGCTCCTTTATATCACTTCGTCCCATCGCTTTTCCTCACATTATCTAATCCACATCCACCATGTTGCTGTCTAATTGGAATATTTATGTGCTAATTAAGAGGTGAAGCAGGTTTTCTCATGTTGATGGGACATGAGGCTGGAGGCCTGAGCACAACCTTTGATGAGAGCAAATAACCAGCTAGGGTTATTTGCTCTCAAATAACCCTAGCTGGTTATTTGCTAGGGTTATTTGGTTTTTATTGTTAACAATTATATATTGCAGCAAGACGCTCCACGTTATATAGCTAGTTGACATAATGGAATGCATGGGAACCAAGTATCTCTGACCTAGGGTAGGCTGTCTCCATCCTCATCTGTCCTTCAGATATTTAGACTGTCTCCATCCTCACCTGTCCTTCAAATACACAGACTCATGGGAACAGTGTTCCCGTGGACACCTATTCTAAAACAGAGGGTTAGTGGCAGTTGAATACATGGTTACTGCGTACATATTCTACATATGGTTATTGAACACAGAATTTCTGTCACATTTCCCCCTGTTTGATCATACATTGATCACTATATATTGGTCAAATTGGATACATACATTTTCTGTCTGGTTACATACATAGACCCTTGGAAAGACATCAACCTTACAACCCTTGCAAAAGTTTAAGGCATCATTAAGTGAGGTGGAAATTTAGCCTGCTGCTTTTGTAAGCAATCGTTATAAAAAAAATAAAAATAACAAAACAAAAAACAAGAATTAGACAATGTTCGACAGAGTTTCCAATATGAGGTTCCCCATTGATGACCCCAACATACAACCCT
Source organism: Trinectes maculatus (assembly GCA_016785345.1). Lineage (NCBI taxonomy): Eukaryota > Metazoa > Chordata > Actinopteri > Pleuronectiformes > Achiridae > Trinectes > Trinectes maculatus. The sequence continues at coordinate 243,453 of JAFBJQ010000994.1, forward strand.
CTAATCCCCTGAGTGTTGTTGGTTTCTTCACTGGTTTGAGACAAGTGGTGGACCTCCTGCATGTTTTCACCAAGCATTGTCTATCAGAAAATGTCAGAAGGTGATTAGTTTCTTCATTTTCAGTTCAGTCTTACAGTTAGCTCAGTAAGTTAGCTTGTTAATATGACAACATTGAATTTTCACAGTTAGTGAGATTTAGTGGTGTAGGTGTTTCTATGGATCGCCATCCCATTGATGGAGGACAACCAAATAAGATTTCAAATGGAGAAAGATTAAGGTCTGTTCTGTCCTCATGTGAGTAAGCACCAGGGGAGGGGCTTCTACCCATGAAAAACCTGTCTCTGCACAGCATTTGGCCAGTTTGTTTTTCAAACTGCTTTTCCACTGCTTCTCCACCTTGTGGGTGATAAGCACAGCGTTGTTTAGCATTTATGCCCAATACAATACTCAGCAAGATATTGATGGACATATTGATGGACGTATTCCACTGTCCATATGCACAAACTGTGTGCATTGATGAGTGTCTCCCAATTTTTTACTTCAATTCCCTCAGGAATTGATAAATAAACAAATACCCAATCTCATAATCCAATCACGGACTAGTAGATTTAGTGGGCAACGTGAAGAAATCCAAAATGAATGTTTTATGTTTTATTTATCAGATGTACTTCAGAAGCTCTCTTTTACAACGGTCCCTGAAGCAGAATATTTGTGTGAACACTACTCCTCCCACTGAATTTGGGAGGGGTTGTAAAAAATTTTAATCAGGTAGCCATTTACTTTTAGCTCATAAGTGGACCGGCCTATTGAGCAACTCATCATATTTTGTCCCAACTTTATCTTTACTAGAGACTTTTTTTTTCCAGTTGCTTAATTACATCTCGTAATGTCATTTGTGTATGTGTTTGTGTTGCGTGTATTTGCATAACCTGAATGCTGCATAATCTGGGAAGATGTCTCATCATCGTGTTTCACCAGGAGCTGAGCGTCCCCCTTCTTTGATTCTCAGTCGGAAGTGGGCAATAGAAGTAGGCGTGTACGCTGGTCTCCGTCCCCTGAGCTGAGCTGCTGTTGTTACTGCAGCTGCTCCTTCCTCTGCCTCTGCCCCCTCGTCTGACATTTCTCCTCAATCCGCAGGGGTTGTGTGGACAGTCTCTCATCCAATGATCCAAGGAGCCACAGACGAAACAGCTCCCATTGCTATTTTCTTGTCTTAGATCTGTCTGAGACGGTGCATGTGTCATCATTTCTGTCAGTTGAGCTTGGGTTTGTGCCATAGTTAACACAATCTTCTCCTTTGTCTGTGTTCTCTTCAATTCTTTCCGTTTCTGCTTCTCTAACAGAAGCTGTTCAGCAAGTTTAGCATGACGCACTACCTCAGCAAGTGAAGCTCCTTGATATCCGATGCAGGTCCTCTTCACTTCTGTAGAGATTTCAGGACTGTTAGGGAAGGCCACAACATGTATTAAACATAACCTCACGTGGGTACCAACTATGTTGAACCACAGAGGGTCAATTTGGTTATTAGCTAAATAATATTAATGATAATCAGAGATAATCATTAATATCTAGAAATGTTTACTATAAATAGTAAAGACGGGGCACCACCCTGTTACCAGGGACCAATAACCAAATTGAATTTACTTTATCAGTCTCAAAATTTAAAATGGAAGGTGTGAAATCGAGCACTGACTGTGGTAATCCAGCAAGTATTCCAAGTAAACACACAATAATCACAACAACGACAGAGTGAACTATAACAGAAAAAGAATCATACGCAACACTATTCTATCTAGTCTCTGCCCAGACATAAGCCTCTTACTTCACGTTGCTCCCCTCTGTTGGAGTTTGGAACGTGGCGTAGAAGATCCGCTCTGAGTGTCCACAGCGTCCGTGGCTGGGTGTTAGGCGGTCTGTTAACTCGCGCTTCGGCGGTGTAACCTGGCTCTCCTGGCGGCAGCAGTGTGATGGTTTCCTCGGGGCAGCCGGAACGATCACAGATGAGGAACAGGTACCTGGTTCGGTTCGCTTGTCCTCGTGGTGTCTCCGATCAGGGATCGGTGTTGGCTCCAAAACAAAACAAAACAACAGTCTGTGTGCTCCTCCGATGAGTTGCAGACTGTGGCCTGGGCTTAGGGGGAGGATGAAGGAATCCGGAGTTAGGGGGAGGATGAAGGAATCCGGAGTTTTGCAGAAGTACTGCTTCATCAGATCACAGTTCATCCCGATCAGCTTCACGGGTAAAGCCTCTGTCAGAAACTCTTGTTCGATGGCCACTGCGTTTTTGATGATCCTGGTGACGGTTTCTTTGGACGGCCAGGAGGCTCTCTCCAAGACTGGCACCAGGCCCAAGAGACAGAGCAAAAGCAAAAGGAGAGTAAGCAAAAAGCCAGGAATGTCGGATGCAGGGCGCTTTTATCACCTGAGTGATGTCATCAGCACCCCTGGTGGGACCTCTGGCCTTTGGCCAATGGTCATTCGGGGTTTTGCCCCTTGGCTTATGGTCGCCACCCTACTGTAAATCAGGGGTGGGGTCCTGGTTTGGCTTTACTGTCCCAAAATCCGGTTCAAACTGGATTTTGGGGTGCTGGGCCTGCTTTCTTTGTTCTTGGTCACATGTTCTCTCCTCATGATTAGATCATGAGTTTTTTTTTACCTTTGTGATCGGTTAATCATGATCAAATCTCACTCCTTCCATCTGAATAGTCAGAGGGTGCAATTCTATGATCCTCTGTGCAACCTGATTGACCCTACTGCAATATTCGCAATTTGTGTGATAAACTGGATCAATGGCTTTGCGATTGACTCTCAAATCATCTGACAGCTCTGTGAGAGTAGAGGGTGGAATTCTCAAAACCAATACATGTCTCAGCTTAGATGTAGTCGTTCTGAATTCTCTACAAGACTCTGTTAGTCGATCAGCAAACTCTACAATGAGTGTGTGTGTGTGTGTGTGTGTGTGTGTGTGTGTGTGTGTGTTCTCCCTGTTCAAATACATCTGAACAGCCCTCCCCCTACTCCTCCCTGTTTCTTCCTTATGTAAAAGAATTACAAGGTTTGGAATTCAGTCACTCGGCTTCTCTTCCCCCGGGAAGAACATTTCTGCTCCTGTCAGCGGGGATTCCAGAGTTAATCCATGGAGAGAATCCCAGGACGTTCTCTTCTTCTTCTGGCGGTGGTGAGTGTGACCCTGCTGACGGGTCCCAGTGTTCAGGCTGGGAAGATCCTGGTGTTCCCGATGGACGGCAGCCACTGGGTCAACATGAACCTGCTGATCCAAGGCTTCCATTCCAGGGGCCATGAGGTGACCGTGGTCCGAACAGCCACGAGCTGGTATATCAAAGAAAGTTCGCCACATTACAGCTCCATCACTGTCACCTTGCCAGAAGCCATCGGCATAGAGAGTGAGGACTTCTTTGCTTCCTTCCTGTACAAGATCCTGAAGGTCAAGAGCAAGGGGTCCTCTCTAATTGGAACTGTGAAATTTTACTGGGAAATGCTTGGCACCCTGTTGGAACTGCACCACCAGTCCAGCAAAGTGGCCGTAGAAATATTTGAGAACAAGACTCTGCTGCAGAGCATTCGTGATACTCAGTTCGACTTGGTTCTTCTGGACCCGTGTCTGCCTGCCGGGGTTCTGATCGCGCATGAGCTAAAGCTGCCGACTGTTTATAACGTGAGATGGATCTCCGGCGGAGAGGCACACTTTCTAGCTGCTCCGTCGCCGCTGTCCTACGTTCCAGTTGTAGGACATGCTGTGACGGATCAGATGACGTTTGGCCAGAGAGTCGAGAATGTATTTCACTATGTCCTCTACATATGCTTTGACAAGTTCATAGTATGCCCTCTCTATGATAGACTGGTAGAGAGGTACTTCGGTCCAGATGTTAACTTCTACCAGCTCTTGAAGGGGGTAGACATGTGGCTCATGAGGGTAGATTTTGTCTTTGAATTCCCCAGACCCACCATGCCAAACATCGTCTACATCGGTGGGTTTCAGTGTAAGCCTTCTGAGCCTTTACCATCCGAGCTGGAGGCGTTTGTTCAGAGTTCAGGAGAGCACGGATTCATCCTGATGTCTCTGGGAACCCTGGTTAAAAGCCTGCCCATAGAACTTACCAACGAAATCGCTGCTGCTTTTGCCAAAATTCCTCAGAAGGTCATATGGAAGCATGACGGTGAACGCCCTGACAATCTGGGAGACAACACGCTTCTGGTGAAGTGGATGCCTCAGAACGATCTGCTGGGCCATCCCAAGGTCAAAGCCTTTGTGGCTCACTGCGGCACTAACGGGATCTATGAGTCCATCTACCACAGCGTTCCCATTATAGGCATCCCTCTGCTTTTCGACCAGTTTGAAAATTGTTTGAGATTGGAAACACGAGGAGCTGCCAAGGTGGTGGATGTCACCAGCATAACCCGCCAGAACTTTCTGGAAGCGATAAACGAGGTTTTTCACAATCCCTCGTACAGGGATAACATGAAGCACCTGTCCGATCTCCATCGGGATAAACCAATGCATCCAATGGAAGCTGCACTCTTTTGGACTGAGTTTGTCATGAGGCACAGAGGTGCTGCACATCTGCGCACTGAGTCCAATAAGATGCCCTGGTATGTGTATCATTCCCTGGATGTTATCTGCTTCTTAATTGTGATTCTGTTGTTGCTGACAGCAGCTGTAGTGGGAGCAGTCAGATTCCTGTGTGTCCGACTGTGCAGGAGAAGAAAAGCCAAACAGGAATAATCATGGATTCCTCACGTCGAGGAGTCGTTTTTTTCAAACCTGTTGACATTTCTCCTAGATGTTAATAATCCTGAGACAAAGAATTCATGCGTTAACTGATTGTTGTATTCAATTCGGTTTTCAAAGCAAATGGTGGGGGAATTTTACATGTGAGCCACCATCTGTCCTTCAGATACACAGACTCATGGGAACAGTGTTCCTGTGGACACCTATTCTATTCTAAATCAAATGGTTAGTGGCAGTTGAATTCATTCTATTTATGGTTACTGTGTACATATTCTACATATGGTTATTGAACACAGAAATTCTTTCTGGAGGTTAGCCTTGTATCACTTACCTCTGACACTGCTGATTACCGATTACTCCCTGTCACGTCCCACACGCAGTCCCTATCCTCCCTTGGCTAACAAGCAGGGCCAAGTCATACACATACTATATGTGTCTGATGCTGGAACAACATGACTGTTGTGTGTCGTTGCGGTTTATGAGCTTATGTATCTCTGTTGTGCGGCAAACTGTAATGCAGGATCGGGATATGAAAGCTTAGATTAGTCATTATATACTTATGTGTATGTTTATGTTTATGCACACAAGCCACACTATTAAAACCAGTTACATGTTTCACTGCATGTTATGCTAAATATAGATTCATCTACCAAGCTATCAAAAGAGAAACATTTCTAATATAGTACAGCTGTGATGCAGCAGGTAGCAGCAGAGAGGGAGATGTCAGGGTGCCACAGCTGGCGTGGATGTTCCCTCTGTGTGCCCTCCATCCATGGCACCAACTCCACTGGCAGCCAGAGCTGCTGTCTTTCATCACCCCAGGCTGTCTCTGTGTTGGAACGGTCCGGTGTGGCATGGCGCTGTGTGGGCTGGCGCCAGGCTGTCCATCAGGCTGATGCCAGCCTCATGCTGGACTGCCTCGTCCTCGATTAGGACATCGGCTGGACAACCTCAAGGACATTAGAGCCCAGATCCTGGCTCTATTAGCTTCTCCAGGGCCTGACTGTGGATCCAGGGCGGAGAGCAGACATCCATCTCTGTGATGGCGAGTTATGTTCACTCGCGGTTCACACGCTCCAGGAACCAGACAATGCCGCCTTCAGAGTGTTGTGAAGTGGTTGCAGAATAAAGACTCTTGATGCATGTACATGTAGGTGGATGCTGACCACTAGTAGGCAACATACAGTTGAGAAAATATCAGTGCTGTATACACTTATGATGCGTGTCCAGCAGTTTTTTTTTTGTCTTTAGAAACTATTTTGCCCATGCAGCTCTTGTTTCAGACCATATTTAGTACCCTCTTGTAGATGATACTTTTCTGCTTTGGTCTGGGTCAAGTATTTGTTTCTTTTCAGCAGCTCATGGATAAATATGGCATTTTTACTGTTGTTTGAAAGTCAGATTTTTTGTCTGTGTGACATTTCCTGGGTTTGACACTTTGCCCATGGGCACATCCTTAGATTACGTTTTCTTCATTTGATGGAGATATAGTCCAAAGCTTTAAGCTCTTTTTAATTTTATTTATTGCGTTACGGGTTGTAGCGCTGTGAATGATGAAATAATGCAGGTTCCAGGGTTTGATGGTACATCATGTTCTGCCTTTGTATAAAGTCATCTGCTTGCTGTCTGCCCGTGCTGTTTCATTTTGTTTGTGACATCCCACCAACGTGTTCATCATTCTCATATTTGCTTAATCGTGTTCTGTGCATTGTATCGCAGCGCTCAGTTAGATTGGCAGTTTATTGTTATGTGACTCACGACCTTTATTTATTCGGTGTGTGACGCTGAGCTGTTTGCGTAAACGTGGAGGCGTATCTAATCAAGTGGATTCACAGTTTATATCTCAGATTTACATACATAGTGAAGTGGGATTCACACACAGCTTGCAACGACGAGGGCACTCTCACTGTGTCCACAGCCTAACCTGAGAGACAGCCCTGCTGTGGATGAAGAGAGATGTGGATCAGGAAGAAAACAGAGCCAGAACAAAAATAACTGCGTATGTTAGGATGAGAACCACATCAGGAGCCAGTGCCTGGAAACACAGAGAGAGGATTTCAGTTTTTCATCAGATGCATAAATGAACTGTACCAATTCAATTGAAATTGAACGGAATTGAAGTGAACTAAAATGGAATGAGAAGACTTTGAGAGGCATCAAATCCAATCTGGTCAGTTTAATTGAAGAGACCTCAGCTGAAGTGAATTGAAACGTCACCGGGGGGGTGGGGTGGGTGGGGTTAGTGGGGGGGTATCAGTGTCACAGAGTGAGAGCGTAAAGTCTCAGGCCATTTAAGCCAGATTGTAAGTGACAAGCTAATGAGGGTGGCCACTTGGAGCCCGGCAGGCCTGAACACCATCCACAGACAACACATTGCGTCTCTCTCTCTCTCTCTCTCTCGCCTGGTCTCGCCTGGTCTCTGCCTCTTTACCCTTGTTGCAGAGGTTCTGTGAAAACGCACACTCAGCTGGAGTATAATTAATTCACCACTGTACTTGTGTTGCTTGTGTTGAAAACCACTCGTCTCCATTTCCTTGTACAGAAACCTCTTTACCAGCTGCGGCCATCGTTTCCTTTACTCTGTTCTTGCTAATAAAGTCTCTCTGGAGTACAAGTCCATTTGCTTACAAACCATGAAAAACCATGTTTTTCACCGCCTGCTGCTCGGCTTGATGTTAAATATCTAACATAGATAGGCTAAAACGCCCCCCTTTCTACTTCTGCTGCATGGTAAACTACCTCATTTGTACCCTCTGAAAAGAAGCGATCGGCTTTTACTGCTCTGTCCACAGGTGTCTCTGTTGCCTCCTATGGCTGGCAGCCTCTGCCGATGACGTCCATGAGGCTCGCGGCCTGTGGGGGGCGTCTGGGCTGTTGGTCTGCAGACAAGAAGCTTTATTTCCTGCCGACGTTGAGCTCTAATCTAACAGAGAGATTTTGTGTTCAGCATTTCTATACTGGCTTATTCAGGCAGCCACATTTGGACAGTAGCGTTTGTAGCCCTATGTGTGTGTGTGTGTGTGTGTGTGTGTAGACGTGTTGTGTATAGACGTCTGTGTGTGTCCCACCTGTTACCACTCACTGGTGCATTAGTGGATTTGCATTTGCGCACAAGAAGGGCTATAAACACGCAACCGCCCTCAGATGAGCAATATAACCCTGCAGAACAGGATGCATCAGTCACATCCCCTGCTGTGTGAGAGCTCCACCTGCTGGCTGTGTTCCAGTTCTCACCCTTCACCTGACCAAAGAAAAACATGGCTGTCATAGCATAAGCCTCTTCTCTTTGCACCGTCGTCTGGCGCTGGTTCTCTGTTGATGTGTGCGACTGGATCTAAATGAGTCTGCAGAGAGACACTTTCACGGAAGGCTTTATTTACTGAAGCGCTCTGTGAGGAGAGGCGCTATTGATATTTCATTAGGAGTCTCATAAAGGGCAGCCATTATTGAGTTTTCATTAATAGGATTGGTTTGGTGCAGATTAACACGTCTGCACTCTTCATGATGACTTGGGGAGATGCTAAATGACTCCAGACACAGGTTTTCACTGGCATTAGCGCGTTGACTGATCTGAACAGTCAGCCGCAGCCATCGCAGGGAAAAGTGGGAGGAAGGAAAGAGATCTAAATATACAGAGAAGCATGGCGAGCGACAGACAGAGAGAAGACAGGCGAGGAATTCTGAGCAGCCGAGATGTGATGAGGGAGATTGTGCGAGATCAAAAGGAGCACAGAGTGGGAGTTAACAAAGAGCACATGATAAACCAGAAGGAAAAGAGGAAGGAAAAAAAGGATAAAAGAAGTAAAGGAAGCACAAAAGAAACTGCCCTGTGTGCACCCACAAGCCTTTGGCTAGGTTTGTTCTTGTTCCTCTGGGCAGCCATCATTGCCACCGGCCATCAGGCTGTCAGAAAGCCTGATGGCCGGTGCAGTGAATCTGATGGAAGTAGCCAGGAAACAAACGGACATGAGACTGTGGAGAGGAGGCGTTCTGGATGTTAGCAAAGCAGCGGGTCCTCTGTGTCCAACACTGGCCTGTCCTTGACGCCCAGCTTTTCCCCTCACTCCCCATCTCTTCCCTGACACAATGGAAGCCTGAGCCAAGTGGATTCATAGGAAGAGGACTAACCCACAAAGCAGCTTGTACTGTCAGGACCGAAACACGCACACGCACACGCACACACACGCACACACACACAAGGCTTCTCTCTGAAGTGGTGAGTCTGAGGACAGACAGTGTCATGATGGTGTTGTGTGGATTCGCTGTTTGTTGAGTGATGATGTTTCTTGTCGTTGCGTTGTAGTGTTGCTGCAGTGCACTGCCAGGCTGTGTGGGTGTGTGTTGAGGACGGGGTGACTAAATGGACTAACAGGCCTGTTTACCTCCCAGTATTTCCTGCAGCACCACGCGCGGCACATCACCTGGCGATAGCTTCATTAAAATGAATAATGGTCCATGTCTGTTCACAGAGCAGTGCTGGGTGGCCCTGTTACCAACACAGTCCTCACGCTCTGCAGCTTTCTGTGTCTCTGTCCAAAAGTGCATTTATTATTGCTGTTTACTTGGTGTGTTATTGAACCAGGGAGGTGCTGGGGCAGAGTCTGGTTGTTCTGTTGTGTACAGCTGTGGGGGGGGAGAGAAAAAAACAACAATGTAATTATTTGTGGATTCAGTGTGTTTTCTCTTCTTCTGACTCTGTTTACAGAAAGTGTCCCAGTACACCATCATTGTCCAGGCCACAGACATGGAGGGCAACTTGAACTTCGGCTTGTCCAACACAGCCACAGCCCTAATCTCCATCACTGACATCAATGACAACCCACCAGAACTGACAGTCAGAACCGTGAGTATCATATGTATATAAGTGTATATATTTAAGTATGCAGTGTCGGTGCCCGTACAAACATTAGTAGAAGAAGAAAGGGAGCGTCATGTACGTTTTCTTTTTTTTTATTATTACAGTCTTCTCTTGTGAGATTTCTATAGAAATACAACAGCTGACAAAGATAAAGACAAAAACACTACATATGGAGCGACAGAAAAAGATACTGTGAGTGAAAGTGAGATCCAGATCAGTTTTGATGGTGGGAAGTATACTCCCCCACTACCCCCCCTATGTTGATACCGCCAGTGGGGGTCTCTGGTGGCTGAGGCTTGTGTGCAGGCATTTGACCTTGGTCCCTGATTCCTCCACACTGGTGTGACTGAGAGCCAGGCTCCTGCTGCAGCAGGAATCATTTAACGCTGATGTTGCTGTGACAGCTTATTAATAAAACAGCAGCAATTAAAAGCAGAGGCTCTTTGAAGCGGAGTGTAAATGCGGTTGATTTGTTCCCGCACCTCTGTATCGTTCTCCATATGTCTGACACTGACCGCAGCCTGACAGGCCTGGGCTGGCCTGGACTCTCTCTCTATCGCAGCACTGCTACTCCTCTGATTCCTGAGAGAGACAGATGCTGTGTGCAGCAGAGCTCAGAGGCAGAGTGAGATCCAGTGTGTCAGCGTCACACACTTGTGATCCCTGTCTCCTCGGCGGGGCGGTCGTCAGCGTGCGCGTGAGTACACTTCCAGCCGCGCGCTCTGATAAGAGCCCCCCAGCTGTCAGGCGTAGAGCTCAGTGAACAAGGCTGCAGCGCCGTGAGGAAAGCTGCTCTGACTGCTTCTGTGGCGCCGCCTCCGTCACCGCTCATCACCGGGGAGCGGCTCTGGACCAGAGTCCTCCTGCCAGCCAGAGACGCCCACATATACAGCATACACATCACATGCTAAAGTATTTCTTACATATATGTATGTAAAAGTACTCAAAGCTGTCAGTGAAAGAACATTTAACGCTGTTCCTCACAGACTGTGAGATGTTACTCGTAGGTGATAATAAGTGACAGTACTTTTTTTATGACACCCTTTCATGTGAACGTCCACAGAATCTAAATTGCTGTCAGCCGGATGTTTTTTTTTCCACTACTTCGTCACTCCTCTACTTCCTGTTCAAGCAACACGACCCGGAGTAGTTCAGTAATTATTTGTGTATAACAGACTTGAGAAAAATTCATTGCACTCTACAGGAAGCTCCGAGAAAACGAACCACACTAATTAAGTGACATTGCTCGCGGGGGCGTAACAAAAACTGATATATTGCATCTAATTAAAAAAAAGACAACAGATGTTTTATTCATTTCACCACACGGGTCTGAATCCGCTCCGTTAATGATAGGTCCGTCATTGTGTGATGAAGAGAGAGGCATGGTATGATCGCACCCTCGCTGCAGTACGGTCGGTGGTCTGTTAGTCACACATCAACAATGATGAACAGGGGAGTTGGGGGGACGACTTGTGAGCTTGAAGACGTGGACTGTCAGACACACACACACACACAGACACACACACACACACACACACACACACACACACAAGCTTCACAGTTCTGAGCCGAGAGCTGTAAAACTTTAGAAAAAATCAGAGTGCTAGAGATCATTGGCTTTCACTCATTTCCTCTGCCTCTCACTTCCTGATTTGGATTTGTGTAAAAAAGAAAAGGCAGTGTGACGTGGCTGTGTAATATGAAAACACATGTCGAACTTTGACGACAGTTTCCAGCAGCTGTATCTGCACTATATTACAGCGAAAACATTAACAACCAACCAGAGTGGACTAACATCAGTCTGACATCAGAGAGGGTCTGTTTCAGGAACATTTATTTTACCTAATGCTGCCTTATCCACGTGGTGTTGTTCTCAACAAGAAAAGCTCATTTCCTCTCATTTCCTCTCATGGAGCTGGAGCTCTGTCGGCTGAAACGGGACATTTTCATTTGCCCAGACTGTATTCAGTAAGGAGGCAGAAGATTTCCCCTGTTGTGCAGTGCGTCGTGATGCCGATTTATTTTCTTTAAATGATTTTGGCTTTGTACAGCACAGAAGTCGCACTAATTTCCCCTGACTAAAGTGTAGATCAGGTGTCTGACAGCAGACACACGTCTACAGAGAGTGTGCAATATAGAAGAATTGTGCGTCATTGACCTGTGTTATCTGGGGTTTGTTTTGTGCTGTCACTGAGGCATCTATCCATCCGTCCGTCTGTCTGCATAGACAGTGACTATGAACAAAGATCTTAAGAAACTAGCAAAGTAATACATAATGAATTCCTAAAATAGTCTCAGTTTGAGGCCAGAGCTTGTTAAAACACTCTGTTGAGTATATTTGTGAAGTCTTCATGTGAAAAGTTTGGACAGGCAGTTGTTTGGATGCTTTTCCATCCTCCTCGCAGCTCGTCAGTAATTATCCTGGGCTAATGGCTCAAACAGTCCTGAAATTAGCCACTGATAAAGCTCTGCCTGTTAAATGTTTTAATAGGCACCGCACATCAACCTAGTACATAAAGGCCTATAAAGCCATCATCTGTAACCCTGACAACCCCTCATGTGACATTCCACGTCAGTTTGCCCCGTTTCCTTTCCCCTCTTCACCGTCACTATAAATTCCTTCAGAAAGTTAGAGTCTGAGCCTCTGGCAGCTTATCAATGACTCCACATTGTGAGTTATACTGGAAGCATGTTGCCCTACAGTCAGGCCCATTGTGGACGCCTCAGAGAGAGTGTATATTCTGTTTGGCTGCCTGACAGTGTGGCCAAACAGGCTTGGACGGTTTGCGCTGGTGTTTGTGCCGAAGCTTGGGGTAAAAATGAAATGGAGGAGCCCACACAGCAGAGCCTGCGAGTGCATATTTAATTTGCTCCCTGCCAATAAGCCCGGTCGTACTGTTGGATGGGAGTAGAGGAGGCAGGGAGGGAGGGAGAGAGGGAGGGAGAGAGGGACGAGAGGATTCGGGTGGTTTGGACACGGCTTCAGTCCCATGATGATGAAGCCATTAAAGTGAACGGCAGCTGGCAGACACACACCATAAACAAGTTAACGCTTCACAAGAGGAAACACAGATTATCGTCCGACAATGAGAGCTTTTACCCTGTGTGTGTGTGTGTGTGTGTGTGTGTTTTGAGTATCCATCCCTGTGTAGCCAGATGAATCCCTGCAGAGAGGGACATGTATCCTGTTGCACTGTAAACTCTTCTTGGGGCTGTGCAGCTGTCACTGCGTTTCTTGCGTAGAGTTAGTACAGCGGGGAGTTGTTTCACATTGCAATATAATGAAGATCATTAGCCAAAGATTATTCCTGGGGCTGCCTTAATTACAGCATTTATCTAATTGCGTATTAAGACCAAGATTTGGTGAAGGCACAGAACCTAAATTACAGGGGTAAACACTTAATTGAACAAATGCATTAGTTCAGATAAGGAGTTTCATATGAGAGGACATGATGTGGAATAAGAGACAGCATTATGAATAATGTGAGATATGATTCTCCATTATCCACACTCAAGCCAACATGTCTCCTTTTTATTTTTCCTCCTCCCTTCATTATCAATTCCTCCTTTATCTGTTTTTCTCTCACTTCGGGTTAGGGCTTAATGAGCATTATGGGCGCTGCGTGACAGTTTGCAGTTTGTTTTCATAATAATGGAAAGGCGATGGCACAAACAGACATTCAAAATGAAGGAATCAGCCAATCAAGTTATTCGTTGATGCCTATTATCAACATATAATAATCAGCTTAATGTTGTCTTCTACAATCCTCCCCCGCTATTACCCCCCACCCTCCTTCCTCCCTCGCCGTAGTTTTCCGGGGAGGTGCCAGAGAACAAGGTGAACGTGGTGGTGACCAACCTGACGGTGGTGGACAGAGATCAGCCCCACAGCCCCAACTGGAACGCCGTGTACCGCATCGTGAGCGGAGACCCCTCTGGACACTTCACCATCCGCACCAACCCCATCACCAATGAGGGCATGCTGACGGTGGTCAAGGTAAAACTCAAGCTGTTTGTTTGGCTTCGCACTTTTCAAACTGAAGGTGAACAAAAGCCTCCGTTTGACGCAACTTGCTTGCGTCTCCACCTGCTCTGGAGCGCCAGCCGCTGATTACTGAGTGCATTACACTGCAGTGTCGTCTGAAAGACTGCAACACAGTTAGAGCTAATCTTGCAATCAGCCTCACACTCATTTTCCCCCCATCCCTCATTATTTTGTTTACTATCTCTCACGCTCTCCCGCTTTCCCCCTCCCTCCCTTCTGTTTACTCGGCGTCTGTGCAGCCAGTGGATTTTGAAATGAACCGCGCCTTCATGCTCACGGTGGTGGTTTCCAACCAGGCCCACCTGGCCAGCGGCATCCAGTCATCACTGCAGTCCACAGCGGGAGTCACCATCTCCGTTCAGGACGTGAACGAGCCTCCCATCTTCCCCGTCAACCCCAAGATGATCCGCTTTGAGGAGGGGGTGCCGGCAGGGACCACACTTACAGTGTTTGCTGCCCAAGACCCTGATCACTTCATCCACCAGATAGTCAGGTATCGCTTCAACACACGTTTCTATCTATACCACTACATGGTATTACTGTATTTGTCTACTATTTAAATGAAGATTCTGGAAAACTGAAGTCACTCTGAGCGCTGAAACGTACTTTCTGTTTATACAGTATGTTGTGGGATATTTCCAATATTTGTCCACCCCCGCCTTGGTATTTCTCTATGACTCTGTGTGTGTCAGTAATAAACAGTTTCTTCACAGTTTGTCCCTCTTCTGTGACATTTTGAACTGACCCAGCCACCCTCATCCCAAGCTCCAGTTACTGCCCTGTTGCCAGGCGACCGGTGTGGGGAGGTCACCATGTAATGAGTCGGACACTGCACTCGTCCTCCTTAGATCCCCTGTCTTCTTCCTTTCCTCCTCATTGATCGCTCCCTTCATCCTTCATAGAAGGGATGACACACAGCGGGCATCGTGCCATCGCTGCATCGACCTTGTGCGACCGAAACTCCCACATGTCCACCGAGGTCCAGCGGCACCGTTCCGCTCCAGCGCCAGCTGCAACGAGACCCATTGATTTTTCTTAATGTCAGTGAGACGGACACTTCCACAGAGGCACCCGGTGGAAATGTTACTGAATTGTTGGGGAGGGAGTGGGATATGCACTCTCACATATACAGTACAGAGGAAAAAGCAAAAAGCAATATCCACATCTCACACTTCCTCCCATGAAAAGACGAGTCATGCAAACTAAGTGGGCTGAGCTCCTCTGCCCTTGGAGAGACGTAACTATTTTACTCTCTTTTCTCTCCTCCCTCCCCACCACCCTCCACCCACCCACCCACCCACCGGCTCGCGTCTGACCCTGTCACTTTCTTCTCTGTCTGGCTGTGTGTCTGTTATTGAGGGAGCTCAGAGCCGCTGTCTTCTCCAAAAGCTGCTCGCCTGCAGAAGCTCCGCTCGCGCTCAGACAGCCTCGTCTCTGTTGCTGCTTGCTTTCCCTTTAGGTGACCTCACTTGATCCCCCGCACTATGTACAGGCACACACAGAAACGCACACACATAGACACAGAAACGCACACATACGTCCACACAAACGTTCCCAGGAGGATGAGTGAAAGGCCTGTGTATGAGCAGTGGATGGGAGAGGAGCCAGCTTGTTGTTTTAATGATTCTGTGTTGTTTCTTTCTCTCCTTGAAGAGAGGAAGGAGAAAAGATGACGTGAGTCCGTTTATATGTAGCATTGCGAGCAAATTAAGGGGTCGTTTAAATGAAGCATCAAAAATTGCATGGAAAGTGCTACTTTAATCCATCTTCCAGTGCTTAGGAGGTTGCACCACTGTTGCACCTGCCGTTACTAAGCAACCAAAACCTCTTCTCTGATTAGTAGCAAGCCCCGCTGACGAAACTGAACTAAGAAAAAAAAGTCAACGTAATAAATAAATAAATGGATTTCCATCACTATAAATCCCTCTCAGTAGCTTCACGGCCTCTTTCAGGTGCATCCCATCGTTCAAACTAAACATTAACTTAATGGATAAAGACCACTCTGAACTCGCTGAGAGGAAAAATCAGTGCATCTGCTTCACAAGCAAATCATTTTTTCCAACATATTCTGAAGTTCTTTCAAAGTCATTGTTCGGTGTAGGCCAGCAGTTCCCAAACTTTTTTTTCCACATACCACCTTCTACATCCAGACGGACCCCCAATACCTGACACGTAAAAAAGAGCAACGCATTCATGGATGCAACAACAAGTTGCATTTTGGGTAGCCTGTATTTAATATATATAATATTATTATTATTATATTATAATATTATATTATATAATATTATATATTATATTATTATTATATTATAATTATAATATAAAATATATTGCCTGTATTTAATATATATAATATTATTATTATTATATTATAATATTATATTATATAATATTATATATTATATTATTATTATATTATAATTATAATATAAAATATATTAAAATATATTTAATATAATCGAGGGTGTTCTTGTCTGCCAGCATGTCCCTCTCTCTGTCTGTATGTACAAGTGCACACATGCCGGTCCTCAGCTGGAGGTGGAATTAATTATACCCATGTCTTTGAGGCTAGAGACGAGTATCAGCCTCCAATGCACTGATGTTTTGATTAAGACCGTCTCTCATGTAACATCTCCACTGGCCGTGCCTACATTCAGAAACACGCCTGTGATCCTTTTTTACTGTGCACCGGCGTCTCTCACCTCTGCCTCCTTTCATCACCCGCCGACATGCTGACCATCTACCCACCGGCGAGACTCCCATAATTACCAATTTCTCACTAGCGCTGAAAGAGAAGCACTTCCTCCTCTCAGTCAGATGTTAAGACTCCTCACGGTTGTTAATGGGGTTTATAGACTGTAATTGCAGCTGTCAACCTCCACTCCGGTGATGTATCGACCGGTGACGGGTGATGGGAGTTGCAGTGGCAGCTGTGTGGGTACAAAGAGCCGTGAAGTTGTTGAGTGCTGCCTTACTGTTCTGCAGCGGGGTTCAGGTTTTCATCGGTCTTCATGCTAATGAGCTGCTGCTATGATAAGCTCAGTAAACATATGTTCCACTCTCGATGTCGATGCAGTATTTCAGAGCTGCCAGGCTGCTATTGCTTATTATGGTAATAAACAATGAACCTGATAATGAGCACTTTGGATTCACACATAAATGGTTCAGAGCTGTTGGAGTTCAAGTAATAGTCAGCTGTGAAAGTTAATCTCTGGAATATGTTTATGTATATTTGCCTTTGGATTTAATAAACATTCTGTCTTCCTGTCTGTCTGTCTCCGCCTGTGTGCGTGTGTGTGCGTGTGTGTGTGTGTGTGTACAGATACTCCAAGCTGTCAGATCCAGCTAACTGGCTGAGGATCAACAGGACCAATGGTCAGATCACCACCATGGCGCTGCTGGATCGAGAGTCCATGTACGTGAAGAACAATGTGTACGAGGCCACGTTCCTGGCATTCGACAATGGTAAGTCTGGTAAGTCAGGATGCCTGTGTGCTTTATGATGATGAACAAATGATCAACAAACGGAAAAAACACATGACAGATGCTTCACGGCCACATTGGACACACACACACACACACACACACACACATTACATTACTTATATGATATATAATTTATTGCTTGATATCAGCTTTTCTCATTACCATTATTATTTGGGATGATATGCTTCTAACTCGTCTAAAGTGAATCTATTACTACCCTGTATATACACGCACACAAACACACACACAGAAAATCTGCCAGAGTGGCATTTGTTTCCAGAATAATTAGCAGTGTTAGAAGCTAAAAGACTAAGATGGTAAACATGACCGAACATAATGATGGTGACATGGATACAATGAGTCTAAAGTGAGAATAAATGACAGCCTCTCAGAGCTGCAAATACGCTTGTGTGTATTTATATTAGGCCACAACATAATCAAGAAACACACCTATATATATATATCATATATATCATAACCAGCTGCTCACATTTTTTGCATCGATCTAAAGGTGTGATCACTTTATTATACGCTAGCACTTGTTTCTCAGAACAGTGTTGGTTTACAGCAGAATATATTGACCTTCCCTCTGCACTGTTCCATTTGTCTTTGTGTGCGTTCCCATAAACGCCACAGCAACACATGAGGATAAAGTCTAATGGCGAGTTTACATAGGTGTAAAGGATGAGAGAAGCTCGCTCCAGTAAGCACATTATCACATAATGGAAACAGACCTATTATTTGACTTATTTAGAATGAACATATATAATATTTAGAATGAACCAAAGATTCACAAAAGCCGAAAAACGACTGAATGTAATATCATTAGCAATATACTGTGAAGTTGTTTACTACTTTTCAGTCAGGTTACCTGTGTTGTGGGGGGACTGTGGATGAGTGGACTTTTTTTTTTTGGTGAACTGTACCATATACTGTGTGCACAGGCGTTTATTCCCCTGTTTCCCTGCAGTAAAAGTGAAGAATAATATCTGTCAATGAGGGTGTCGAGTATTACAAATCGAGGTGCTTGCACTCTGTGTAGGCAGAAGAAATCCAAGTGTTTTTGCTCCAGTGAGAACTGAGGGATTGTTTCCCTGAAGCAAACTAACCTGAGCTCCGAGTGTTGACTGCATATTGATCCCAGAGCCCAAAGTCAACAAGGAGATATATTCCACTTTGATTGAAATTCCCTTTACTTATTCTACTCAAACAAAGCGTACGAAGCAGCAAAGCGTCCAGCCAATCACAACTGACAAGAGGCTGGAGGGGCCTTGGGGGCTCTGGGAATCAGACATTTACATAGTTGATGCTCCGAGTTAGTGTGTGATAGAGGGGAAACAGTTGAAATCCAACACTGATGAGCTGCTGGGGTAAACTCTACCCATGCTGCACTGCGTCAGTGATTCAGACCAGGCTGCTGACAGTGTGTTCAGGAGGCTGTCAGTTGAACGTTGAGGTCACTGTGCATTACTGCAGTCAGCAGTCGCTGCACAACACAACATCTGTAGTTCATGGCTGTAAGGTTATGTAATAAATGAGTTTTAGCCTTGATTAAGTTCACTGTGACAAAACAAACTAATTTAACCATCACACCATGAAGCTGAGTTAATGATTCTTTAATTAAGCTGCTGAAGTTGTTGAATGATTTATGTGCATTAATGCACGACAATTGAAGAACGTTCATTACACTCACATTACACTCCACAATCAGCTGGTTCTTTTTTGCATGTGTTTGCTGTAATGAATGAAATCAATAGAGGTGGAACGAGCACATGTTACCGACACATGATTGTCTAGTTGCTGCAGTAGACAAGGGGAGTGGTTGATCAGTGATTCATTTGTCATTAGAAGATGAAATGACACGGTAAAGTAAAAGAAAGTGAAAAAAAAAACCTGGATCCACCCCTTAATCTGTGTCTGCACCAGAGTGGAATGGATCCCAGGCCCCATCCCTTAACCAACTGGTGGAAACTGATTTTGTAGTTTCTGCAGACAATAAACAGAAAAGGTGTTGTAGAGTAGATTGTTTTCTATAAAACATAGTATTAGAAAGTATTCGAAAATGTAATTATAGTGTAGAACTTTGATTTTTGTTCGTTAGTACAGTACGTCAACAGTTTTGGTGGTGGTGGCTATAATTACCTACCTTGGCTATAATTAAGTCTTCTTTGTTTTGCTCTGCCCATCTGTTTATGTGTAATGTCATTTGAATTGCATTCCAGAGAAAACATTTAAATGTCAGACGTTATCGTTGTCATCTCTGATGCCGACACTTCTTCCACTACGTTGATTTAGTCAGGTCCCTGACAAGTGCACGTATTTGACTTTGCTGTGATATTAAATATTAATGACTAAATAAGCAACAGTAAAAGTTGAATTCTGGAAGACAACATCCTCTTTATTATGAATCATGAGAGCCCTGAAAGCAGTCAGCTAATCTCTTTCATTGGGGCCATGAGCATTGTTTGCTCATGGTTTCATCACATTTCCCTGACAGTGGCCCGGCATCCGAAATAAACAACAACCCACTTGTCAAAGTTTGATTCTGGTATCGGCAGTGTGATGAGTGATTGGTGCATGGACGTGTGTGACATCAGATTTCTCCCAATTTCTCTAAACCACTGACAGGAAACTGTCTCACCCATCTAACCCGTCTCACAGGGCGACCAAAACAAGTGTTTGCTGCACCAGGCTGATTGATAGAATTTGTTTTCAGGACCTAATAGTAACAGAACATGAAAGAACACTGAGGCTCTCTCATGTTTTTCAGTCCCGGAGTTAAATATTTAACCGCGTGCCGCAGTTCAGTCTCATTACAGATGTTTGCACTGCTTTTGTGTTGCGCTGACTCGACAGTAGCACAAGTTCACTTTGCTTTTTGAAAGCAGTGAGGCGCTTACCCCGCCATGCACTGTGTTGAACAGCAGCAGCAGCAGCAGCAGTTTGTCAGTCAGTGCAGGTGCAGTTTGTGTTACAGTGAGTGCTGTAATCAAAGCACATTAGAGGCTCTGTTGGTAAAACTGCATAGAACATCACGCATGTGTCTTCTGACCTGACTGGGCTTTGTTCTGGTCTGGGTCCTGCAGTTTGTCAAAGACAGAAAGAGCCCTGAATACAGACTGTTGATCATGATGATGTGTTTGTGAGTGCAGGGAAGGGTTAGTGTCTGAGTCATTTCCCAGTGGGCTTTGCAGAGTGCAGATAACAGCAATCTTAATGCGCGTATTGTCCCCTCCAATACACAGGAAGTGTCACCTGAGCCGTCTCACACCTCAGCCGGGACTGAAACATTTATGTGTCCTTTCATTTGTTCTGGCTGGTTTGTTTGGACGCTGCAGTACAAATGTATACAGGACCGTCCCCACACGTTCAGACACTCTGTAAACACAACATTTCCCTTCCCCGTTGTTTGTCCGCTCTGCCGCCTCATTTTCTCACTTCAGCAGATGAATCGGCTGGTAAAATGTCACTGAGATGGAATGCGGGGATTGTTTTCCATCTCCTCATCGCACCATCTCTCAGCTCCCCCATTTCATCTTGACACCGCTTCCCTACCCCGTTTACTGCCTCTCCTGCGTGTCAGTGTTATTATCTCACCACCCCCCTCCTCCCCTCAGGCTCGCCTCAAACCAGCGGAACAGGAACCCTCCAGATCTACCTGATCGACGTGAACGACAACGCTCCGGTGCTGATACCCCGCGAGGCCCAAGTGTGCGAGCGCGCGCGCCCCAACTCCAAGGTCAACATCACGGCATCGGATGCTGATGCGGACCCCAACGTGGGCCCCTTTGTCTTTGAGCTGCCTTCTTTCCCTGCCAGTGTTCGCCGCAACTGGACCATTTCCAGGCTGAGTGGTAATCACATGCTGTATATTGTCTTTGCCCCATTGCTGTAAAGATTGAGAAACCATGGGCATGGGACCGTTCAGAATGCCACGCTGAATTAAGCCATCAACCTGACATCTGGGATGCAAAACCCTTGTGCGGAATAACTCGTGACACCAGCCAGGGAATAGCTGTAAGCAGTGGGAGAAGTTTGACAAAATGTCTTACAAAGCTCTCAGTGAGAGGTGCAGGTGCCAGCCAATGCTGACGTACCATTCAGCGTATGTGACAAATGAGATCCATTCATCTCTCTGTCCCCCGAGCAGCCGCTCTGTCACCTAATCCACCCAGATGGATGGATCACAGCACCTGTCTTGAGGACAAATCTGATCACATACCTGGATTCTTCTCCGGCTGAGGCTCTTGTCTTAGTTTGACTGAGTGATAGATGCTGAAGTTTCGGCTTTCTCACATTGATTTTATTTATTTATTTATTTTTTACCTTCGTTGCCTCGTCGTGTTCATAAACATCAGAATGATCCGGCGACTGTTTTTATTTGTCTCGTCGTTTACACATGTCTGAGCCCATGATGACACGATATCCTGCAGTAAACAAAATGTACTTTACCATCAGTACACTGTCTAATCTGGTTTTCCCCTCCGTCTTCTTCTCTACTTCCTTTATGTCTTTTTCCCTCTCACTCTCCACCCATCACTGCCTCGCTCCCACGCTCCAGGTGACTATGCTCAACTCAGGTTAAGGATTTCTTACCTGGAGGCAGGTGTGTACGAGATCCCCATCATAGTGTCTGACTCGGGGAACCCTCCTCTGTCCAACCGCTCTCTGATCAGAGTCAAAGTGTGTCCCTGTGATGATAATGGGGACTGCAGCGCCACAGGGGCCGTAGCCGCCGCTGGACTCGGCACTGGGGCCATTATTGCAATACTTATCTGCATCATCGTACTGCTCTGTAAGTGACCACATACACTTACACACAAGTCAATCTAGAATCTGTAAATAAACCAAGTCTTGTTGTTTAAGTTTGACCACAGCGCTATTATTGCTTTTTTCCACAGGCATGGTTCTGCTGTTTGTGGTGTGGATGAAGCGCAGGGAGAAGGAGAGGCAGGCGAAGCCACTGCTGATCGACCCTGAGGATGACGTCAGGGACAACATCCTCAAGTACGATGAGGAGGGAGGAGGAGAGGAGGACCAGGTATCGTGTGCCAACCCACGCTGTTAAAAGCTTCTTTAGAAAAATCTATTTAAAAAAAAACAATTTTTACAGTGTTAGAAATTGATAGAATATAATGTCAGTACATAGAATAGACAGAGTAATTATAGAGTAGAAAGAATAATGATAGAGTAAAAAGTCTAATGCGTAATTCAAGAGGGCACTGATGTTCTTTGCCTTAATTAATACACGTAATTATGGCTTCAATTAAGTGTTTTAATTATCGATTCATTTTTCAATTATTTTCTTAATTACTTAAATAGAAACCAGGAAAAAGCAAATAATTGACAATGTTGCTTAAAAAAGAACTAAACAAAATGATAATGAGAGTTGTGGAAGGTTAACTGTCTATTAGTTTTCAAATTTTCAGTTTTCATTTATCAAAAATAAAAAAGGGCGGTGATGCGCCTGCAGGTCGTCTGCCAGCTGCCTGCAAACCAGACTGTCAGTGCCAACTGTTGCATTAGTAAACAGGAACAACAAAATAAACCGTCGCTGAAACTTGACAGTTACAGTATGTAGAAAACACAAACTTTAATTTAATATTATTTTCTACATAAATTAAATCCAACAATAGTTATGTTCCTGCATCTTTGAGTAATTTACAAATGTATTAACTTGAATCTGTATTTCTGTTCTGTTTTCCAACACCCACACACACGGCTTCCGACTCATAAACACACAAGTATCAAATGGCCACAGTGCACATTAGCATATTTTCACTCTTAAGCACCAGCTTGAGAATTTAGTGTGTGCGTTTATTTATCAGCTGCAGGGTGTAACGATAAGTCCACAACCTGCTCGATTCATTTTCAATGAAATTTACAACATGTAGTTTAACAGAAAAAAAAACACAGTTGTATCCAATTGATTGTATTAACAGCACAGTGTTTATTTCACTTTAATGTGCCAGTTAGTTTGAACTCACAGGAATCAGCTATGAATATAAATTGAACAGCAATAACATTGTGCAGTCAGAATAATTTGCACATAAATATCAACAGACTGGTGCGTGCGTGTGTGCGTGCATGTGTGTGTGCGTGTGTGCTTGCGTATGTGTGTGCGTGCATGTGTGTGTGCGTGCACCTGCATGATGCATGGGCTCTATGTGTTGAGGTAAACTGTAGCAGTAAATAATGAGGCTCAGATTCTTCTGTGCAGTGTCGAGTTGTCTGTTTTATCCTGATGTTAATGTTTCAGACTGTTGAGATTATTCTCTGTAATATTTGATCAAACCACAGCTGCGACTTCAGAGATTTGTATCAAGTCAGACTTAACTTATAGCACTATGAACTGTGGCTAAGTCCCTTAAGTATCACAATGCCCCGCATCCATTCTAGAAACTTATTTGAAGCAGTTCATTTTTGTAGTGTGTTCACACTTGGAATAAATAAGTAATATAAAATAAACATAAAGCACTCAGCATGCACACCGACTGTAATGTATTTTTCCCATAATGCGATGCATAAAGGATATGGAGGAGCCACTTCCAGCTGAGAAACAATGAAATAAAAAGTGGGAAATGAGAAAACATAAATAATCAATCATAAAGAAAGACATCTTTCTCATATATTTATCATATTGGGCTGCCAGTTGTGGTGGTGTAACTTCTTTTAAATATGCATATGTACAGTGATGTTAGTCTGCATTCTACACTGTATAGAATTAGTGTGTTATATTGATGTAGGAAGCAGCTACAGCAGCTCACATTTACAAAAAAAGAAATCCCCTTTCTCACAGCAGGTCAGTACTGAGTCCTCACAGACTTAACACTAACACACATTAAAGTGTGTGTGTGTGCGTGTGTGTGTGTGACTGTGAAGGCAAACAATCAAACCTGAGCAGAAATGAAATTCCAGTGTGGAAACTGAGGCCCAGCCACAGCTCCATGCAATCGCTCGCCACTGTGACAGTTAATATAGCAATAAAAAGGATGGTGATAAACCTCCCCATCAGAGTGACTCTCAACTTTTCACCCATGGCCTTCATCCAGGACTACGACCTGAGCCAGCTGCAGCAGCCCGAGTCTCTGGACCACATTATCAGTAAGCCTGCAGGAGTGCGGCGGGTGGACGAGAGGCCGGTGATCACAGAGTCCCAGTACCCTGTCAGACCCAGCCTGCCTCACCCGGGAGACATCGGAGACTTTATTCATGATGTGAGTAGCAGACTGGAGGAAAACAGTTTTTAATCTACCTGTAACTGTTTCTGTTTATGAGCAGCACGGCTGAGCAGATGTTCCCAGGGTGTTAATGTGACACCATTGAGTTGAGTTTATGAGTTTCAAAGGCTGAATTTTTATTTTATTTTTTGGAAGGTCGCTCTCACGAATTGATTTTCTCAAAACAAGTCAAGAGAGACGTGCAGGGATTTACTTTTTTCCTCCAGTATTGTATTCCTGTCAACAGAGCAGCACTGCTGGAAACGCTCTCTCTGGCCTCTGTTTGGAGCTCGGTGTCTGGCTCTGAAACAGCATCCAGAGCAGGGTGGGACAGTAAAACTCTAATAGGTGGCTGAGCCAGATTAGACCGAGTTTATTGCAGCTTTTATAGTCTGGCTCCTTGAACCTATTAGGAAGTGAAAAATCATCACCTCCGTTATACTTGATACTGTCGCTGAACCACAACAGCTGGACCATCCTGATCCAGGAACATCGGGAACCATGGTAACATCAAACCTGTTGAGGATGGTTGATATTCTGTCTTGTCTGTGTGTCTCCAGGGTCTGAGGGCAGCTGACAACGATCCCACAGCTCCTCCCTACGACTCCCTGCTGGTCTTTGACTACGAGGGCAGCGGATCAACCGCTGGCTCCGTCAGCTCGCTCAACTCCAGCAGTTCTGGGGACCAGGACTACGACTACCTCAACGACTGGGGCCCTCGCTTCAAGAAGCTGGCCGACCTGTACGGAGGAGGGGATGATGACTGAGAGCGGCGCAGGGGGGCTGGGTGGGGCGCGGGGTCTGGAGAGGCAGGGTCAGATGAATGGATGCTACTGGAAACCACGGGCAGGGGCCACGATCATGATGCCGGCTCCTCAGTAGACATGTGAGGAACGGACCCTTACATGGGCTGTGTTAGTTTTCTCACAGCGACCGAGCCCGTAACATGAATCCCTCTGCAACGCAAATGTATTCTGGCTTTATATTTTTTAGTGGCGAGTTTGTATTGTGTAACGTTTTTATTTTTTTGTTTTGGTTTCTTTTTTTTATTTTGCCTTTCTTTTTGTTGTTCTCTCAGCTTCCTGGACCCAGGAGTGTCTGGGGACAAATCAAGGCGGCCTGAGAGACACAAGTAGTGAATTTGTGCTTTGACTGATTGTAAAAAAACAAAAACCCATCTCTTGCTTTAGTCTCACACTGAAGACGATGTTTTTTGGGAAGACTCTCTTTCACTCTGTCAACTTGAATTTCCTTAGAACAGAAGCACTGTCGTTTTATAAAGTGCCTTTTGTGGTGTGTTTTTTGTACCAGACTCCTGCTATCTCAGGATCGGTTGCCAGTTGTGCAGTACAGTGGAGGCGCAGTGTCTCGTCGCCAACATGAGCTCCTCAAACCCGCCCTTCCTGTCCCCCTCTCCTGTCCCCTCCTGTCGGCAGTGGTGCGGCTGACCACCCGCAGCAGCCAGCCCCAGGAGGGAAGGACACAACCAGGGCAGACGCTCAGAAATCATATCCCTCTGTAATATGGCCGAGAGGACGACAACCCTCTTCTCTAACGACCTGCTCAGTCGGACTTTCACAAAGCATCACCTGTCAACACAACAGCGACACGCCGACACTGCGTGAGAGCGTTTTTATACAGTGGGGGTTTTCTAATTCAGTGGAGAATGCCTCATACGTTTAGGAGCCTTTATGTTGAGACGCCTGCCTGCCCTGTGTGGTTTCGTGTTGCTGTCTCCACCGTGTAAAGCTTCTGTAGGCATGATCTGCTCAGTCAGACAGTGTAAGAAAGTTGGACTTGAAACGACTTGGAACGAAGGCATCTGATAAAGATTCTTTCTTTTTCTTTTTTTTGTCGCCTTGAACATTCCCGTTCTTTTATAGGCCAACAAAACTATTAAAAGGTGCATGATTTTTTTTTTTCAAAATGTTTGACTCAAAGTACTTGTTACTATGTGGTGAGGATGTGAAAATAGTCAGCGGAACCTATATGAATATACTCTGTATAAAGACGCTGAGAAAATAAAAATACTGTAAGATACCTATTTTTGAAGTATTGATGACATAAAAGTTGCTGCTCTTTTTCTTCTTGCTCTTCATGGGGCTGAGGGGATTTTTGGCCAGTTCATTACTGATCTGTGGATGTTTTTTTTATTTTTTATTTTTTTGTCTTCTGTTGAAGCTTCATTCGTTTTTTTTTTTAAATGCCTGCTTATTTTTTGTTTTGGTTTTGCAACTTTTTTTTTAATATTTAAAAAAAAAACGCTTTGTTACACTCCTTTTCTATATGTACAAAGAAAAAAAAACACAGCCTTCCCCTCACTGTGTGTTGTCTCTGACATAACGTGTTCCTCCCTGTTGCCTCCTGGCCTCAGCACAGTGGAAGGTTCACTAGCCATGCCTGCTGATAGTTGTCCTATTACTCAGTGTACTGAAATTCTTTTACCCATTCATCTAGATACTGGATGTGTGCTTTAGAAAATAAACAAGACATGTTTTGAAGATGTGCCATCTCGTACTGAATATTCCATTTTTGCATCAGGACCAGGCTGGATCCTCAGTGGTCATTTCAAAGATTCTGTCACTCAAACCTTTTCAGGTCCGATGTGTAGGAATTAAGGGAATCTACTGGAAAGCAAGAATTGTTAGGGTATTTTTTTTCTTGTACCTTTGAATTGACCTATTCTCCTGCATTGCTTGCAGCAGAAGCGTGAGGTGATGGCCGTCAGTCGGTGTCAGTATGTGGCCTCGCTGCCAGATGACTCGTGACTCAGTGAACATGTTTTTAAATTTGTTGTTTATTTGAAAATGAATGAACAGTTTAGCTCTAAAGCCACTGTGTGTTGGATTAGAACATTTCTGGTATGGCTGTGTGCAGACAGCTGCAGTGTTGGTGATGAATGGGCTGAAATCGGCAGAAAGACAGCACCAGTTTTTACCACCAGAATCATCTGAAACATCTACAATCACATAAATCATTCGACACAGAGTGGCTTTATATTCACTGCTTCTCCATCTTTATTTGTTCAGGAAATGGTGATTTTTTTTTTTTGTGGCCGTTTACAGTGGCATCATGTGTTTCTGGGTGTTAAAAGGGTCATGAAGCAGAACAGACTGCGTTTGGATTTACACAGTTAATCTTTGACCCTGCTGTTTGGAAATGGCTTCACCTTCTAATGAATCGCCGGCATTCGTCCTTTTATTACATCTCAGAGCGAGGAGCACTGCAGCAGTGAACGAGGGTACGGGGGTCAGGAAGTATATTTGTGTCCAATCCTGTGATTTCAATTAGTCAGCTGAAGTGCCAAAAAACCCGCTGGGGACTTAAAGGGTTTTAATCCTCTCCGGCTGCGTGTCTATCAATTAGACACACCATTAATCCCCACGGCGTAATCTCATTAGATAGAGAGGCTTTAATGAGATACCCAGAGAGAAGGCAGGGAGGTAGGCAGTGAGGGAGAGGGAGAGGAATGAGGCTGTGGCAGGACGCAGGTAGGCCCACGTGGAGAGGTGATTAGTAGGATGGAAGAGAGGGTCAGCGGAGGGAGTGAGGGAGTGAGCACAGCAGGAACAATGCGTAACATTTAGAAAAGCGTTTTTGGAGGAATGAAAAAGGTTGAATATAAAGAGGTCAAACTTTACTTTGTGGAAATGAGAGGAGTGCGTAGCGGTGAGGTCAAGTCAAGTCATTTATTTATATAGCACATTTAAAAACAACAGGGGTTTGAGACAAAGTGCTTCACAAAAAGATCAGCAACAACAACAAAATGAGTGGAATAGAATAGAATGAAATCAGCTTGATATAAAGTAAATAACAATAAAATACAGTAACATAAAAATTAATATAAAAAATAGGTTATGAGGCATGAGTGTGGGACTGTGATGAGTGAATGATTTTGTGACCTGGGTGTGGAAAGTGGGCGCAGAAGTTCCGAAATGTATGGTGGGGCTAAGCCACTGAGAGGTTAAAAAACAAAAAGTACAATTTTAAACTTTATCCTAAACTTTACTGGAAGCCAATGGAGCTGAGCTCAAACCGGCGTCATATGTTCCCTCTTTTTAGTGTTTGTAAGGAGCCTGGCAGCAGCAGTCTGTATAAGCTGGAGTTTGTTGATGTTCGATTGAGATATACCTATGTACAGGGAGTTACAGTAGTCTAAGCGGGAGGAGATGGATGCATGGATGACTGTTTCAAGGTCCGTTTGGGATAAAATGGGTTTCAGTTTGGCTGTGGTTCTTAGTTATTAGAAGCTGCCCACGCTACTGACTTGCTAATTGAAGTTTAAAGAGCTATCTAGTAGAACACCCATATTTCTGACACTCTGTAGGTTTGGTGAGTGAGTATAATATAAAATATAATGATTTCAGTTTTGTTTTCGTTGAGTTGCAGGAAGTTGTTTGCCATCCAGGATTTAAGATCCTTGAGACAGCTAGATCGTTTGTTGAGAGTGGAAGTGCAGTTTGGGGTGAAGGGCAGGTGTGTATCATCTGCGTATTGAATGTTTCTCGAGGATAGAGCCCAGGGGCAGCATATAGTGGGAGAAAAGCAGGGGGGCTAGTATGGATCCTTGGGGAACACCACATTTGCTTGCAGCAATGGAGGATGTCTGACTGCCGAGTTCGACACAGAAGGGTCTATCCTATAAATAGGATCTGAACCAGTTCAGGACTGGGCCTTGTAGTCCTACTTTGTCGTGTAGGCACGCTCGCAGAAGATTGTGGTCTGTAGTGTCAATCACCACACTGAGGTCAAGCAGGAGAAGGATAACACATGGACCAGAGTCTACAGTGAGCAGGATAAAGTTGTACACTTTGAGTAAGGCAGACACTGTGCGGTGAAAGGCTCTGAAACCAGACTGAAATTCATCCAGAATGTTAAGGTTGTTTAGGTGGGAAAAAAGTTCACTTTTTCTAAGATCTTAGAAAGAAATGGTAGTTTAGAGATGGTCTGAAATTTTTGGGGTCATCTTTGGGGAACAGAAGGCAGCTGGAGGTGAACAGAGCTAATGGAGCATTCAGGATTAGTTCATGTGAGGCGTTTTGATTCCCCTGTTAATCTACACTGAAGGAGCCCGGTTATCCAATAAATAAACATCCAATAATGAACCTAAGTTAACCTTTACACTAGTACAATAATGGATTGGTCCATGGGCCTGGCATGCCTCTGGACCCATGTTAATAAGTGGTGGGCTCCACCAATCAGAAATAATAACCACTTAAGTAAACGTCATGGTGGTCATGGCCACTTGGCAGATGAACTTCGGGGACGGTTTCTTTGATGGGCTGAGCTGGAGTTCACTTGGTTTCCCTGTGGCAGTGTGAAAGAGGAAAGCAAACTCTAGTTGCCTCTTTGATAAATGGCGTATACAGACTGAGAGCTTCGCTGCTGGCTCACAGCCAGTGCCTTGTGTGTTGTAAATAAAGTTCTCCTCTTCAAACATGTCCGAGTGAGGCTCTTTTCATTTCCCCTCCGTACAGCTATTGGGCCTCTGGGGCCGAGCTGGGAACAGTCCAATCGGAAAAACAGCAGCTGATGGTTCAGATGCTGTCTGCGTGATCAGCTGTTCGCAGTTTAGTGTTGAGCTGGGCTGACTCTGCTGGCTGCTTTTTCTGCTGACACCACTCTGAACCTCCTGCTATTTCAGGACTCCGTCTAAAATGAGATCAAAGCAGCAGAATAAATCTGATGGTCCTGCTGCGAGCGGGGGAGAGAATATCCACTGTTTAATGGCCAGCTATTTATGGTATGGATGAGTGGTCCAGTGGAGACGGCGAGCGGATCAGTCGGAGCTGAAACACCCGCTGCACTATCAACAGTGCTTGAAAAGAACATTTCCTACAAACGGATTTTTGCAGCAGTAACTTTGGTTGTTATCTTAAGTCATTATTCATTTACCAGTGGTGGAAAGTAACTAAGTATAAATATTCAGCACAATTACTCCCTTTATTATAAAGTAATTATGGACTCTGTTGCTGTGCACCCTGATTTGTCCATCAGTGAGAATTAGGCGTGGGGCTAAGTAAGTTAATTAAGGGCCAAACATACTCATGGCCCTCATATAAGTAAATCCAACCATTAATGGTTTCTATATGATCCATGTCTACACTCTGTACGGTTGTATGAGGGCTTTTACTTGTGTGGCTTCGTTACACCTGGCTGTTCTTTATTCTTATCTGGAGACATGTCAACAAGAGGACTCGTCACCGTGCGAGACTGTTTCCTATTAAGTTCACTTCCTATTAAGCGTCTCAGCATCAGCTATTGATCTGTAATGCCAACCAGAAAAGCTGTGTAACAAGCAGATGTGGGGACGACTTGAACGCGTTATTGTGTGTTTTTCCACTTCTTCCCTCACTGACGACTGAATGTTCCCATTATGAGCTGGCAATCCGATTGGCCAAACATGCTTGCTATGTTCTGGAGCACCTGTTAATGGAATTACATTGAATGATGACAATGCCCCTGGGTGATTACTAACGCGCGTACAGGAAACCTGTGCTGCCGCTGCTCCTGCTGCTGAGCTGCTCTGCAGAGACCAGCTATTTCTCTGTGTGATTACATGCTAGAGTGCAGTGGGAAATTCATGCTTCGTCCTCGAGCTGAGCTGCCGCTCCAATCAACGGGATATAACTCCTCACCTCGGCGTCAGGTTAAGTGCCTTCCCCAGGACACTGGCTACATTTCTAAATGGCAGGAGATGATTCCTTTGCAGCCAAGTCCGTCTCTGGTGTCCTTTAAGGTCCAATCAGGCTTCATTCCCGTCTGCCCCCTCCATTTCCCCCCGTCAGCGCCACTCCAGGAAGGCAGAGCAACACTCACCATGAATAATACATGTACAGCGCAGTCATCAGTATACATTAATAATGGACCACCACACTTGTGTAATGGCATTGGTCAGTCTTGTAAATGTAATGACGATGTTACAGTGTCGTGTTTGGGAGCGACGACAACATATCTGGCTATAGCTGTTTTATGACTGATCTTGAATATCTGTGTGTGGTTTGTGTTTGCCTCACGGTGATTGCGAACTAAAAAGATCACACTTTATACACAGACGTACACAAAAGGAAAAACCGATACATCACATTGACACAAACGTTCACACCCTTTGCAATGACACTTGAAATTCAGCACAGCTGACTCCAGTTTCCTTTGATCAGCTGTGAGATGGGTTCCACCTTGACTTGTGTCCACCTGTGGTAAATTCACCTGATTGGCACACACCTGGTTATATAAGGCCTCACAGCGCCACACCTGAAAAACATGACATGGGGTTAGGTTGTGGTGCAGATGTGGGGAATGTGTCTAAAATGTATTGCTGCTTTGAATGTTTTAAATGATTCTTAAAGGGAAAAGGTTTGGGACAGCCAGGACTGTGATGAGAGCAGTGTGCCAAGCCAAACTGAGCAATCAGGGGAGAAGGGCCTTTGTAAGAGAGGTGACTGAGAAGCCTATGGTCACTGTGTCTGAGCTCCAGAGATCCTGAGTGAGTGGAGTGCTGGAAGATGAGCAGAGAAGACTGTCAGGAAATCCCCTGTTGCAGCTGTGTTGCGTCACACCTGAGAAGACTCAACGCTGTGGTCACTGCCAAAGCACTTCAACCAAGCACTGAGAAACTGTCTGAATCAATCAGTTCGTCAATTTAAAATGTTGGTTTATCATTTCCAATAAATCTGCAAAGATTTTGAAAAGGAAATCTGTTTCTGCTTTGTCATTATGGTGTGTTGAGTGTGGATTAATAGGAGAAACAATATTTAAAACTGCAACGTTTTGCATAATCTCAATCACTTTGAGCCATGTGTGTTGTTTGGTGTTTGGGATGCGAGTGCTGGTGGTGGTGCACCACTGGGTGGATTGCCATGTTTTGCACACCTGAACCCTGATTGTGTCCCACCTGGCTTTTCTCTGTGTGTAACCATGATGTGAGCATTTTTTGTTGAGGGATGAAGTACTGTACTTATGTTGATCACATCACTGGGTCAATATTGCTCTGCTCTCTCTACTTAGACTTATTACAAATATTCCTGCAAAGTAAATAACATGCAGTTCAGCTTCTGCTGCACTGTGAATGAAGTCTGTTGAAATGAATATGGTATTTGAGTGCAGCCTAACAAAGCTGCTGTCATGGCCATGTTTCTCCATGTCGGTTCCTTGTGTCTCCCTTCTACTGTGTACAGCCAGTATCTACTGACACAGACTAACATTAGTCACATGTGTATTTCAAGAGGCTGTGGTGTCACTGGGATCATTAGATAAATAAATACTGTTGATCCCACAATGAAATCTGAGATTAAAGATGAGTGCGTATAAATGGCTGACTCACTCTGGCACTTGAGCGTCTTTGTTTCTGTTTTCAAGAACAGTTTGTTCCCATGTGACCCTCAGCTGTGTGTGTGTGTGTGTGCTCTACACGTTTTGGTGGCCATGCCTCCTCATCTAGGAGAGATGACTTTGGAAATGGAGACGTTCCTCTCCTGTGGGCTGACGCTGCCTGCTGCTTGGCCTGATTCAGCTCCATTAAAAAGGCCAACAGGCTGTTAACCCCAGCGTCGATGCCTCACAGGTTCAGCCACGCTTACAAACCCATTTCAGCAGCGCTCGTAAACACTGGCCTTATTATAGCATCTCCGGGCCGTGGCAGGCTGCCCTGGTCAGCCCTGGAACAAAAGAAACCTGCAGTCAGCATTAACCTGGCTCCAACAAGGGCAGAGGGGCACAGGAAATGGCGTTGTGAGGATGTGCAGACTAATGAACTGTTGTTCCATGTTATATTTCAGGGTCTGATTCCTCGGGAGAGGCTGGAAATCATTCTCTTTCATTTCAGGATGAAAGTTGTTCTGGGCTACTGGAATTGTGCATTTTAATGGATGATAAAGTGCAGCGACTGAATCACGCCGCGCCACATCAGTTCATTCAAATCCCTTTCTCATGTCCCTCCTCGGAGAGTTTTATTCATAAGCTCCAAGTTTAATCAACAATATGCAAGGAGGCGTTGAAAAGGATAAAATTAATTAACCGTCTTTTAGTATTGCATTTGTCTCACAGCATGAATACGGTGGGATTACGAATTGAATTTTGAATTCAGTGGTTCGCAAAGGAATGTCAACGGGGAAAAAAATCACAACCTTCTTGTGCATCTTGCTATAGGGGTCTTACCTTAATAATGAATTTCATAACCTTCCGATTCATGAAAGAAATGGGAGCAGTGGGAGCTTTCATCACCCTCTAACCATCATTATATCCCAGCCCCTCTGTGAGCATAAACAAGCCAGGAATGTTCGGACGGAGACTCATAAGAGTGCATGACGAGCACCCTGCTGAGAAACACTATCAGAGCAGTCAAAGCCCATCTCCGACTCCGACACAAGCAGCCATAACTAAGTGTGTGTCTGAGTGTGCCTGCACACACAAACACACAAATAAACCTCCGTTAGATATGGTTTAATATATAATCTCACCCTGGGGTGGAGGGAAAAAAAACAGACAACACTGAGAGTAACAAATTAATAAGAGCTCCCGTTAATAAATGCCATGGAAGGAAACTGTGATGTTACTTTCCCCGTTCTTCCCTCTGGCAGGCTCAGGGTGTTTACCCAACACCCTCAGGTGCAGTGACTGAGGCGTCGCTAGGCAACGGCACCATCCCTGTTGTTGCTCTGCCTCTGGCACTCAAGTGGGAGCTTATGTGGACTTAACTCTGAAAGAGCATCAGTGTTGAGGAGTGGAAGGGGGGATTACCAGGAAAAATATTGGATTGGGATGAGGCACAAAGGGCAAGGCCTTACCTGGATCCCCACAGCCACCAGACGGAGGAGCGGTGAAGGACTGTCAGCACACTGCCGCTGTGTCCGGAACACAAAGCCGGGCTTTTGCAGTCCACACTGATTGTTTCAAACGCTTTTAAAGGAGGGCGGCGCCTTGTAGTGCAAAGCATGACGTGCATGTGTCCAAGTACCCTAAGGACGCTGTTTCAGTCCATGTTGTCTCCAGCAGTGATTGGTACAACGAGCCATTGCCATCTAGTGGCTCCTAGATGCGTTTGTATTATGAATAATGAAATTGTGGCTCATCACCGCCGACGGCTCCCAATATGCACTTATTGTTCCTCTTTGGTCAACACAGATATACAAGCTGCTCCCAATCATCACAACATCGGGCCACTGTCCCACTGGCAGAATGGCCTGATTATTTCCAGCCCACAGTTGTGGTGAATGTTAGCAGCTGATGTGGCAGCTGCTGCCAGTGCACCATGTGTTGGGCTGATAATGGAGACGGACTGAAACAAGACAGTCCAACAAAGAACAGCACAGTCTGTTAGCAGGCTGAGTGTGAGCGAGCGTTCATTGCAGGTTGAGAGCTGCGTTATACTCATGGGGGTTGGATCCAATAGATGTCTCAATACCCAGCCCATCCAGACCCCTGGGAGAGACAGTGTGTGCAACATGTGGTGCTGCAGATGTTAGACGATTAGGTGGAATTATCTTTACCTGTGAAAAGGTGGCATCAGGAATTAGAGGCATTTAGCTCATTCCAGTCCAAAGCCTGGTCACCTTATGAAAAAAAAAACGGATGCTGTAACAATACAATGCTGCCCCCTAGTGTACTAGGCTAAAACTAGAAGAGGTATTTAGGACCCAATGAAACCACAACATTTGCTGTAAAATCATTTATTCAAACTTTCAGTGGAGAAAATGTTTCTTAGCGCTGTTTTGGGTATATTCTCAATTCTATACAAAACCGTGTGTAAAACTTTGTGTGTAGCATTTACAAATATACAGGAAGAAACTAGTAGTTTCTTCAGCCACAGGTACTAAAAACCAAAGGGGCTGTCCAGTAGCACAGGAGAATGATTAAGGGATACTGTCAGTCACGTTTACAGGAGTTAATCTGTGTGTGTGGGCAGCTACAAAAATAGAAATCGGTTTCAGGTAGATGCATGTTTGGTATAGCAGTACAGGTTAGATGCCTTCTCAACCTGAAGTTTTAGAAATGGATACGTGTTAAAAAATAATTAAAATTAACAATTAAAGAGATCACACCTCTCTTCGCACACTGAAATCTATACATGCCACAAAATGTAATTTGAATTTAAGCTACATGAAACAGCAGAGCTGTCTCGTGAAATTAAATAAATAGCTAAATATAATTTAGGCTTGAGATAATGAATAAATATGCTGGAGAGAAAAAATCAAATAATGTCATGGAGACTACAGAGAAAGAGCAAGCTACTGCCCCATGGGATACAGCAGGGTTAACTGATTCAGGATGGCTATATGGCTTATTAATAGTTAGGAAGGCAACTCAGTAGGTGATACAGTTAGAAGTTCAAATCAATTGACAAAAAAAAACAATCATTAATCAAATTCGTTGGTGGTCCAATAAAATATTATTTTCATTGCTTTACAGTCTACTGCACATACAAATAATCAGAAAATAAACTGTACTGTGCTGCAGTGCATATTTGTACAAGTCATCTGTTCATACAAAATACCCTTATTATAATCCTCTTTGAAAAATAAGTTGCACAGGGAAAATAAAGGGGCATATGTCCGTGACTGCTCTGAAAGAAAAGGTGGTGTGTTATTTGAGGAGAGAGGTAGAGAGGCCATCAAAAGGAGCTACTATTGTATTTCAGGTCTATCTGAAAAACCTTGAAAATGTGCCAAGTCGCTGCTCTTGTCCTTTTCACATATAAGAATCTCTTACACTCTGCTGTGGTGGGAGCGTCCAGTCTCTCCACATACTTCACCCTCCCCCTCTCCCTCCCCCACCCCCACCCCCACCTCTCCTCCCCTCCTCTCCGATATCAAGCCTATTTGAGAAAGCCCTTGTAGAGGAAATGAGAGTGACTGGTAAATCTCTCATTCTCCAAACAGAAGAGCAGGTCCCTGAGATTGACACGAGTGATGCGCTGCCGTGTTGGTCTGGAGCCCGACGAACCAGCTCCACCGGACAAAGAGGGACCTGTTCCTGATCCCTGACAGATCAGAGAGACAGAAGGGAAAAGAGTGAAAAAACTAAATATAACTGATGCTTACATGCATCTTTATCCACAAATAAGAACAGCCAGTGGCACTAAATGGAGCAGAATTCAATGAAAATAAAAAACGAGGAATGGTACAGCATGGCTGAGGGAACCAGGTGAAGAATCTGGTGATGTGCTGACTGATTAAATTAGACGAGTTGACTTTGTCCTTTGTCAGCTGATTCCACTGCTCTGTCTGGGCTTATGACCAGCTTCACTGCTTTCCTTCCCCTCACATGAGATGACTGGCACCAGGTTATTGTCAGGGTAGTGAG
Source organism: Trinectes maculatus (assembly GCA_016785345.1). NCBI lineage: Eukaryota > Metazoa > Chordata > Actinopteri > Pleuronectiformes > Achiridae > Trinectes > Trinectes maculatus. The sequence continues at coordinate 280,112 of JAFBJQ010000994.1, forward strand.
GGCTGTCAGATTCAGATACGGCCAAACTGTTCCAACAAACCATAGCTGTTCTAACCAATATATAGTATAAGTAGTGGTGGGAACCCAGGGTAGAATAGGTCCCTAACAGGTGACCCTTTAATAATCATAAGGGGCAACAAATGGGGCAGAATGTGATTTGCAACTCCATTAAACAACAGAAGAATATATTTTAGTAGAGTAATATGTTACACTGGACGTATTATTGCTGTTAATACTTTATATGCATAACTTTGGTGGCCCCTACTGAAGCATGAGTTAGAACTGGCTCATGTTCCAGATTTAATATCTGTTGTTTACAGTTACCTCAGCTGCAGCAGAGGAGGATGGAGAGTCCATAATTTTCCTCTTTCTGGGGCCAATGGCTGCCAGTGCTGTCAGGTTGGCCTCCCTCTGTCTCATCTGAGCCAGCTCCTGCTGCTGCATCTAGACGATGCGCACATACCAACACTGAATTCAGGCATACAGTGCTTAAACATTGAGAGATGGCGACTAGCTGACTCTCATCTTACCTCTTTTGCTTTCTGCTTCAGACGCAGCTGCTCTGGGTCCTCCTGCCGAGCTCGAGACTGCAGAGCCAAATGTAAGACACATGCGTAACTGATGATGGCAGAATAGTCAGACATCCCCTGAATATTCCCACATATACCAATAATAATGTTTCAAGCTTCACAGCTTTCAAAATAACTATTATTTTAACCTAACCAATCTTGTCTTCAATGTGCTGTCAAAAAAGCACTGTGGTGTTCAACAGCTGATTTTATATGTCATGTCCTGGCTCCTGATTGCTCGACGCAGGCACTAAGTCCAGCCTAAATACTTCAGGAAGATTCCTGCTGTTGAGAAAATGTCTGGGACAGCCAACTGCCTGCTGTGTTCTTCACATGTAAACAGCAAACGTCCGAAAATGTCTGCACCAAATGTTCCAGAGTTTGTCTCTGTAAACTGCTTTGGTCTAAGGCCATTCTCCTTACACTCTAACTGTCAGAGTCAGTCACAGGTTACATTTGTCAGCTGGAGAAGGGAAACGCTGCAGGACGTCAGACACTGAATGTAAACCAAATGAATCTGCTTTCATTACAAACACTGCTAATATTAATAAAAGGGCCTTTCAGCTATAGAACAAGAGTTACAGATATCAGAGTAAAACAATAAAATAATGATAACAGTGAATGTTTTTCACTGCCTCAAGTCTGTTTAAACCTTGTAGATCATTAAAGACATGTCAGACTTAATAATAATTATTTGTAAATACATCCAAACCTCACAGCCTACTCAAGGAGCATTTATTTGTACTTGACTGTAAACCAGATATCTAAAAAGTATCTCCTCATATTCTTAAAACTGCACTGTTTTTAAGAGACTGGGGAATTTATCGCCTCAACAATGCTTGTGTCAATATACCTTAGCTGCCTTCAGGAGGATCTCTCTCTCCTGCTCCTCTTTCCGTTGCTTCTCCAACAGGTCGAGCTGCTCAAAGAACTTGAGCTGAGCACGAACGTCACTGCTCTGCTCGTGGTTGTCATCCTCCTGCCAACAGAGAATACAGGTGGAGGTAAAACACTGCAAGATGCAAAAACAACACTGTAATACTGTACACCCGTCAGTGTCACAGCAACAGATTTTTCTATACAAATCAGATTAATGATGAATCGAACCAAGAGGGGGTGGACGTATTGCTGTGGCCCTGTCATGCAGCTGTACACAAACCTTGAAGTTGACATTCTTTTGCTGAGCCACTTGGGAAACTTTTTCTAGCAGGTGTTGGAGGCGCTGTTGAGTAGCGTGAGAGACACAGTTCACCACCTCTGCACCGAGGTCTGTCACACCATAGCGCCTGCCTGGAACAGAAAAAGGACAACAGCTCAGTGTTTGGGACATGTTTGTGACTGAATGAATGAATGGATGGATGGATGGATGGATGGATGGATGGGCGCTGTTTAGCCACAATGTTGTGACTGTGAAAGCGTCTCACCTATCTCCAGCATTCTCTTTTGTAGCAGGGCACAGGAGAGGAAAGCCTCATCCTTACAGGAATGTGTCACGGCTCCCACCAGTCCGGAATTGGTTGCTAGGATATTAGCGCTTTCTTCTGATAGGTTTACTCCAGCCATGGAGGCTACGTCATTGATGTCATCATCATCCCTACACATATAAAAGCAAAAACGCAAACAGTATTATGAATGCATAGAGTACTGAAACAAGTAGAATGTTGAATTGTAAGTCGCTTTGGATAAAAGCCTCTGCTGAATGAATGTCAGGTAATATAATGTAAAAGTAGATTATGTCACTGCTGATATTTACATCAGCCATAATCTGACACAAACTTTCCCGATTTTCCCGAATTAAACCTACCTAAATTGAATTTAAATATTAAAACTGTTTTTGAGTTCTTTATTTTTCGTTCTTACTTGAAAGTGCCACCAGCCTCCTTCAGCTTGTTCTTGTGAGCTGCAGTCAAGGCTGCAGCAGGGACTTGTCTAGAGACATCTGGCCTCACAGAAACTGAGGGAGACACAGAAGTAGCAATAAATACCATCCATTTTTCAAGGAAATACATATGGATGTACATACAAGAGGTGGTTTTAAATGATCATCCTCACCTGGCTGCAGCTCTTTAAGCTGGGCCTGTTGCTGTCCCAGCATGATGCGACCAGGGGCCTGATTCCTGAGAGTCACCATGGGTGTTGTTGGTAAAGTTACCTGAGGTCTCAACACTGCTCTCTGCTGCTGAGTCTGGAGAACCTGAAAAGGTTTCAAATTATTGTGCCATTAATACAATGGTGATGTGTATACATGATGTTTGAGAGGATACAGGATTTCAGTTGTGTCAGAGTTGATATAAATACATGTCAACATTTTCATGATGAGCTGAGCTGACAGGAGAGATGCAGAACAGTTTACCAGTGAGGGGGTCTGTCCCGGCTTGCTGACACCTGGCTGGAGCTGGGGCCTGAATGGGGCAGTGAGACGAGGGGTTGGGCTGCCCAGGACAACCGTGGTTGGGGTCGTGGAGGTGGAGGAGACTGAGCCTAAGGCCGGCTGAGGCAGGTGACTCTGCTCAATGAATGCCGCTGAATCTGGTGTGAGCTGCCTCAAGGCTGGGAGGCTTCTCTACCGAAGACATACAGATCGACTAACATTACAGAAGTGCACTTAGAGGTGACCTGTGGTCTCCTGTGGTCCAGGGAAATTGAAAAATAAACTACTACAGATATTTGCTGAGAGGTACAAGTGAAGGAACAGCAGACCATAAGTTATCTCACCTGGAGGAAAGGCACAAGGTAAGGTTGGGGTGAGGAATTGAGCTCTTTGTACAATCTGCTGGTGAATTCCTCAGCTTCCAGTTTGCCCACCTAGTACATAACACGAAAACAATGAGCTGAGGGTGAGCAAAGTCACAGTAGCAGGTACAGATGATGTCTGTTGTTGTGCCACAAGGACTTTTCCTGTTACATCTTTATTTCTTCCATCAGTGCATCTTTTGTTTGTCCAGCTCACTCACCAGCAGCTCCTTGACCAGCTCTTTCACAATGGCTGCAGTCTCTGCTGACTGCTTCCCAGCAGATGCCAGCTTTATCAATGCAGACAGGAAGTTCTTACACTTCTTCACATTCTCCATTGTCTCCTACAAGAAACACAAAAGATAGCTGCATGCTTTGCCTTCTTCTATGATAATGTGTTTACCATAATGTAAGTGTCACAAACACAGCAGTAAATAGTCACAGCTCATGCAACTTAGCACAACCCACTTTGCTCACTGTTACTGAGGTAACTGTGGTCCCAGCTGTTTGGCTGATGGTCCTGGGGGTCATTCCTGATACTGCAGCTCCAACTGAGCTCTGGAAATAGAGACATCACAATCACAGCAATTCTTAAGTTGTTGAAATGAATTAAACTCTGAAAGGTCAAATCATGAATGAAGAGTGTGGGGATAATAGTCGTTTCATACATAACAATAACAACAACAACAATAATAATATGTTTATTTTTTAATAACTTTGGAACCTTCTTTTTTGCAACTCGCAAACACTGCTAATGTTTTGAGACATGATCACATATTGAGATTACACTTTACTTGCAAAATGTCTAGAGTACCGTAATTAGTAACACACGGTGTTGCCACAAGTTTATTATTCAGTGGGAAAATTTCCACACTATGGCATCCCTAGTGCTGCCCCACTGATTTGCACTTTGTGTATCAACTTATGTAAATCAGGTGAAATCAGCAGTTTGCATTCTGCGGCCAAAGTGCACAGTGACTTTATGCTGCAAACAAGGACCAGTGAGCAATGGACACAAAACAATGTATACAAGAATATAATAAACAATATAGGGGTTGGGTTACCTGAAGAATAGGAGGTCTGTGCAGCGTGGTGGTCGCAGCGAGCGTTGTTGCTGGACAGCCCTGTCGAATTATGGTGCTGGGAGCCACTTGTCTGCTGTTGTTTCCAGGAGCCTGAGAGAACACAGAAACAAGACAAAAATGATGTGCAATACATAACTTTGATCCTATAAGAAAACATATTTACTGTTAACAAATAAACGTAATAAAAATGGCATTTTTTATTTATGCATACATCAGAGCTAATAATTGAAAATCTAAGCGCAACATAATTTTTGCATTGAAGCTTTTCCTTGGCAGATAGTAATCTTACCTGGTCAGAGGGCACATTAGCTGGAGTAGCAACGCGGGGTGCCAGGCCTCCTTGTGCCTGAGCCTGCATCTGGGCCAGAGTCTGCTGAGGAATCATCAGCAGCTGTCCGCTCTCACTGCGTACGAGCACCATACCTGAACCAAGAGAGAAAAGACATCAGACGACCTCACTGCAGTTATACTACTATATATAATTGTAGTGTCAAAAGCAATGTTCCTCTAAATAAAAAAAAACAGCACACAGCTGATTCACCATGCAACAAGTAAACACGACCTGAACATGTTTTTAATCTCACCACAGACACCATGACTGACAACAGCTCAGTGGTCTGGTTTTATTTTGTGAGTGTGCTGCAGATTTTGCATTGTTGTTATCGTGCACTTTTATTTTGTCATCACAGATGAAAAAGGCCAAAGTGTGAAATTAAATGGCCACTCACCCGGGGGCAGCTGGATGTTGTGTATGCTGGGCTGTCCAGGGGAGGTCAGCGGGAGCCTTGGGGCCAACATCTGAGGCGCCAGACCTCGGATCCCTCCTGGACCTGCAGCCGCTGTGGCCGGAGCCCGGGGAGCGCTGACGGCGCCGGGGGTGACAGTCGGCTGTGGCGCTGACTGGATGATCGTTGTAGGTGGCTCTGCCTTGATAATGTGCGACCTTTCGCTGACAGACAGCGAGTTGGGGTGGCTATTGTTTACAAGCGGAGTCCGGACGCCGGGCTGCGCTGTAGCGTTGGCCACCACAACATTATTGTTCCCATTCAAAGTTGCACCAGACCCCGCGGTTTGCATAGGCGGCCTGACGAGTGTCACAGTGGCTCCTCCAGCCTGGGTCACAGACTGAGCTGAGGCCACCGCACTCTGCGAGTTCATGTGATGCGTCTGGATGACGCTGTTTGCCGCGGGGGGCGTTATAGCACCGACCAGCCCTTTAGACAACAACGGGCCACTGTTGACAGCTGCCACAGGTGCGGCGGGACCGCTGCTGCTGCTGCTGCCGCCGCTGCTGCTGCTGACGCCGGCGCCACTTGTCGCTGAGCCCCCGTGAGCAGCAGCGCTTCCTGCATCGTGAGCGTTCATAGTTTGGCTCCCATTGAAAGTCTGCGCTGAGAGTGAGCTCACTTTCCCCTGGTGATTAGGGAGAGAAGCTGCACCACCGCCGCCAACAACAAGTGCTTTGCCGGGGTCGTGTCCCGCGGTGGAGTCCGAGCTGGCCGTCGATGCGTCCATAGCTGAACCATGGGGACCTCGCTATAATGAGACCCCCTGCACTTTAACTTGTTTCGAGGGAGCACACACAGGCTTGAATGTGATGGGGCAAGACTCTGAAACATCTACCGCTTTACTCCGTCGGCTCCGGAGCTTGCTTTTCGTGTGGAGTCTTATAGAGACAAAGAGGAAAACAGTATAAGTAGTTTACACTGTACCTGCTTTAACACCAACTACCAGCTGGACATTAGCTCGCGTTACCCCCTAGTCCCGGAACTATAGCCATGTAATAAGCGTCTGCTTCGTGCCTACCCCAGGGGTTGTTGTGACACAGGACCGACAGTTGTGACTCTACAAACCGGACAGGATGACAAAGTGCTGCTTTATTCACCTCTGTGTGTAAAAACAGATCATCCAGCGGGCCTGGGCGAACCGCCATCTTCACACTCCTGCGAGCTTATGAGAAGTGAAGTACTTACCAACTGACGTGCGCGTGCGCACACCGAGGCAACGTCTCCGGGCTGGGACCAGGGCGAGCTGTGATTGGCTGCTGCGCATTCTAAAAGGCGGTACCAATGGCTTCAGCTGTCATTCCGGGGGATGCGCGAGATAGAACAACATCGTAACGGAGGCGAAGTATTGCCGTCAAATGTTACGGTGCACGCGGTGTTTTCACGCCGTCCCGGTAACTCCCCCGTCTCAGAACCGCACCGACCGACTGTCGGTAGAGAAAGAACGCGGTTTACGACAGCGTAACAGTCCGGATTCCGGAGTTTTGTCACTCTCGGTGAGCCGTGCAAGATGGCTGCACCGGTTTAGCGAGAGAGTGAAGTTGGTGTTGTAAAGAGGCGATTGAGGGCGCCCCGCCCTCCTCCGAGAGGAAACACTGTGCTGTCAGTCAGGCAGTCATAGGATTTACCCCGTGTACAGACTCCAACACAACCGCCAGCATATATTACTCACTGTCAAAAATCCAACTTTACCTGGCACTGACGTCACCGATTGAAATTGTAAACGTACTTCACAGTCTCCTCAATTCAATTAAAAAAACTTTATTTGTCCCCAGGGGCAATTAAAGCCACCTATAGCAGCAGCATTACAAAATAATAATAATAAAAACCAAAAGGCAGTTACAAAACAAAGGCAGGTACAAAACAGTTGACAGTACAATGCAGACAAAAGGTATGTACAGGTCTAACTTAAGGCTATTAATAAAAATAAAATATATACAGAATATGTCAAAGAATAAGAAAGTGTCTCTTGAAAATAGGTTATCTAGGGAGTGTGTATGTATACATACATTCAGATTCTGCATAGTGCAGCAGACTGTTTCGAGGTTATAGCGCCAGAATTAGCTTTGTTAACTTCACAATAATTTGAATAAATTTGTATTTTAACACAAAAATGAAAGTCAAGTAAAATCTGTGCGATAAGTTTCTTTTTAATTAATTCACATGGGCAAGAGGTGCAGGATCTGTTAAAGAAAAAAGTGTACAGCTGGATTGTTTCCCATGCTTTATGCATATACAGTTCCACTAGGAACGCTGTTGCAGCCAAGAGTCTCTCTGGTTTTAATTCGAGGATTTCCTACCTGTCCTGCACACACACACACACACACACACACACACACACACACACACACACTTGCTTATATTTTCTATGACACTCTGGTCATCTTGTGTTTCTTGAAATTTTTAGTTGTTGGATTTTTGAGGATTAGCTCTGGATTAATGTCCTGTTACACAAGTCAGGTTACATGATAATAATATTTCATTCTAAATTTTCCATTAACCGAGTTTATTTTAATTTTACTTTTTCAGCTTTGCATATAGATAAAGTGAAAAAGGTAAAAAAAAAAATAATAATAATTTGAGTGCTCAGTATATTGCTGACTCATGGGTAAAATAACAGCGTAACCAAGCAACAGACTCACAGTGAGTGTTTGCGGTGTGCGCCGTGCGTCGAAAGAAACGCACCTAGTTTTACGCGCAGGTGAACGTGCGGCGGGGAGACGGGTCAGCGCCAATCTGCTAAAGCGCACAGGTGTGGGCTAATCATGCACATTGCTGATAAGCCGGGGTCTGCTGTGTGCTGTGGCCACCGCTCACTTTGAACACATTGCACTGCAAACATGAGCACCGGAGCAGGCACCCCGTACATCGGCAGCAAAATAAGTCTGATATCCAAGGCGCAGATTCGATATGAAGGAATATTGTCGTCCGTCGACACCGACAGGTCCACGATTGCTTTAGCCAAAGGTGGGTGGAAAGCCTATTGGATGTAGGCCACACGTGCAATCTGTCTGTCTTTGTCTGATTCTTTTGCTGTGAAGTTGTCACTTAAGAAAACTGGAGATTAAATCAATCTCACCCTTTTATTTATTTTTTTTTTAACAGTCAAATCCTATGGGACAGAGGACAGACACACCAACAGGCCAGTGCCACCAAAGGATGAAATTTATGAATACATCATTTTCAGAGGAAGTGACATCAAGGATATCACTGTGTCCGAACCACCCAAAACACACCATGGACTGCCCCGAGACCCTGCTATTGTGCAGGTGTGTGGCTCAGGGACAGTTGTCTGACTAAATCAAGTTTTATATTGATGTATTTGGCTTAGATGAGCAAAATTATAACATTTACAATTGATTATATAAGCTCTTCTGTCCCTTGTTTTGTGATTTCAGTCTTCTGTCGGCAACTCTGCAGCATATCACCCACGATGGAGCCCCTACAGGGAAATGATGCCCACCTACAACCAGCTGGCTGCTAGTTCTTTACTCAACCAGCAGTACAATGCAGCACTGGGTCTAGGTACAGTCACCGACATCTGTGGCACATCAAACGTCTCAGTGATACAGTACATCCTTCTGTCTGACAACAAGCTGATTCTCACAAGCATTTTTAGTTGATCCTGCACAATCACAATCATATTTTTTTTTTCCTTCAGTACCAGGACTTCATGGTATCCCAGCCAGAAGAGCCCCCATGGTCGAGCAGGCTGTCCAGACCATGCCATTGGCCAGCACTATCCAGAAAAGGGGAAAGTCTTCAACTCTGCCTCAGGGCAGACCGCCTGTTCGCCCAAATCAGCTCTCTGGCCGGGAGCCGGGTTCCCAGCTTCAGAAGGAGAATATACCCACCAGTAAATTTACACAGCGGCTTTTCACTTTCTTTTCAATGGTGGCGGGGGAAAAAAACAACATTTTAATCATTTAGCTCATTCATGTATAGGTCGAGCACCATCCCATCCAGCTGCAACCAAGATTCAAAGCCAAGTTACTGAGACCCAGAAGCAAAGACAAAAGCAAGGTATCAAAATGATAAAAAGCTAAATGTAACCCCAGTGCCTGTGATTTACAGAAACCCACATGTTGTTAGAAACACAGCAGAAGTGTTGAAGTAAATGTCCAAGACCACATGGACTCTGTACTGAAGGATTGCTAAACCACTTTTACAAAGTTGTGTGTGTGTGTGTGCGCGTGTGAATTCTTTCCTGGTGGTCACGTGCAGGCAGCCGCAGGTCCAGGAATCGAAGCAGAGGTCAGCTCATTGTGAAAAACACAAAGGCTACAACTTTGCAGTTTGACTCCGATTTTGACTTTGAAACTGCAAACGCTCAGTTTAAAGATGATCTTACAAAGGAGGTTGTAGGTATGTTAATGCGGAGTACATCAGTCACTCCAGCTTCAGTGGGCTGAGATGCATTCCCTATATATGCCATTTTCTTTTGTCGCTTGTTGCAGTTGAAAAGGCGGATTCAGCAGAGGCCCCAGACAGCCAGGGTATGGAGGAGGAAACACTGGGTGACAAATACTATGACAAGGCCAAGTGCTTCTTTGATAACATCTCATCAGACCTTAAACCCAGGTGATTCATTTGCCTTAGACGGCTTACAACATCCTCTGCAACAATTTTTTTTTTAATTATTTTTTTTTCATGCTGCAGGAGAACCACATGGGCGGAGGAGAAGAAGCTGAATATGGAAACATTTGGTGTGCCCGGCCGCTTCCTGAGAGGCAGAGGATTCAGAGGCCGAGGGCAAAGAGGGCAGAGCAGCACCGATCAGCGAGCCCCCCCGAAAGTTGGTAGTGGGAGGGTGTGAGTTTTTTTCTTTTCTTTTTTGTCTTTTTGTTTAGTTTTTTTGTAAATAATGAATATAGTAGTTTTCTACCAATTTAAAGAAAGTACCTCCCTATTTTCCCCACATTGAAGCACACGAAGCAAGATTGTTTTTTTTTTCTCTCTTTTTTTGGAGCCTGATATAAAATGGGAGAGTGATTTATTTTTAATCTGGCAGCTGTGCACTAAAAGTAAATGTATTCATTGGTAGATGGTTTGCAAGCATGCAATGTGTCATCTGTCACTGGACAGGCCAGCAGGCATGCATTTAATTTCTTTGCTATGTGTCCAAATGTATTAAATATGTCAACTTGACTACCCAGATGTGACTTGATTGGTGTTAAACTGTCTCACAGCTGTGCTTTATCCCCCCCCACACACACTTGTAAAATGAAAACCGGAGATACATAACGGTAGCTTTTAAATAATGCGGTTACCATAGTTTCCCCTCTGGTTTATCTCTACAGCTAACATCTACTTATTTTAAAACCTGATAGAATTGCAGACTTTATATAATATCTGGTTTTTCCTCCTTGCACACTAACGAATTGCAAATAGCAGCCTGTTGTTTGAACCGGGGATCTAAATCTTCAAATGTTTCTCAGGACTCGGTATCAGAAAAGGTGATGGCGTCCAGCTCTGAGAGTGTGTCAGGCTCTCCCTCATATGCATACACATGAGGCACATCACTCAGCCTCTCACCCTCTGTCTCCTGGAGAGTGAGGATTTTCTGAAACCAATAGAAAAGACAGACTTGAGTTTTGTTTTTTCTGCAATACGTTTGCATACGCATTCCAGTAGCCAAGCAGTGCCTGCCTTTAAACTCACCGAGTCAAGATAGATGCGATTGGTCATAAGAAATTTGTTGGTCTTGCTCCAAAGATTCTTATCCTGAAATTAAAAAATGTAAGTTTCTTCTGCAGGCATTTCAGAGTAACATTAAAAACAAACAACTAGTGTTCTACCTGGTCGGTGGACATTATCGAATTAATGGTTGTCTAGATTAGAGGAAAATATCACTGTCAGTGTGGAGTGATGTTAAACGTAAAAACATAAAATTTACACCATTGAGTCATGTGAGTGTTGTGTATATTTACCTGGTTGAAGGTGCCAGAGTGTGTGTAAGACTGATTGGACATTATTGAATTCCTTGTTGTCTAGATTAAAGGAGAATGCAGTTGAAACAATGTGGTGTGATGTTAAACATAAATATTTCAAACACCATTGACTCACTTCAGGGTTGTGTATTTACCTGGTTGACAATGTCATTGTGTGAGTAACACTGATTCTCTCGCCTGTAGTGCACCTCTGTAAAGTGTTGGCAAATATGGCTTTGTTTGAAGTCCTGTTGAACAGAATGACAGGAGCCAACTGTGAATAGCCAAGTTACATAAATGCATATGTTCCCATCAGCAGCCCTCACATGATCCCAGCCAGCGTTTACAATTTTACATGTGAGGAAACTGGTTTTCCAAAAATATTTAAAAGATGTATACAGATCTACTTGATGTTTTGCATATAAACAGTACAAAAAAATCTAATAGCGCTCACAGTAGTTGGTAGCTTTGCATGTGGCATCCCACCATGCTTGTTCTCACTGGGCTCTCTAGCAGCACCATCAAACACCTAAAGATAAAAAGGTGTTACCAGTGTTTGGATGACAGCTTGTCATATAGGTTTGTTTTGTGCGAGTGTGCGAGCAGTGACCGTGCAGTCTGTGCCGGGTTCCTCTGTGTTTGATTTGAGGAGGACTTGTCCAGATGATTCCGTCTCCAAAGTGACAAACTTTTGTTTGCAGGTGCAATAGACAGCCAACAGCAGTGAAGCTATCAGCAGGAGAAAGATGAAAAGAATACAGCTTGTTGTGTGTTATCTGAATTGGAACTACACAATACATTGCATAGCAGCATTAGTGATGTGGTTTCGTACACAGGAGTAAAATCAGTGAGGCGAACACCACCACTATGGCACTGGAAGCAGCTCTGTTGACTGAATACCGGGGGCTTCGACAGTTGGCCGTTAGAGAGCAGTGACAAACAGTCACACTGAGGCTGTAGACACCAAACTCTCCCTGCAGGTCAGAGATCTTCAGATCAACAGTGTGTGGTCCAGGATACACACCAGGCTCCTTAATCAGACCAGCTGTGTAACCTGTGAGAAACAGTCACTCATGTAACGTTTTTCTTTGTGTTTTTGGTGGTATATAACAATGTTGCGAAGGTTTTTCTACCATGTGTGTGATTCAATCTCCATTTTCCTTGGACATCTCCCAGCAGTTCAAATGTGAAAGGGCCTCCAAAGGGATTTTCATCCAGGTCAAAGGCTTTGATGCTGGTGGTTGATGGGCCGTCAGACATACACACAGCCAAGGCGTTCTCCTCTGGCTGTGGCACGTTGTCGTTTTGGTCAGATATATGGATGTGCAGTGTGGCTGTCCCTGTCAGACGTGGCTCCCCTATCAAAGTGGTGACGATTCAAATAAAACATTTCCTTTCTCTTGACAGCACTCAGTTTGTGTTTATACAATCTGCAACACTCTGAGTCTTACCATTTTCCACTGCATGAAGTAAGACGGTGTAGACACCATTGACCACATGGGGAGATTCTCTGTCGAGCAAGTTGACTGTTGTGATGTCACCTGTGTGGGGATCCACTCTCAGCCAGGCAGCAGGATCATTTCCCACATTATAGCTGTGGACAAACACATGTGATGGAGGTGTTGCTCAGGAGGAGGTCCTACATAGAACCTCAAATGTGCTTTTTCGAAAAAACAAACAAAAAAAACCACATACACAAAACCTCCCACGTAAGTGGAGTCCGAATCCACAGCTGTCACTTTCTCGACCCATGTTCCAATGGGCGAGTTCTCCATCAGCGTGACCTCTTTGTCTGTCACAGTGAACACTGGGGGATCATTGGCATCCTCCACTTGGATGATGACTTTTAATGGGTGAGGTAGTAGTGCACCATCATCCCCGTTAGTGGTGTCAACTTTCCACAGGCCTACGGACGTCTTCTGCCTCACTGTGCAGAGGAAATATGGCAGCTCGTTTTCCACGGAGATGGACAGTTCCATCTGTGCTGACTCCTCAAAGTCCAAAGGCTGAAATGAAACAGCAGTTACGGAGCAGATGTGTTATGACTAACAAAGGGTGGTTGTCGCTGTAAAGTAAAGCATGCAGTCGAAAAGCACTTACTTTGACTACTGTCAGGATCCCATCATTGCTGTCTGGGTCTGTTTTAATCATGAAGTGCCCTCCCTCATCGCCATGTATGGTGTATTTGGCTCTCCATGCTGGGCTGTGTGGGGTGTCTCTGTCTGTCACATGCAGCCGCAGAGGAGAAAACCCAGTCTCACCCTCCTTTACTTTGCCAGAGCCCTGTTTTTAAATTACAAAGGGAAAAAATGTAAAACAAAACAAAACAAAAAAAACTGTTAGTAACACAAACACACACACAATCGCAACAGTTAATTATTTATTAAAATTGTTGCTATTAAGTTGGAGTGCAGTGCCTACTGTTTGTCCAGTGATGTTTGGGGGGTGGTTGTTGCCATCTTGGACGTGAATGATTACAGTGGTTGAACTGGACAGGCTGACTACTTCCCCGTGGTCTTTGGCCTCCACCAGTATCTTGAACATGTCGGCCACCTCAATAAAATGATTAAAAATATAAGATTAAATCAACCCTGTACTCATTTAATGCATCAATTTCTTTTAATAAAATAGCTGTTATTGTGTGCTAAATTCGATCTACTAGTTTTAATTACATTGGGTATTACAAACATAGGATGTAACATTTGCAAACAGTCCTGTGTTGCTCAAACAAACCTGGACATATAACTGTAGGTGAGTAGGGAAGTATGTGACATGTAATTATACAGTGCTCAAAGCTGGTTGTACATACTCACACAAACATATGTTGTGCAATGCATTATTAACATATTTAAAAGGTGACTCTTACAGCATGATCCAAACATCCTTTGAATGAAATATTTCCAGACTCCTCAATAAAGAATTCGACATTTGGAACCCTTGGAGATACAGATTTGATTTCATAATGGAAGGTGGAGTTTAATGTGTTTTCCTTATCTATGTCGGTGGCTTTCACTTGCAGGAGAGGGGAGCCTTTTGGGAAAGAAACACAGAAGCAAAATGCAGTGTACTTGAGGAGTAGGAGAAGGAACATAGAAACAAAGGTGATAATGAGAAAGAAGAGGTACATTTACCTTGTGAGTTTGCCTCATTGATGGTGATGTCATAGAGATCGGTTGGAAAGCGTGGTGGGTTGTCATTAATGTCTGTTATGATGATCTCAACTGCTAATTTTGTTTCTATTGTTAAATCTCTCCTTGTGGTTTCAAATATCAGCTGTGGAATTTAAAAGTGAAAACTAACTTTGGTGGTCAATGAAAAATGTGATTTGGTGTCTCCAGTGTATGTCATGATGTCAAGCGTTTTCTAATACCTAGAACTACTGTAAAAGAACCAGGACTTAAGATAAGATGTTAGATAGTATGTGTTGGGTCTAACCTCAAGCCGTTGGTGCTTCTCATAGTCCAGAGCCTTATGGACCATGATGGTAGTGGTGTCTTTAAAAATGGAGAAGACTCCCTGTGGCTCCTTATCCACTCCTTGCCCATAGAGATCGTAAATTAATCGGAAGTCCGGCTTAAATTCTATCTGCAACACAACACCAGAGTGCTTTCAGTCACACGTAAAGGAATGTGGGACTTGGATTTGACGGTTAGAATTTGTCTTTTTGGATAGAGGTGTTAAAGCACAAACAGAATGATAGCATAAGTCAAAATAAAGCAAATTACTGGGTTAGGGTGATGGTGGATAATTGGTGGCTAATCAACTGGTTAATCGATTGATTTATCCTCCTGGAACCCAAGAAAATTAACTGTCATCAGATTTCTTTTTCTTTCTAATTTCCTACCTCCTTGGGGTCAAAGAAACATCTCACAATTTAGACTTTTTATTTACGGTATTTATTTATTTATTTATTTATTTTCAAACGGGAGTTCCCAGCATGCCAGCCTGTCCATGTCCTCTTTAGATGACAGCAGGATTTAATTGAGCTTCCTGAAAGACTTAAAATATGTAAATGAAAATGTGACGTCCACTACAGAGGACAAGAGTCAATGGGCCGTTTCTATTATTTTTGAGAATGAACATAGTTGTACAGAGCAGATCTTTTACTCTGTGGTTTTTCTTACCTTGCCCAGCTCATAAGGGAACGGACCTGACTGCTCCTCCTCAATGGTGAAGGAGGCAATGATCCATGACCTTTTGTGACGCCCCAGCAGCTCTGAACATGCTGCACTTGACAAAAAGTAAACCTGAAAAACAAACAGCCAACAAAACCTGAGGTGTGCTGTTGAAAGGAAGGCTACGGGAAGTTGGGTAAGATTGCTCGAGGTAATTGATGTGGGTCATTTGATTTCGTTTCTTCACATTGGAATCAGGTGGACCATGCTAGTAGACCAACCGGTTCTAGTCCCAGAGAAGTATGTGAGCACGCTTCCCAAGAACTGAGATGTGCTGATCGATTAAAGGATAAGAAAAACAACAACTTGTGTCGCAAGTACTTTTCTATGACCGTATCGAAAATTTGTGAACTTTTGTATATATAAAACAGGGAAATTTTAGACCTGCATTAAAATGATCAACAATAACCTGCACGGCAACATCCACTGAACAGTCATGTATGTATTTGAATGTCCACACTGCTGGAAAATGCAATTTAAAAAAATAACATAGTTTTCTGCAAAGACAATAGTTAAAAACAATTCAACATTGTAGCTTAATTTCAGGTAACAAAAAAAAATAAAATTAATACAATTAACAAAAATTAATTACAGAAAATTGAGAATAAATTTCGCTACATACCAGGAGTAAGAGGCAGAGCATGATGCTTGTGGAGTGTGGCGAGCCAGAAGACTGGCGACAGTCAACAGTTAGCAGGAAGAACAGGAAGACAAGACCCTGCCCTTCTGCGTTACACACCCACACATGAAACTAATAATTACAGGTTACAGCTTGTGTGTACGCGTATGTGATTGCATGTGTGTTTGGATATAGTTTTATAAAACACTGATTTAATTACTGATCTTTGATGTCTTGTATTTGCTGAACACTTCGGACTTCCGTCAGATCCCTTTTATTTAACATGAATAAGGTGCAGTTGGGATTCTGTAAATACAAAAGGTAACTGCATTGGTACAATTTATGATGCTGCCCTGCAGGTTCTTGTTGTTAAATCTGCAGCCTTCCCCTAGAGCGTAATTTCTGTAGTAAATATATGTACTTTTTTAGACTTTTTCAGTTTAAAATGACCAGAAAAGTGAGCCACTCATAGGAACAAACCATTTAATGTGTCTTTGTTGATAAAACACAAAAGTCTTGTTAGAAATTAACTTCAAATCAGAGCAGCTACAAAAAAAAGAGGAGAATTTGTGTTGTGACAATGTTCAGATACAGCATTTGGAACAGTTGAAGCCATTCATACTTCTTCCACTTTCTTTAACCACAATTAATTGAGGCCACAGATCCTGTCACTGCTCTAGAGTCATTGATGTTCTAATGCTGTACAAAGTGAATTGTTCAATAACTCCAAATCCTCAGAGGTAAGTAAGAGAGGGACAGAACTTGTCCTTTAAACATGCCAAAACAGGATCCCACCCACAATTCACAGAGCACCCAGTTTGTGACAGCCGGAAGCAGCTGACACCTGAGCTACCACTCTGCAGGTAGAGATCTGTTGTCATGAGTGTGGGTCCTAGAGAGGTGATGATGAAGTCTGACTCTTCACCCTCTCCATCTCCACAGGAGCGGCTCTCCTCTGGACTGTGCAGGTGGGAGTCTGTTCATCGTCTGACCCGACCACAGGGGTCCCTCCCTCATTGGCATTGGTGGTCTGGCTATCTGATGAGGAGCTGGAAGATGTTGAGGACATACGAGTCTTGGCATCAAGACCCTCAAGCACATGTCTAAAGAGTCCATTACTGATGACTTCCTCATTGTTGTTGACTGCGAACGAGATGAAAAAAACATTGTTGAGGATTAAGATTTGCTGTTCGATTTCTTGTTCTTTCTGATCTACTTCTGATCAGTGTTGCACCTGGCAATGGGGACGCCAGCATTCCCTCTTCTCCTCCAGAACTGAAGAAGACATCCAAAGCCTCCTGCTCAGAGATGTCAGTCAGCTCCAGCTGGTCCAGCAAGTCCACGTTCACCTCCATCGATGAGACACTGCCGATGGGGGCTGTAAGAAGAGGGAGGTAAAATATGTTAATCTGCACCTGTAGGTGAACACGCAGGTGTTTAAATGCCAGTGCTACTCACGTCTCTTGTAGTCCCTGATACAAAGGTGGGCGGAGGACAAATAGGCGTCCACATCATGTTGGAAGACCTCCTCAAAGAAACGCTGTCTCTCCTTCAGCTTCAGCTGCTTTGCTGCTTCCCCATCTGGGAGCCTCTGGCCTTGCTCCGTCTCAGCTGGCAATCACAACAGAAGGCAGTGGTTAGCACCTCAGCTCAGGTGGACTTTTATACTGGATAAAATACTTCAATTAAGTGTTGTGTTTTATTTATTAGTATCATTGCTGTCATCTGTATTTAATGAAAAAAAGATATTTGCTTGGGGGTGTGTGTGTGTGTGTGTGTGTGTGTGTGTGTGTGTGTGCACGTGGGAGGACTGCAGCGTGCAGTTGTTCCACCACTGACATATGCTGTATGTTGTGACACATCATAGAACATGTGACACATGCTGGGGGACATTGCGTTGTGTGTGTACAGTATAAGGAAGTGGATTTCTTTTAACCGTGCTGTTAAAATAAAATAAGCCTAAAAGGAGAATTTGGGAAACAATGTGTTTTATGATTTATTCCATAGACAAAGATATCTTGGATATATACGATCACTACGTGCACCCTTCAACTTATGTGTTTGGCTCAAATAATGCAACTTTTCATTCATTATTCATATAACTGATCCTTATCAGAGACATAAAGCAGGTGTCACTGTTGCTCCCCCTACAGGACGTTTAACAGTGCAACTGGTCACAGAAAACAGCTTTTCATTTCTGGTTGCAGAACAGGAATGCGCGTGAATATATCCACATGTGTGTGATGGGTTAAAAGCAGAGAGCTAGTGTTGTTGTATAGTGTACTGTGCTATTGACAAATAAAAATTTCTACAAATAAAATTTTTTAATAGTGTAACTGCACTGCAGACCTCTCCAGCAGAGTGATCCTTTTCATCCCAGGCTACAGGTTTAAACAAACTGCTTATCCTGGAGTTTTTCCCTCTCAGTTAAACACTGATTGATCACACAATTGATTGTTTCTACTTAAAGGTTGCGGTCCGTGGAGAGATAAACGTTAGCTACAGATGCATATCCTTGCATTGATTTCGCCTCCCTTATCCAGTTCTTTCTTTCCATCGAATCACCGTGATCGATGCGGCTTGCCTGGCTGCCGGCGACCCCGCTGACCTCTGATTACTACACGGGAATTACTCACACGGGAAAATCCTCTGTCGCGAGAAAAGCTCGACCGCAGTCTCTGATTAGATCATGTCTGACCACAACCCACAGTCTTTAAGTTCATGGCAGGAGACGTCTGGAGAAAAACAACCTGCTGGCATCTTCCTCTTTAATTCTTTCTCTGTGTCTTTATCCTTTTCCCCATCTCTCCTCCTGTCTTTTCTTCTAATCCACCTGTCTGTCTTTTGTTTTATTAGCCTGGAGGCACCGATTGTGAGAATGTTTGTTTTCAACACTGATGTTTTTTCTGGGCTCAGATCTGAGTGTAACAAGGGATTTGAGATGGAGGATGTTTTTTTTTTCGTATTTATGTGTGGACACTTGTTCTTGCTGTATGTTCAAACTGTCATTTGCCTTCAATAACTGATTTCAATTGACGGTATTCTCAGTGTCTTCAAATTATATGAAGACGCATTATCTTCATGTATTCATTATGTTCTTTTCTTTCTTTCTTTCTTTCTTTCTTTCTTTCTTTCTTTCTTTCTTTCTTTCTTTCTTTCTTTCTTTCTTTCTTTCTTTCTTTCTTTCTTTCTTTCTTCCCTCATGCTCTGGGCCTCTTGGGAAGGAAAGGTCATGGATCGGGGCCCAGGACATCAGCTGGACGTACAGAATGACTGGAGCAGACGTGGAGACAGGATGTATCTGCATGCCGCTCTGCCTCCCCACATAAAGACAAACCCAGATCCTCTGCTCGGAGGGCAGAGAGAGAAAGAGCCCATTCAGAGCTGGACAAAAGCGGAGATATAAGGAGGGGGGGGGGCTGGCCTGCACTTCTCAGCCATGATGCCTTTTACAGGAAATCTTTTCGGACATAGTAGAATACAAATACACTTAATCTGAGCTCCATTTATAACAAACAGTTTTACAAACCAACAAAGTAAAAGACACAAGTGTATCAGTGTGTACTTTTGGGATTCCAGCAGCCTTTTTTTCTCAACATGTTGTCTAATGTAGTAGCTCATCAATGCAAATAGTGCTGTCGCTGTGTCAGTTTAGTATCTGCCTATCTGTGCCTCTCTCCCCCGTCACATTGTGAAGGTCACGACCCCAACGCCCTGGTTTAGAAGCACCAACTGCACAAACAGCAGAGAAAACACATTGATCTGGAGGCTAAATGAAGGGGTGGGAAGGCTCAGTGTCACCCACAGGCCGCCATTAGCCCTTCACTGTGCTAAATGAAAATGTGAGCTTACATCTCAGCCATGATGCCATTTACAGGAAATCTTTTTGGACATAGTAGAATACAAATACACCTAATCTGAGCTCCATTTATAACAAACAGCTTTACAAACCAACAAAGTAAAAGACACAAGTGTATCAGTGTGTACTGTTGGGATTCCAGCAGCCTTTTTTTCTCAACATGTTGTCTAATGTAGTAGCTCATCAATGCAAATAGTGCTGTCGCTGTGTCAGTTTAGTATCTGCCTATCTGTGCCTCTCTCCCCCGTCACATTTGTGAAGGTCACGACCCCAACGCCCTGGTTTAGAAGCACCAACTGCACAAACAGCAGAGGAAACACATTGATCTGGAGGCTAAATGAAGGGGTGGGAAGGCTCGGTGTCACCCACAGGCCGCCATTAGCCCTTCACTGTGCTAAATGAAAATGTGAGCTTACAAGTAGCATCCACTGTGACAGGGAGGAGGGAAGGTCATGGCAGCTCCGAACTCGGAAACTGCCTCTCCAGATGATCCGCTTGTTTTTGGTTGTCGAGGCAGCCTGGTCCAGAAACCTTCAGTAAACAGCACTTAAACAGAAA
Organism: Trinectes maculatus; assembly: GCA_016785345.1. Lineage (NCBI taxonomy): Eukaryota > Metazoa > Chordata > Actinopteri > Pleuronectiformes > Achiridae > Trinectes > Trinectes maculatus. Next base: position 300,425 of record JAFBJQ010000994.1, read on the forward strand.
CCCCAGCGGGAACCTTCATTTCCTCCTCTGCTCTGATTATAGAGCTCTTTGCCAGACTCTCAATTTGTTTCCATTCATTCAAGCTGAGGCTTTTTTTTCTTCCTGAGAAGGTTGGTGTATAAATGAATGAGATCATCCCTGTTTGATTTTACAGGGACAGGTGAACAGCTGTGACGCGTCAGGGCTGGGTGTGTGTGTGTGTGTGTGTGTGTGTGTGTTGGGTGTCGGAACGACCACAAACGAATACAGTACGATTAAACAACAGGAGGCGTACGCCCTGAAATCATCATAATATACATGACGATAAAGATGTCAGTCAAAAGTGAGTCGACAGGCTTTTGGCTGACACACAATTTTTACAAAGCGTATGCCGCCTGTATACTGTACATACCTTTCATCACTACACAGGGAGCGCTACCCTGCTCAGTAGAATGGTATAGCAAACTACAAATGTATCTGGAATTATTAAAAAGATGATATTTACACCGTACAATATCTCTGCAGGGTTACTCCTGTTTTCCATTGCATTTCCTGGTTGCGTCCATTTGTCGTTCCTCAAAGAAGAAAACATCTTGGACTGCAGCAAATAAGCAGGTGGCCACGTTTTATACAAGGACAAGACGCTCGGTGGAGACTTTGCAGCTGCCTTATCGCGTTTATTTTAGGTTTCACTCACTCACTGCTTTCTTTCCGAAAGCTGCCATTTACAGGGCTCCGGTTGCAAGGACAGTGAATTATTTATGGCAGCAGTTGATGTGTGTGTCTAACTGCTCTGTATTTCACTGCATGTGCTTGTGTTTGTGTTTGCATTTCAGATCTCTCTGTGTTTACTGGGACGACGCAGTGTCCGGCACCACTGGCCCAGTTTGCCAGAGCAACAGTGACATCATCGTTAACCCTCTCCCTCCTTCTGGCCTGCCCGGGTTATATCCAGACTAACAAAGGGACTCTTTGTCAGCCACTGCCCTCAATATCACCACACGCAGGCTGATCAACCAAATGGGCTCAATCGGCTGAAAAAGTACCGACATGTCAGTGTTTTGTTCTACATTTCCCTGTACAAAGAATGACTGTTGAAGAAGAGTTCCATCTGTACATCAACCATAATGAGACATTATCTGCTGGGACGGTAAAATTAGTCTCATCACACTGCATCACACTCAGAAAATCCCCTCACTTTTTTTTATCTGACAATAAAACCACCCTCAGAAACTGTCTGGTGTCTATGAACTTCATGAATAACAAACTATTCTTTCCTCCTACACTTAAATATGATCGGTTTTCTCTCACTCTGGAAGTCATTTCTCCTTCCTTCTGAATGGCATCGCACGACAACACAGGTGTTTTCATGAATCTGTCAGTTGTATATATATGTTTAGGCTGATCATGGTCCGCCCACTTTGCTGCAATGGCATGAGGTCACTAAACCTCATGAGCCAATGAAAAAAAAATCCTATTTTAATCAAGCAAACAGGTGGAAACACCTGTGTTCACTTGTCTGTGAGACTGAAGACTGAAGGGTGCCACATAAACAAACCTATGTGCCACCTACAGAAATAGACTGTCGATGTACTGTACTATCACGCCAGAAGCATTGCAAACATATTGCTTCTGCTGTTTCTGTGTGAGCGTTACGGTACAGTCAGGAATTCCTGTCACAACTTTCAAGTTGACATACTTTAAATACCTGTTCAACGAATCGGTTCGAGACCATGTGGCGCAAGTAAAAGCAGAAAGTCTTCATGTTTGAGAGGCCACTTGCTTGGTGAGTATCTAAAGACCCACTTACAGGTTGAGAAACAATACAGTGACATATAGACCCGTCATTTACAGAGTTACAGAGAGGTTTTTTTCCCCACGACTGTATGTCCTTTAAGATCAGAGTTATTGCTTTTTTCCCATTGCCTCAGAGAACAAACTCCACTGTATAAACAGACTAAGCAGCTGGATTTGTGTGAAATGCGTAAACATATAGGAAGAGTGTTCACATGATGACTTGCTGCCATCTCTCTGTGTAGGGGCTGGAGGCGTTCACTCGTATATACACTGAGGATTCAGCTGCATAGTAAGTAGATGGATTTATAGTGGAACTATTGAGAGAAGCTGGTTGGTTTCCCCCCAGGGCCGCACTGCTTTACAGCAATCTATACAAGGCTTTTTACTGTAATCACACAAACACGTGATGTTAATTAACTTAAAGCTCTGACATGTCCTACTGGATTGTCTGTCATAGAATAACCCATTTGCACAATGGAAAATATCCCCACTTTGTTCTCCATGAAGGAGTAAGTAATGAGTGAATGTATTAACACTTTGTCTCCTTTTGAAAAATAAATGTTGGTATAAAGCGCTTGAACTTTCTGATCAGAGCAAATGTATGTGGCGTTTGAGAAAAGAAAAAGCAGCCTTCAGAATTTTAATTCCTGACACTAACCATAACCATAAATTGCTGGCATTTTTTTAGTCATACCACTGAACACACCTGTGAACACGAATGCACTGTGTGTGACTTCACAACGTGCACAGGGTTTGTGTACAAGTTCACATACACTTCATTCAGCGTTACACCTCCTTACAACAAACTGCAACTACACCTTGGTGCCATTAGCACTGTCATGGTTACCACATTAGCATGCTGATGGTGGCATTTAGTTTGAAGCACTGCTGTGCTGCTCACAGAGCAGCTATAAAGACTGTAGACTCTTGACTAAACAAATACAAAATAATTATTCCATTTTCATTCTTTAGCTCAGATATTAAGCTCCAGACACTAATAGAAACTGCATATAGCGCGTATCCCTCAGACTCACAGCATAATTATTAAAGATACAGTACATGATATGGACTTTTATTCCTCTGGTTTGCTCATTAAACAGCGTCTATGTTCTCAGTCTTATGTAGGTCATACACAAGGGGATGGAGCTTAGAGTATATGGAGAACACTCTTTACACCCAGTGCCCTGTTAACAGTGCAGAATGTCTACATAGGCACAGAGACTGGGAGGTGTCAGTGCAGGGGGGATACGGCAACAGGTGGGAGGCGTCTTCTGCGGAGTCACAATCCCGAATGTTTTTAGCACCATGAAATCACGGCGTGACCTCACAGCGGCTAATTCAGTTTCAGGTCTAATCTGGGTTGGTGTGTGTCTGCAGAGTCAGTCCCCTGTGGCCAGATCTACAGTAACAATCCCATTACAAACAACAGAGCTCTGTGTGGATCTGTGAGCTGTGTGCTGGCCCCAATCCATCCTGTCTCACTCTGTCTGTGTGTGTGTGTGTGTGTGTGTGTGTGTGTGGGCGGGGGCGGGGGGGGGGGGAGAGTGTGAGATATTCAGTTGGTATTAGTGACTCAGGGTGATGAATCAACATTCTTTTCTGATTTTGTTCAACTGGCACAGCACTTGGCCAGTCACTTCAGGCAACATAAACACAACAGCAGCTGCTTTACCTCACCAGCTTCCACATTATAGTATCTCACACACACTCTAACACACAAACACACAGAGCGAGAGAGAGAGAGAGACAGAGTGAGAGAGAGAGAGAGACAGAGTGAGAGAGAGAGAGAGACAGAGTGAGAGAGAGAGAATGTCAGAAAAGTGTTGATTGCTAAAAGTATGTTTCCTTTACTCCCTTGACATTAATGGAACATTTTAATACAACATAAACAAATGTGTTTTTTTCCCCACACAATCTGAAAACAGTGAGTAAATGTGGTTTACCCTTAAGTGAATGTGCAAACACAAGCCTCATTGCCATTTTTGACCTGTGGTGTTCAGGCTGTGTGTGTGTGTGTGTGTGTGTGTGTGTGTGTGTGTGTGTGTGTGTGTGTGTGTGTGTGTGTGTGTGTGTGTGTGTGTGTTCCACATGTGCATGAAGCCCTGCTCAGACCAAGTCAGCGAATGCATCCTGCAGTGACTGGGAGGCAGCAGCAGTTGTTCAGTGTCACCGAGCTGCTCCACTCTGTCCTACTGAGACTAACTAGAGGTGAGACCTCTTCCTGTGTTAGTTTATCCAGACTGCCACAACACTGGCAGGGAACCAGCGAGGGCACACACATGGGCGGGGGGGGGGAGAGTGTTGTGTGTGTGTGTGTGGGGGGGGGGGGGTAGAGTGTGAGATATTCAGTTGGTATTAGTGACTCAGGGTGATGAATCAACATTCTTGTCTGATTTTGTCCAACAGGCAACTGGCACAGCACTTGGACAGGCAACATAAACACAACAGCAGCTGCTTTACCTCACCAGCTTCCACATTACAGTATCTCACACACACTCTAACACACAAACACACAGAGCGAGAGAGAGAGAGAGAGACAGAGTGAGAGAGAGAGAATGTCAGAAAAGTGTTGATTGCTTAAAGTATGTTTCCTTTACTCCCTTGACGTTAATGGAACGTTTTAATACAACATAAACAAATGTGTTTTTTTCCCCACACAATCTGAAAACAGTGAGTAAATGTGGTTTACCCTTAAGTAAATGTGCAAACACAAGCCTCATTGCCATTTTTGACCTGTGGTGTTCAGGCTGTGTGTGTGTGTGTGTGTGTGTGTGTATGTGTGTGTGTGTGTGTGTGTGTCTGTGTGTGTGTGTATATTCCACTTCTGACAACCAAATATGGAGAAGCAATCCCCCCTCTTTTTTAAATGTCACATCTCAAAATGAACCTAGAAATTATGATTATGATCAAGCATCAAAACATCTGCCTGAGCAGAGAGATTCATTTGTGTCAGAGGTTGAGCAGAGTCTAATAGATGAATTACTCACAGGGCAGGCGTCTGCTGTGCAGGTTGGATGATGAGGAGCTCATGTTGCTGGAGAATGGTGGGAATAGAGCAGATGAGCGTGTGGTGGCCAGTCAGCCCTGTGAGAGGCTGCCGTTCATCTCCCACCTCCTCTGCTCACGCCACGCTGCTCCAGAGTCACTGATGCTGACCGCTGGCCCTCTTGCCTCTTTCCCCTCAGTCGACTCTGAGCCACTTGGATGAGGAGAGAACAAGTTTGTGGCTTTGAGGAGCCAACTGGCTGACCAATGACAGGAAGGGGGGGAGGAGCTGAGGGAAAGGGAGGAAGGGATTGGGAAGAGGGAAGGAGGGATTTTATGTAACGGAGTGGAAAATACCAGGGAGAGACAGACACATGCCTTTGTTATTTTTGTCTTCTAACACCCAACCGCCCCCACCTTCCTCTTCTATGTCTTCTCCATCTTTCTACTTTTCTTTTTTTGCAGATTTAAACCTCCTTCACATTTGGTGCCAAGTGGCATCAAAACGTGATGCATCATTTGCAGAATGAGATATTTTATTATTATGCTGGCATCATTGTTCATTCATAATTATTTACATATATATTCTTTCAGATATGTTTGAAAAATCAAAAATCTTTCTCAGGTTTTGTTTACAATCAAGAAAATATATTTTTATTCATCTATTTAAGTTAGAGACGCGGTGAGTATTTAAAATCTGGACACAATTTCCAAATGGCAGTTAAAAAATATATTATTTGCCTCCAACTTCAGGTGCTAAGCTTTGATGAAAAAAAACAATAAAAATGATAAATCAAGCTTTCTTTAAATAAAAAAAGATTTAAATATTAATTGTAATTGTAATTGCTGCACACATCTGCTATCAGAGTTAAGTAATTGTCTGACCACGGCTGTGGTATCTAGTGCTATTTGACACCATCTAGTGGACAAGTGCCGTCATTTCCACTTGTCCAAACCGGAGTTGGTGTACACAGTATTTGCATGCAGACGCTTCACAAAAAGCATTGCATCATTTCCTTTTAGCAAAAACCACTGCATTAGCATTTGAGAGAGGCCTTTAAAGAGTGCCATACATCAGGTGCAGGTAGGATGAGGTGACACATCAAAAAATATGCAAAAACTTAATGCCTTTGAATCACATACATGCATTTAACTCGGTCTTCAAGATAATAAATGAACAACAAATTTTCTTGTAGCAACAAATGCATTAAAGAAATGCATGGAAGATTTCACTATTGAAATCTACAGTCGTCATCTGTGCCAAACTAGTGAAACTGCAAATACAGGCTGTAATGCAGCATCAATAAAAACACTCTGTAAATGTCAGTGGTTGTGGTGGTTTAGCCTATAAGTGTGAGACATGGCAAAGAGTGTAATGCAGAATCTTACCATTAGTGTGCTTCATTGTGTGTGTGTGCGTTTGTGTGTGTGTTTTCTGAATGTGCACAAAAACACAGAGAGAACAGTTACAGAGAGAGAGGGAGAGAGAGAGAGAGAGGGAGAGAGAGAGAGTGGGCAGAGGAAGCATGATGTGACTCAATGTGAGAAATCCTCTTCACCTCAAACTAAATTTTGCGTGGGGTTTCTCATCACAGGGGTTTCACCTGCTGAGGCCATGCAAAGTCAACAGCTGGGACCAGGGCTGCTGTGCAGAAGCTGCGTCCTCTTTCTTATCGTTTACATTGAGATGAAAGAAAAAAAGGAGAGAGGGAGTAAAATGTAGGAGGGAGGTATAGTGCTGTTTATGTTGTCTGCAGCTCTATGAAAGAGGCCACCGATCATCTTTGGTACTTAATGTTGACCTTTGAGCTATTTGGGTCAAACCGATTATTGACCGTTCCAGAGCAATCATTCTGTTTGGTGTCTCGCACATTCAGGATGAAAGCATACTCAACTCTGCCCCTGAGGAGAGAGAAGCTGTATGGGTTCATAAGTGAAGGCTGTTTGCGATCAGGCAGCAGACGCGTTTGCAAGATTTGTGTCTCTCAGCCCTGTTTATTTTGATTGAGCGCGTCCAGGCTACAGCGATGGTCTCCCGCCTTCACTACACCAGGCGGAGCGGCCAAGCCATCAGGCAGCCGCACGCCTACATCAGCGAGGAGTTGCACAGCAGTCTGATTTCTAATTATACACACGGCGACGGAGAGCTACATGGTGAAAGGGAGAGTGTGTGGAATATGGAGGGAGGAGGGTGATTACAAATGAGAGCGAGGCTGAGAGTGCTACTCAGCAGCAAACACGGGGCGAGCAAGTTCAGATGTGAGAGACTGAGAGAGAACGAGGGAGAGACATCAAATCTGTCTGAGAAAGGTTAACAGGACTGACTGAGTTGAGTGGGAGTGTACAATGTAAAAGCGAGTAGGAGGTAAGAGAGAGAGAGAGAGAGAGAGAGAGAGAGAGAGAGAGGGATAAAAGACAAGAAGAGAAAAGGAGGCAGAGAGTGTCTGATAGACAGATGGTGTGTAGACCTTGTCTGGATGCTGTTTTTTGCCTTTTTTCACCTGCAGCCTGGGAGGACGACACAAGGCAGACAGGTGTGTGTGTGTGTGTGTGTGAGTGTGTGTGTGGGGCAGACGGCCTGTGCTCATGCTGTGTGATGAAGATGAATGCACAGAAGACGAGGATGGATGAATGGAGGACCATGTAAGTGAGTCTCCGGCATGAATCTTCTCTGACAACCAGCTTATCTTAATTTATGCACGGGGAGTTTCTGACTATGTTGCAGGCGTTTTAGTGCACCAGCAGAGCCCACTGTTATTTACCGGTTCAAGGTTTATGTTTGACTGAGTTTCACATGGAAACACCAGGCTTTGTTTTGAAATGCAAAATGCCCCATCTTCAGTGCAGACTGTTATCACAGCGTAACTGAGCGGCTCTGCACAAACGGCTCATTTCCATACGTTAACAGCCTGTTGTGAACTGATGGCCTCATAAGGTGACTGAGTCTGGGTAAGAAGACAGCACAGGCCTGTGTGGGTCATGATCTGATGAGACCTGTGTATTGGTCTTTGTGAGTAAGTAGCCAATACCTTGTTGCCATTTGAATGAATTTACATTCACACTGCAGGCACATACCTATCTATACACGTCTCATGGTATAATCTAACACAGGAATGTCAGTCTCTCACACACACACACACACACACACACACACACACACACACACAGGTCCATTCAGTTCAGTTATGATGATGATGACATAATTCTGGGTATTGAAATGAGCTTTGGATTGACAGGCTGTAAAGTGCTGCTCTGCGCTCTACCTCCCTGCATCACTTTGTGCCAATATGTCTTCAGGGCATATTGTGTGTATATGTTTGTGTGTGTGTGTGTGTGTGTCTGGCCACTAGGTGCTTATATTTAGTCCTCCTGAGTGCACTGACTCACTGTGCATTCATGTAAGGATGATGATGGGGTTTCAGTAGCTTGAGGTGTTGGAGACCTTTAGCTCCAGGAGGAGGAGTGAGGAGGGCTGGTGTGATGTGTTCAGGCTCCTGCACCTTCATAGACAATGAGCACACACACTTTGTTTTGGGTGGAAAACAATACATGATGACGACTTGATGTATGTGAGTTATTGAGATATGGTGAGGTGAGTGAATGCACTGTTCTAACCTGTAACTCTGGTGGTCCTCAATATGTTCATTCCTGCATCAACCACATTGTGCCATGATTTGTTACCATAGTAACTTTTTTTTTTACTTCAAAGGGAGTTGTCCATCAAAGTAAACCCCATTAATTTGAGCTGAGGGCTTGTTGAGATGACATGGGTCATTTTCATCAGGTGGCACATTCAGGAAGTGTGGAGGGTCTTTAACAACAACATTGTAGAGAGAGTGAGTGAGAGAGAGAGAGAGAGAGAGAGAGAGAGAGAGATGGTGGAGAAAGAAAAAGGCAATAAATGATAAAATGACTTTTCATCTTCTTGACAGATATATTCTCCAGCTGTTTGGAAACATTGTTGTTTCCTCTGCTTTTCAGATCGTGACGACCTTGGACCTAACAATCTGCCACACTTGCCAAGAGACTAATGGAGTCTGTATCACATGACCACAACACCGCCTCAACTTCTGCAGGAGGCCATGCAGTGTCAGTGTGAGTGACAGGCTGTTTGAACCAATGAGCTTCACACCGAACCCCGTTCTGGTCCCAGACAGGGACAGCCTCCCGCTTAAAAAGAGGGACCAAAGACTGAGCTCTCCATCACAGCAGCACCACTGTGATGATACAACGTTCAAGGCACCTTATCCCTACAGGAGCCCCCACACTGAGTTTAAGACCAAACCCACCAGCCCATTTCAGCCAGTGCCCCGACGCGTTCCTGCTCTGCACCAGCCCTGGATGCAGATTCAAACATCTGCCAGGTCCACGCCTCAAGTGCTGTCTGCATTCAGGGAGCATCATGGCTGGGCAGAGTGGAGAGAGTTCAACCCCCTGCACTCTGGATGGGACTTTCCCCACCACTATCAGCAACACAGCAGCTTATCTGGCACATCTGCAGTCCACCCAGGCTATTCAAACCACCCTTCCAGGTTCAGTCCCGTACCCCTGGTCTCTGAGCGTCTCCAGACTGGTGGAGGGTTCGACTGGGAGCAGCTGCAGACATTGAGGGACAAAGGTCTGAACACAGATGGGCAAACTGGCAGCTGCAGGAATAAAGGGCCGTACGTGAGAAGAAGAGACAGGAATGTTGAGCACTTTCTCAGGATGGAAAAAGCAAATCCTCCGTCAGTGCGTACCTGCCTACCTCTCTCTCCACATGAGGATCTGCAGCATTTGTCCACAAACAGACACCCTGTCTCTGAACGCTCTTTCCGGAGAGTTTCCCCCGGTGACAACTCAAACAGCGCTTATGCCTCCGCGAGGGAGGTCACAGCGCGACCTCCTGTTCAGCCCGCATCTTCCTCTCCCAACCGTTTCCCCTGGCTGCTGCCTCACTTTGTGGCCGGCTCTCTGATTGAGCTCAGAGACGGGCGGCTGAGACGCGTGGAGCACCTGCAGACGGAGGACTTCCTGCTGGGATCGCTGGCCTGTCCAGATCTGCACCTGAGCTGCTGCACTGTGCAGAGCATCTCCCCCTCTGCCTCCTCCTCCATCTCACGCCTCCTCATCCTGCTCCATGACCTCCAGTCGCAGGTAATTGAAAAGAAGACCACACTATTCATCATTCACAGCAGACCCTTTGAAAGTAGTGATTTTTTTTATCTATTTAAGCTGTTTACCTATCAAATGCTGTGTTGAGTTCATATGGCAATAACTATAAGCACATTGATGATATCCCATAGATTATGAATGATCTACCACTTTAGACAAACACGTTCCTATGTGTAACATGTTTCTTATAATCTGCAGTGCCACCATGTCTGGTCTTCAAGTTACTGTGTTTTTTAAAGCATACATTTCAAATGAAATCAGGAATCGGATGTTTTGATCCATAGTGGCAGGTCCTAACTTGACCCTGTGTTACTCACATTGTGTTGTTTGGCCTGAATTGAAACCAAAGTGTCACTTTGAATGGGTGCATTACACGTAGACGTCTTCATGGTTTGAAACAGTGTAATGTGAAATCATTAAACGCGTCCAGCGTCCCATACTGGCTGTTTAACCTGACACCAACAGGTTCTCCAACTGAGAACACCAGCGCCCCCTAGTGAATGAAAGTGTGTGCATTTCCTGTCTCACACTGTGCGCTGCGTGTGTTTCCCCCCTCTGTCAGGAGTTGGTGGATGTCTATGTGGAGTACCCGTTCTTTGTGCGCGGGCTGGGCTGGTCCTCCTGCAGCCCTCAGAGAACTGCCCGTCTCTGTGGCCTGCAGTGCCGTCAGCTCAGCGTGGGGGACGTCTGCCTGGCCCTCACACCCGTCTCTACTCTACAGCCTCCGCTGCCAACCCCCCTGAGGCCAAACACCTCACCCAGGGAGTCGGAGAGAGGGTGTGAGGGCCTGAAGGTATCACAACCCCAGGCTCTCCCGGGGCCACAGGGGCCAAGAGGAGCAAAGCAGGAGGGAGAGGGGCTCCGAAAGAGACACTATTCAGCCCCTGAGCTGAGAGGTCCAGGGACTAATTGCATGTAGTGATGAGGGCCCCTGGTTTATGGGCAGGAAGAAAGTCAGTCTCATTTCAGCTCTGCTATCTTTAGTCTGTATCTGCTGTCTCTCTACCTCCTGGATTATTTCTGTGCATGGCTGTCTTTAATTGTATCTAATGAGTCAATCTAAAGAATAATAACTCTCAGGATCCTCAAGAGGTTACATTAACACACACGCATGTAAAGTTGGGTCAGCGGTGATTACGTGAGCTGAAAATGGCTTTCTAGCTATTCCATTTATTATATATTATATATTCCATTTCCTGATCGCGGCCTGGTGTCTGAACACCAGAGAATTAAAAACACTGGGGAGAAATTGAAGCGCCGACGTGTTAAAGCTGTGTCTCCGGGGAGCTGCTTCAGGGACAGCGAGTTTGGATCAGATGATATGAGGTCAAAGAATATTGATTTAATTCTCTCCAGCAGTCGCGACAGCAATCAGCACATGAAACTCCTCCCTCAGGTTGTTCCCTGCTGGCGACGTCATTTACATCTTCTGTCTATTATTATATTGACAATCAACACCTTTTTGATCGCATCAGTAGGATTTCGTTTTTATGCTTCTACCTCTATTCTCTCTTTGCAGTGACAGATTTAATTGTGTGTGTGTGTGTGGGCTGTGATGTCATATGCTTACTGGAAGCTCTCAGCTTCTCAGTGACTGTCACTCTGAATGCCTCTGTTTGTGCCAGGTTGTTACGTATATGCACACGTTATGCAAAAGTATGTGCTCTGCTTTTTGTACTACTGCTCGTTTTAGGCGGTGGAGACACTCTTGCTCATATCAGTACTTTAAAGGCACGTTTGAAGTCAGTGTATGGCAACGCGTGTCCGAGCTGTGATGTCACTTCCTCACGAGGACACACAGTTCACACACACTCAGCTACCTGGGAAATTAGAATTGAAATGTTGATCATGTCAGATTAGGTCTTGTGATACATGTGATACATGTTTTCTCAGTGTTAAATAAAAACGCTCTTATATGTTGTTATGTTGCACGAGTTATTAGTTGCTGCTTTGGACTGGATTTACATTCATTTGGTCCAGTTTACAAGCAGAAGGTGATTTGAATCCAGTATAAAGAGCAATATTGAGGCAAAATAAGGGAAAAGGATACAACTTAACCACGACTGATTGAATTTCCCATTTATTCAACTGCTTTAATCGGACAAAGTAAAATTGCAGCGTCTGACTGATCACCTGCTGTTCTGCTCTGACCCCAGTAGGCAGCTGCAGATGGGGGTGATGGTGCACACAGTGATGACCCCCCCCCCCCCCCCCCTCCCCCCGTCCCCCCCCTTCTTGCAGGTTGTGCATCTGGTGACGTATGTCTGCACTTGAAGGAGGACCCAGTCCTTGCAGTCCTACACAGCCTTATTAACTCTCATGGCTGTCATTCACACACACACACACACTCTCTCACACACGCTGCCCGATGTCTTACACCTGACCTGGTACAACCAGCCTGCACAGCACCATGTTCAGCTCCATTAGAGTCTGTTGCACAACATTTTCTTCTGATCAGGAAATAAGTTCATCTGATTCCCTCAAACGACAAAGTGCAGCGGTCCGAAAGGAAGGCGGCGTTTTAAAGGTTCATGTATATTTTGTCATATTTTGTATATTTCCACCCTGCATGGCAACATTTGGTATTCTCATACCAGATGTTACAAGACATTTGAAATGCAGATACGTGCACCAGATTATGACTGTAACTTTTTACATTATGTTTTTAAGCAATCTGTCTTTTGTTTGAGTTTCTGAATGAACTCCACACTGCTCCTGGTTTTGCTTTGTTTTGTTTTGTTTTCCAATGGCAGCTGAGTGGCTGATCATAAAAACACCACCCCCCCTCAGACTAAAGCTCGCTCTGTGGCAGGAGCTGTGAGGGGTGACGGCGCACTCGGTCATCGTGTCTCTGCTTCCCCCATCTCTGTCTGTTTAAGCATCTCTCCGAGTTCACAGCGCTGACAGGAGCAGGGAAACACAATCAGTGACAGCCGCAGGCTCTGACCACCATGTTGCGGTATTTCTTGAGGATGACGTTGGAGCTGTCATCAAAGTAGAGCACTGAGATGCCATGGAGCTGCGTGGGGGCACAGCAGGGCTTGGGCACGGTGTCTGGGTTTATGAAGTGCACCTGTGGTTAGAAGAAGCATAAATCAGTCGTCACAGAGAGTGGAGAGAGGCAGTTGTAGTGGAAAGGGCTCGTCAGCACTGGGTGTTTGACTCTTACCAGAGTTTGCACAATAGCGTGATTAGTGGCATTCATGTAGGAGTTGAGAGGGAAAGCGCATTCCCCTTCACAGTAGTACGCTGCATAGCCCTCTGGTGCTATGATCCAGTCCTGATCGGAGGAAAACCACAGTCCCGTGTCACTTTTAGACACAAATCCAAGCGTTTTCAGAGCAAAACAAAATGAAACGCGTCATACCTGCCATCCCAGATCCCTGAAACTGACGTATAGCTCATGTTTTTTACATCCCTCTTTAGAAAAGCCAAGGGTATCTGAAATTAAATAGGCGAAGAGGTGTAAACATTAGAACATTACACACCGGTGAGATCTGTATTCCATTCAGCATTAGATTGTAGAGATCCAGATACCTGTTGCGGCCTCGACAGCCTTCAGAGCATCCTGAACTGTCCTCTGTTTGGAGCGGTTGGAGTGTCGACCCTTTTGGCCGTGGGCAGAACGGACGCTGCGGAATCGCACCTCACTGGCTTTGAAGAAGACGACCATGAAGGGCTGCTTGTCCTGCGGCCCGCTGCCTGTCAGCAGGCCAGCCAGCCGCGGGTTCCTCCTCTGGCCTACAGGGGGAGACAGGGAATCAAAAGGTGAGAGCCTCTTCCAGCTATTGAAAATTGGTAACACACGTCAGAGTCTCTACTAAACAATCATCTGTTTGTTCATCTGATTATTACCACAACACAACATCTAAGAGAGTATACGAAGAACCTCCAGAGATTTACTCGGTGTGGTTTCCATTTTTACCCACAGTCATTAATCATGGCCGTTAATCATGACTACACACAAAGCCTGCAGTCTTTCCAGTGATGCATTATGAGCCCACATTGTGGCAGTGACTGACCATGGCTGTCCTCCACCACCAGATGCAGGCCGAGGTTCTGTTCCGGCTTGACCAGCCACAGGTTGCTGGTGGGGGTGAGGTCAAAAAGCAGCCAGCCGTCCTCTGCAGCCCAGACATCCCTCTGGTCCAACAGCAACAGATTCACCTCACTGGGGAGAGAACGCATCTATTGTCAAGGCAGATCAATATTTCAAGGGTTTTGATGGACAAAGGTATTTTCATCTGAATATCACTATTGTTATTATAATTGCAACAGTCAGTGCTTAAGTACAGCAGTTACACAATTGTTTCTGGTTTCTATCCATTCTCTCTCCCTCTCTGTCTTCTCTTCCCTCATTTCCTCCCATCTCTCCTCTCGACCCATTTTCTCTTCTGTTAACCCATTGAGGCACAATGCTGACTCTGTTAAATAACTGCTGAGTTTCCACATTTAATTACCTAATTTAGGTGATGCAAGACATGATCTGGAAGTTTATAAGTTGGGGCATCCCCTGTGATGAAGTGTTTTTTTTTTCTGGGCAATGATTTTAATTGCTAATGACATGTGATTTACTTAGTTAGCAGAATATACAGAATATATATGATTCCTATATCATAGGCTAAAAATCCAAAACTGCATGAGTGGCCATGTCATAGCTGCAGTGTAGAGAGAATGTATTTGGACAATGTCTGTTTCAATTATCTCTCAAAACACTGAATACTGAAAGGCATATCCTAAATCATTGATATTATAAATACATTATATACTGTATGGAAGGGGCTACAGTTCTTACACTTTTCATCAGATGCAAATATAAACAACTTAAAATTCAAATTAAACATAAGACTAAACTATATAAGAAAGACAGAAATGACAGTAATATAGTAGAAACTAACCTAAATATGCTTGTGCCCTTATTTCTTTTGGTTTCCTGTTTTTCTTTACTGAAAATATCTTCCTGAATGAATACAGTCATGATCAATAGGTGAAATGTAATGTAAGAATTTCAGGTAGCCCCTTAATGAATTCATGGCAGCCTGAGCACCGAGAGAGAAATATTCTGAAAGAGCTTCCACGGCCACCTGCTGTTTTCAAAGAGGCACTTTCTTAACGTCCGAGATGAAAAATCCTGCACTCATGTCGTCTCAGGGCGGATTTCACAGACAATAGCTTTGTTTACAGGTTGAGTTTGAGACCCGCAGGCAGACGTCTGTCTTTCAGTCCTGCTGCCTGCTCGTCTATGACACAGGCCTTTGTGTCTGTGAATGACAATGGTGTTGCTCTTAACACCATCATCACTGATGAAGGGCTTAATTCTGCTGCTTGTAGTTGGTGGGCTTTGATTTCTTCAGTAACTGTGACGTCAGTCGGACAGAGACATGGAGGAATAACCTCCTGTGTAACGGAGTCAAACGACATCTTGAAGGTTGACAGTGTTAACTGTGGCCAGAGCAGTGTGTTACAAACGCAGCTCTCCTGGGGATGCTCTGTTCTGACTGTGTTAGAGTAAACGCACTCCGCAGAGAACCACTATGTTTTCTGTAATTGAAACTAATGACTGTGTAAACGGCTCCAGTGTCGACACTAACATCAGCAGAAATCACGCCGGTGCAGATCTGTGAGCGCACAGCGGCCTGACAGCAGCAAACACTCGCTCATGTTATGTCAGTAAAGTAAAAGGATAATTATGGTAGAAATATAACAATGTGCACTTTAAGGTCATTAGAGGATTGTTTTAAAGGAATAGTTGACTTAAATTATATATATTTTTTAAAATCCTCACATATTTCTGGTGAAATCTCTCTGCGAAGACTTGATTTTATTTCAGGGCGGTTGTGATCAGCACTCTGCCACCACCTCCTTACAGTCTTGATGAATACATTCCCAGCATGCTACTCTGGGTGAGTAACAGTAGTGTTAATCATGTTTAGTCTGAGCGTGCTCATTAGCAAAACAAACTACAGCTGGTGCTGATGGTAATTTGTCTATGCATAGTCTAGACTCAAATTTAAAAGTCAAATCCATGGTGCCGTCAGTTCGGGGGGGTTTGATGACAATCCATCCAATATTTCAACCTGAACAGGGGGGCTGTGATTAATTAGCAGCACTGTCCTGGTTTCTTTTTGTACTTATGAAACAAACCGCTGACAGTGGTCGATTGATTTATTTAGTGGCAATATTTATATCTATTATATCTATTATTTTCTGTTTTTTTTATTATTATCAGAGTGGGATGATATTTGCGAAATCTAATCAAATGAAACAAAATCAATTTTTATTACTAAATTGTTTATGTGAATTAGTCACCAAATGTCTAAGGTGACGCAGTCTGTGATGCAGAATCAGCAAACTGGGGCTGAATATCAGCAATGAAATGCGAAAATGACTGGGAGCAGAAAATAGAACGGCCATACCCAGTGGGAGACTCCTGCAGGACCTGGTAGATGCTGACTTTGAATGTTTCATTCTCAAAGCGCTCCTGGATGAAATCCTTATAAATCCTGAACTCTGCTGCCGTGACAACCTCTCCCTCTGGAATACGGGAAAGGTCGAAACGAAATTCTCTCCGATGGTGCTGAAAGAGCAGATCCTGATCCTGGTCCACTGTCAGGGAAGAAAAAAAGAGGAGGATATGTGTAACAGAAGGCCTGGAGATGAACAGGTGCTGGAGTAGCACAGAGGGACACACAGGTCAGAAGCTGTGAAGCAACATTTGATTGAGGCTTAGGCTTCATCATTTTCTCCAACCATCCTCTGCCCAACTGTGATACCACTGTGATTCATTTTTGATCACTCTATCCTCAGCTCATACATCACACACACACACACACACATACACACACACAGACAGATACAGTGAAATACAATGTCCCAGCCTCATAGGGAAAGTTTGTACATGTGTGGAAAAGCCAAACCACTGAGTATAATCAGATGGTAAACCATTCAGTGGGAGCAATATCTGTCCAAACTGTCACTCAGTCAAAGGATTCTGTGATGTGTGTCACTCGCCCACATCTCGGGAGCACCGAGACGGGAAAAATCCGGCTTCCCTGGTGGAAGTGATTGATTTAAACATCACTTAAGTGGAGTCTGCCAGACGTGCCAGTGTGGGGGAGAAAAGAACATAGTCGGAGCTGAGTTTGGCTCCCTGTTTAAACTGCACACATGTGCTGACCACAAGAAAAGGCCCGTTAAGGCACTGCCCGGAAAACCACAGCAGCCCGTGTGCTTTTACAAACACACTCACGTAAAGTATAGACAGCCACACAAATCCGTGTGCGACTTAACTACCGGAGTCTGTGCCACCCACACCTCCCTGATCATTTTGCCGTGTATTACTGTCGAGTGATTTCATTCTGATTGCAGAGGATGAAGTGAAGCAGCAGTAGCGGGTGGCACAGCGGGGTTTCCGGCACACCCTCAGCCAGCTGACGCTCACCAACACTCAGAGTTTCCAGGAGGACGGTGGTCAGAAAGACCCCGGAGCTCACTGGCGTTTCCCAGTGTCGTGTTTTCACAGCGTTACTCGATGTGTTTGTCCTTGGAAAAGAGCAGTGGAGGTCTCTGATGAAGGTGTGCGGAGCAGAGCAGCTATTAGCCACTTTAAACACATCCTGCCGAGTGGCATACGACGTGACATCACCATGACATCAGCCCGCCTTTCTACTGATGGTCCACTATTGTTTCAGCGTGCACAGACCCATACACACCCATAAATGAGTAACCCAGCACTAGAAATATAACCTTTTTTTTTTTCACCAAAGCACTGACACACACACACACACATACACAACCCCTCTAAAAACACTTCTAACAACACACAAGCGCACACACACACACACCGGTGGTTGTTAAGAGCAGTGCATTCTGAGCCCTGCGAGTCATTTGTTTGACCGCAATTAAATGCTGGAAAGGAACGAGGGGTGTTTTTATGAAAGCAATAATTGCTTGTAAGGACTTGGTGTGTTTACGTTAGAGACCATTAGCTGCAGAGATCAGACCTCAGATATGCAAACTTCCTTCTGGGAGGCATTTCGACACTTCAGAGTTCTTCAGCACTGCAGGGCCACACAGCCACAGAGATATCGTTAACCCACAGCAATTTTATAGTAAGTGGGAGTTTTTACAAATCAGCATGGGTGGTTTTAAATCTACAATGCTTGCAGCAACACAAAAAAAGTGATGTTCTTGTCATTAATGCCATTCTGTGCATTCGTCACGCTTTTTGTTGCAGCTTATTAGAGACACCCCAAAGACTTTTATCAGTCACTTTTTTGCAATTATTGATCAAGCTGCTGCAGAGAAGAATGGTGACGTGAAGGAGGGCTGGTGATAAACTTGAGGAGAGAAACAAGTAAAATGAAAGCTATTAGTTTACACATTTATGTTCAAATAATGAGAGTTCCTGAGATTTTTTTTTTGGTAGTGCAGATTCAATTATTGATATGACGTCCTTGTGTTACCTACGCTTCAGCTTCAAACAACATTTCTTCTTGCTTGTCCTCAAAAATACAATACTCCTTGTGTTCTTGAGTGAAGTGGTCATTCTGTTTGCTTATTTACTAATGAAAGCCAGTGCCTTTCCCCATGTTTTGCAGGTGTGCTGTGATCGACTCAGAAAGCCCTGACTGGATGCATGTGTACTTGTCTCCAGGCAAAGACTTCAGCAACGGTAAACAAGGAGCAGAGCGCTGCAGAGCAGCTACCACTGATAAGACCTGTAGCACAGTCAGGCCTCAGCACTATGTTCAATATGTTTTCTAATGTGTAACAGCAGCTGGGTTGTGTATAGTTGCTCTGCTGTGAGTCTAGAGCAAAAACCTGTGGTTTGGCATCCAGAGAGGAGTAAACATATGCCGGGGTTCGAATGAGTGTCAGTCTGACTGCACACATGATAATATCTAACAAATGGAAAAGAAGGACTGAGGACCGGTGATCATTTTCTCCCACAGTGAGTAAATGTGGCTAATTGATTTAAAATACTTTAAGGAGCTACTTAAACACACACACACACACACACACAGTGTGTATAGTGTGGTTCAGTGGCAGCTGTCTCTCACACTGGAAGCTGTGGTCTTTGGAGAGGAAATAATCCAAATTCTGTTCTGAAGCGTTCATCCCAGGACCACCAAGATAGACCCACTCCAGTACAATGTGGGGAGCATGACTTCAAAACTTTGCTGATCATTGGCGATGGAACCCCTTTGTGGGCTCCAGAGAGAAATAATACAAACCCTCTGTGTCTTTTTTTCACCTATAGTCAAAGTCTACAGATTTGTAACCACATAAACCTGTTATTCGTTTTCACTGACAGTGTTTCCAGATCTCATTAAGACTCTATGTTAGACGTTCGCGACAGAGGACATAAACTTTATGTTTTTACAGTTTCCAAATGTTTAGCCTTATGGGTTAGGCCAATTATAGGCTGATTGGGAAAAAAATATCTCTAGCGCCTCATTTAAATGGCAATCTAAATAGCAAACAAACAGATGGTTAGAGGTTTCCTGGTGACGCAGCTGTGATGAACAAACTTCATCTCCTCACACTGACCTATAACCCCCCTCCAAGTCCTTAGGCAAGAGAGGGCCAAAAAAGAAGACATGGTTTGTTTTGGATGTAACCACAACCAGACACAAGCCATAGGCATCATACCATCTGCTTGTGTCACCATAGTGATATCGGAGGATCTCCACGGGAAACAAACGCAGGGGTTGACTTTTATTAATTCAGTCATGTCGGGGTGAGACTAAACTTTCACCTGTGACCCTGTGGTTTACACCAAAACAAACATACAAACAGATGCTGATACGGGAATGCATGTACACCTGCGTTAACAGAGATTACTACAGCAATAACACGTGTTTGGATGCAGCTTGTCTCTTGATCTCACTCAACTTGTCTCTCACTCCCCGGGGGTTCAGAAATGCCTGCTCAATTCCTAGTCATGCGAAACAAAGCCATGCTAAACCCTCTCCCCTGGAGCTCTGAGGTGATTCTGGGGAAATCGGATACAGGCATGTTGTCATAACATTTACGGCTCAGAGTGAATAAGCCCTGATTCCAAGTATATAAAAGTGTAGAATCCACAATGTCAGTGATAGAGGGGATTTCACAGTGACACACACACACACACACACACACATGCACTACGTCAGTGTCAGCCCTGTAGAGGACGCGATAACTAAATGGAAACTTTGAAAACTTTGTTTTAACAGACATGATTTCATGAACAATACAAGAAGAAAACTCTTAGCATATTTTAATTTGATCTCACATAATTGTAAACATCCAGTGTGTGTGCTGAATAGATCAGGTGACCACAGGTCATAAAAGATATGTTGATATTTTGATCATGATGCACGTTGAGGGAGGATGTTACAGGGACAATATTTGTCCTACTGAAGATTGTTTATGATAAAAAAAACATCTTTATAATGTCAAAAACACATTAACTGGAGATATGAATAGAACCGACTCCCAAAACGGTTCTTGGAAACTTACCGAGGTTGACAAAGCTCATCACCATGTCTGCGTCATCTAGGAAGCGGCTGTCCTGCGGGGTCACCATGGGGGAGGCCTGGGTCGGTAGAGCGGGCTCGTAGTGTGAATAGCCTGGCGGCTGTGAGTCTGTGGAGATGGCGTTGTACAGGTCCAGCATGAACATCGGGGCGGCGTTGTGTTTGGCGTGGACGTGCGGCCTCGGACGGTGCGGCAGCCCCAGGATGGAGAGGATCTCCCGCTGCATCTCCCTGCGCTCCTGGCTCCGCAGCCGCCGCTGGATGAAGCTGGAGCGCAGCTCGTTGTCCGTGGAGAAGTTGGAGAAGGCGACCTGCGTGGCCAACACACAGTAAGCCCACGACAGGAGGCTCACCACTGTCGCCAGAGCGCAACTCGCCATTTTACGCAAAATTTACGCGCGGCTCTAGGAAGCTGAAAGATAATGATCCACTTTTTCTTTATATATATATATATATATATATATATATAAAAAGTCCTCCTTTCAATGGGACCATGAAGACACGCTGTCCTCTGGACGAGTGCAGCTGCGTGTGCCGTTGCGCACAGTCCGCCAGTGCCGTGCGCTCTTGTAGATGGCAATTTGGAACGGATTTTATTGCGGCTGTGTCAGGGGAGGGGCAGCGGGAGTTCAGCATGGGACAAAGCAAAGATGGAAAGTCTGGGACAGAGTGTGGGACTGAGGCAGTGGCCGAGAGAGGACCCGGGTCCTTTCACCACGCGCACTTTTCTTTGTCGGTAATGAGATGGTCTGGGTGTGAACGCGTCAATCTCAGGTGTCCCATCAGCATGTCCTTTGTTTGGACGATCGCTTGTCCATTAATAACAACGGGCTCTAATTCATGTCTGACTGACAATCGTTCTTTTTTTCTGCGGGGGGGGGGGGGGGGCTTTCTGTTGTGCGCAAAGGGGGGGGGGTCTTTCTGTTGTGCGCAAAACCCTTGTCCCCAAGATCAAAGTTATGCCCAAGTTTTTAGTTCATCGCATATATGGGCAGTTAAATTATAATGAAAATGTGCCTCGACACACATTTCAACACCTAATGATCAGTCTAAAGGTAAATAGGGGAAATCCCTTAATCCCCTCTTCTACGCAGACACCTTTGAACTCAAACAATAGCCTCCACTCAGGCCCACCCTAATTGTTGAGGGGTTTGAGTTGTCCAGGTACATGATGGGACATGCCGTGAGTTACTACCACTCCACTTTGACTGCTTTAATAGAGAGTTAATGGGGTAGAGGGTGGGGATGAATGACAAAGAAAAGAATGGACAGATTACATGGGCTTTGGTTTGGTTTGGTTTGAGCAACAGTGACTGAATCAGAACATTACACTCAACGGAAAAGGTGTCATGGCCAACAAACAGATTTTACTGACATACTTCTGTTTCTGAACTTCTATTTTCAACCTCTCTATTATTTTTTTTAAATAAAGGGGACCGACAAATGAATTCTTAAACAAATTCATTCAAACTTAGTTTGAATTATCCAATAAAACTAAAACTGTTTTCCCAGCAGAGGTCACTTTACATGACTCATTCCCTAAAACCCATATAAACTTGAAAGTCCTCCCTACCCACTACAAACATCTGTAAACCTTTTACTTCCTGAGTGGGACTTGTTACGACTGTTGAAATCTGCTTTGCTGGAGGACTCCTCAGCAGAGTGGATGTAGTCTCATCAACAATGAATACTGAATCAGTCCAGTACAGATCTGGAGGAATTTATTGATTACATTTCTCACAAAGGCAAATAAATGTTTATATGCACAACATGAGAGTAAGAAGCACAGAGAATATTTTTGGTTCATGTGTTTTGGCCTGTTGTACCGGAAAAGTGGTTTGGCGTTGATCCTCTGACAAAAAACTTACTCCTATACACAACTGCTCCACATGTTGATCGAACTGATTTTTATTTATTTGTTTATTTATTATCCAAGAACCCCTTTCATTAAGATTATGTGTCTAATATATATAAAATAACTACAGATGTGTTTTTCAATGGAAGTAAATAAGGAGACAGAACTAGAACTACAAAAACTATACTAACCATGTACAAATTTTTAAAAATGTATTTTATGGTTTTACTCCACCACATTATTCTGACAGCTTTAATACATCTGACCTGTATGAAGTAAACCACAGTACGTGAGTCAGTATAGTGACTCTTGGTCACACACTGCCACCTAGCGTTACCTTTTAATGCATTGTCGCTGTACCGGCTCCGCTACGTCATCCAGCTGCGACCAACTGCCGGGAATAAGCGCCACATTTTCGCTGCACCAAATAATTTCTGGCATTTTCAGCGTTACGGCTTTATCTCTCCGTATAGTGAGAGTATATCCAGTGGTATGTATATCCGTGCAGCTGTGTGCCTGTGCTGCAGATGCTACAGTGTGACATGTGGTGTGTGCAGGAAAAAGGTAGCAGCCACGATGGCTGGTCTCAGACACTGGCGCTAGCGCTAGTTAGCGGTGTATTTCCACAAACATCTGACGCACGTAATGGAAGAAAACGCTACTATCACATGTTTTGAAATGGATTTAGAACATGCTACGCATTTAATTTAACACACATTACCCAGTCAAACTGGTCACGTGGACTCAACGCGCAAGCTATCTGGTTTTGAAGCTATAGCGGTGGTAAATGACGGCGTTAGCACTAATGCTAGCTGTACAGCTACGTCTTGTCAAGTGTCAAATGATCTGGTCTACGTGACTCGACTATTTCTGGCTGTCTAACATCCGTGTGCGCTGAAGACCAGGATAACGGTGTATTCCTTAGCCTTGTTAGTTTAAAGCTATATTTTGTTTGTTTTCTATTAGATAGCTACTGTACGTGTGTACTGCCATTTGATGTTTGCATGTTTGTGTGGCCTGATGTTATTGTCATACACTGTGTCTGTCTTATCAGGGATATCACTAATGCACTATGAGTTTATTTGGGACAAGCGCTGGGTTTGGGACAGGAGGGACCAGTGTCTTTGGAAGCACAACTACAGACAGCCATAATCCAATGAAGGTGAGACTGAGGAGTAAAGGAAAAAAACTCGTGATCACAGCCTGTTGAAACTGTGTTGCCACCTTTTTTTACCAGGCAGTTTTTCATTATATATATGTTCTCAACTCATCCTACAGGATGTTGAAGTGACATCACCTCCAGATGACAGCATCAGTTGTTTGGCCTTCAGCCCACCCACCATGCCGGGGAACTTTCTCATTGGAGGATCCTGGGCCAACGATGTGTGTTTTTTTTTCTCATAATAATGATGTACAGTACAGTGTATGTAGTTTAACCTAAGAGATAGTAAATGCAATATGGACACCTTAATTAGGGTTGTCTTTTCTGAATGACTGCTTATGCACAAGATAATTGTGTTGAAATCACGATGGTTTTCACAGTTGTATAATTTGACTCTCAGGTCAGGTGCTGGGAGGTACAGGACAATGGACAGACAGTTCCCAAAGCCCAGCAGATGCACACAGGTCCAGTATTGGATGCATGCTGGAGCGATGTAAGTCACATCATGCAGGGAAATTTCAACTCTGCCAGTAGATGCTGTTTGTCTGTTGCAGAATGATTTATGATGTGTGGTTCTCTTTAATCAGGATGGCAGCAAAGTCTTCACTGCTTCCTGTGACAAGACAGCTAAGATGTGGGATCTTAACAGCAATCAAGCAATGCAGATTGCACAGGTGGCTTTAGAGTTCCCAAATCAGTGGTCAGTGGTGTACACGATCATGAGAATAATGCAGTATCAGCTATGAATTTTTTTTTTCTCACAGCATGATGGTCCAATCAAAGCAATTCACTGGATAAAAGCCCCAAACTACAGCTGTATCATGACTGGCAGCTGGGACAAAACACTGAAGGTACAAAATGTTCTTTACTTTTTCAGTTGAATACACATAAAATGCTATTATTCTTATACAGCATATCCATTACATCATTAGCCATTTCAGTTTTTAATGTATAGAATCATCAGTTAATGGGCAAGATGTAAAAATAAAAGGATTACATTTCTTCAGGAAGTGTTTTTTTATTTTCACAGACACTTGTTTTCTTTAATGATTAAAGCCAATTTAGAACACAAAATTTGGTTTCAAAGCAGCATTCATAGATGTGCTCAACTAATTAATACTCTGTGAATCTGAATAACAACTGA
The DNA here is from genome assembly GCA_016785345.1 of Trinectes maculatus. Lineage (NCBI taxonomy): Eukaryota > Metazoa > Chordata > Actinopteri > Pleuronectiformes > Achiridae > Trinectes > Trinectes maculatus. Next base: position 325,021 of record JAFBJQ010000994.1, read on the forward strand.
GCAACTTCTTTTGTTTTTATGGCTCTTTGGTCTCGGTTTTAAATTATTGCTTTTTGGCTTTTCTCTTCAGTTTTGGGACACTCGCTCTCCCAATCCCATGATGTCTCTGCAGATGCCAGAGAGATGCTACTGTGCAGATGTTGTAAGTGTTCTTTGAAGGGTGTGAAATTCCTTCAATTTGTGTGACGATTGTTCCAGCTTTTCTAACCTTGTGGAAACTGGTATTAAGGTCTATCCCATGGCAGTGGTTGCCACAGCTGAGAGGGGCCTGATAGTGTACCAACTGGAGAACCAGCCCTCTGAATTTCGCAGAATAGATTCTCCTCTCAAACATCAGGTGAATAAATATAATACTATTACTTTATCTTTTCATATTCCATGTCTCACAAACAGCTACTTTTCTAGTGCAACCAGAATTATTATCTTTGACTAGAAAATAATGTCAAATATTAGTTAAATATTGAATCTGTTTAATAATTGTTCTTTTCTGCCATGGAACTGTAGCATCGCTGTGTTGCCATATTCAAAGACAAGCAGAACAAGCCCACAGGCTTTGCGCTGGGAAGCATTGAGGGTCGAGTGGCCATCCACTATATCAACCCTCCAAACCCGTGAGTGTGCTAAACAGTAACTCTAAAGCAAGTGAGCTTTTGTTTTATTTTTAATTTACTCACCAGTAGCTCCGGTTAATTTTTTAAAACCAGTTAGGTTAAAACATCATTGATTATCATCTGATTTACATCATTTAAAATACATTGCTCTTAATTTCATAGGGCTGAGGCAAAATGTAATATGACAGTTGAAATGTGTTTTTTCATTTCTATTAGAGCCAAAGACAACTTTACCTTCAAGTGCCACAGGTCCAATGGAACCAATACAACCACTCCACAGGACATCTATGCTGTAAGTTCTAAGGCAAAGACATTTTTCTCATGCCATAACATGCTTGTCCTTAAGTGGAAAAAATGTGTGCATCATATTGAATTATTGTAATATATACATTTCACTGTTTAAAATAAGTATACTTTTTATGCACAATATAAATGCAACAGTTAAAGGTTAAAATCCTTTTTGGCGAGAGAGCTGCACATGACATTGATTCCTCCGCTCCAGTATTCTCTCTTTCTCTCTGTATCTGTCACTCATGTATGCTGGCACACACACACAAAGACAGACACAGCAAATATACTGTAAATATTATATAAATGATATGTATGTCAGACAACTTCAGAACATGGTCTCGCCAGTGTGTATTTGCATACAGGGAGATCTGATCATGTGGTCACAGGAGACACATCGAGGATGTACTCATAGCTGTTCACTGATGATTGGCTCTCTAAGGATCAATGTTAATACTACATCTGAAGAGGGCCTTTTGATTTACTAGGCTAGCAGTAATATTTCCACATGGCTCATCACTTATTTACGTTTTGTTTGTCAGGTGAATGCTATCTCCTTCCATCCTGTCCATGGCACACTTGCCACTGTGGGTTCTGATGGACGCTTCAGCTTCTGGGACAAAGATGCTCGCACCAAGTTGAAGACGTCAGAGCAGCTCGATCAGCCTATTACAGCTTGCTGCTTCAACCACAATGGCAACATCTTTGCATATGCTTCCAGTTACGACTGGTCTAAGGTAGGAGATATAAGATTGAAGATTATTAATGTTGTAAAAGTGTTTTTATCTGCATTTCTTCAGATTGCTTTTCTATTTTGGTTTTTCCACAAAGTTGTGCTCAAAGTATTCTTATTCCTATGTCACTGACGGGTATTCTGAATCAGGGCCACGAGTACTACAACCCGCAGAAAAAGAACTACATTTTCCTGAGGAATGCTGCGGAGGAGCTGAAGCCTCGGAACAAGAAATGGTGAGAGAAGGGCAGCCACTGTCTGTAAACCTGGGGACTGCTGTTGTCGGCCAGGGCTGTCACAATTCCTCTGCCCATGTGACTCACTCTGAGGTCTTTAAAGGTCCTTTTGCATGCATGGATGAGAGCAGTGAGGATACTGACCTTGTTTAGGTCTCAGCCCTGCAATGTACTGCCAAAAGTAGCCACTTTTATGTGGGATTGCTGCTACACTGATCTGAGTGAAGTAATTTGAAGGCTGGTATTTTCTGCTGTATTTGTATAGATAAGTATAGTCAGAATTATTGAATGATGAATTGTGCTGGCTTTGTACAGTTTTGCTTACAAGTAGTACAAGCAGTGCAATGTCGCGGGCTCTTTTATTTATGACATTATGGAAATAACAATGGAAAGATTCAGGATTACTGGATTACTCTTTGTAGGCAAGCGACAATTTACACTGAATCAAACATAATTTGTAAGGACTTATTTTGTCCTCTCACGAGGGATTTTATGCTGTTGATACTGTGTGAAAAAAAGTGTGCAGTCAAAACAGAATAAATACAGAAACAGAAAAGTTGCTTTGTGACTGACTGCTCCCTCCTGTCTTCAGATTCGCCGTGCCAAGTCGCATCTCTTGTGAGGAAATGCAGAAGACCTGCTGCTTTAGTGTGTGTATACGCTCAAGACAGACTCCTTCCTTTCGGCAAACACCTGGACCAATGCTGTGGTGCAGCGTGTGCTGTGCATGGACCAATCAGGGGGGCCAACCTAACTTGGCCTTGATGACAGCTAAATGACAATTGGTCTTAGAGGTCATCATAGAAGGGGACAGCTTATTATGTCATTCTTCTTGATGTTCTGATCATTTTTTTTTAGGTGTACAGCTTCTCATTATTTTCTACTGTTTTCCAAAGACTTTTTGTTCTTTTTGATTTGATGTTACTCAGTGGTTAAGCTCGTTTAAGGAAACTGGGGTGTAAAACAAAGTGCATTCTCATAGATTTGAACATGTTTATTCCAACTTGAGCAGGTTATTTTAACCTGCTTTCTCATGTTATGCTGTATGAATGTTTGTTGGAGATTTACGGAAATGTAATGTGCATGTAAAACCATAAACACTGTCCATTATATTTAGCTGTAAAACTCTGTGTTGGTCTCTGACATTGGAACCGTTACAAAAACATGATAAAGTCTGATCAGCATCTGCGTCACAATGACCCCTTCTGTCTGCTTGTTGTAGACCAAGTTAACCAGCAGGGTGAGCTTTTTGCCCTCCAGATTATTTACTCCAGCAGTTACCTCAAGGAACAAGGAGAGGAGCGATGGTCTCAGAAGTAAGCGGGACAAATGAGATCAAAGCAGGACGTGGGGTTCTTCATTCGGATTAAGCCCTTTTGACCGGGACACAGCTGGAAATGGGATCTATCAAGAGGATATGAATGAGGTAACATGGGCAGCCACAAAGGCCATGTGTGAAAAGTGAACCAGTTCATAGAGGAGGAGGTGTGAATTAAATGCCTTTTTATTGAGGTCATTAGGGTATCACCTGGCTGTTAGCCTGACCTCTGGTACTTTGCAGTAGAACTGTGAGGCTCCGAGGGCGGGAAGATATACTGCTGCCACAATTCACCAGCTCCTCTCTGCTTTCATGGGCTGACACTGGTACCACTCCTGTAGACTGCCGTCTCCTCTGCTGTTATGATAGACGGCACCAGTTTTCTTTTAATCAAATTAACCACACGTAAACAAGAGGTTGACTTGCAAGGAGAGGGATGAAACTTAAAATGTTGAATGAACCTGTTGCTTGGATCTGCTAATATGTGTTGCAGTGGGAAACAAAGGGCTCCACGTGCTTCTTATAATTGCTTTTTTTCTTGTTAAATTGTCCAATCATTTGTTTTGGTGGTGGCCTGTTGTGGCAGGCCCACTGGAAGTTGTATTACTGGACTTGAGCTGCCAGTTTCCGCTGTATGTTGGACAGTGACTCGTTCAGACACTGTATACGGAAGTAGTGAGTGCACGAGGCCTTGTCAGGCTTTATTGTGGATTTAGTTGAAGTGGTGTGGTCTCTGTGGTTCACTCCTCGGTTAGTTTGCGCCTTGTCAGGATAAGAAAGTAAAGTGAAAGTAAAATATAGGTGAATTGTGACAACAGGGACTTCGCCATTATCGCGACAGTGCACCATGTGGTTTTCTGCCTCACACAGTACGAGCTTTTCTTTGTGTCGTGAAGGACAAAAGCAGGTGCAGCCAGCGCCGGGGGAGGCGGGCCAATGAGAGAAGCCGCTGCCCAAGTTGGCACTCAACAAGCGCGCTGATTGGCCAAGAGTTAGTTGTGGGGCGTAGCCGTGGCCACGGAGTATAAAACCTGCCGCACGCTTCCTCGCGTCGTCTCAGGAGCAGCTAGTTTGCGGGAGACCTGCGGAGTTTACGCAGCGTGAGTCATAGATGTCAGCAGGTTGTCGCAACTTTGAGCGCAGGCCACATCGCCAGAGGAGCCGCCGTGTTGTGTGACTGATGCCGGGACGTTGTTCGGCGCTTGGCTGACGGTTCAGTGTGTGTGTGTGTGTGTGTCTCTGCTCCTCTCCTCCCCCGGCTTCACCAATGCTTCTGCACCAGTTCATGAACGGAGCCCTGGACGTCATGCATCCCACACCGCTTCAGAAAGACACCACCTTCACCAAGATCTTCGTGGGGGGGCTGCCCTACCACACCACCGACGCCTCGCTGAGGAAATACTTCGAGACGTTCGGGGACATCGACGAGGCCGTGGTGATCACAGACAGACAGACCGGCAAATCCCGGGGATACGGCTTTGTGAGTAGCTGCGAGTCAGCCGCGCACCACGAGACACACACGCTGCCCCCATCCCCAACCTGTGACCTCAGTCAGCCGTGTCACCAGGTCCAACTGCAGGCCAGGGTCAGAGTGTTGTTTCTGAGACACAGATATATATATATATTTAGTTGCTCTGTCTCTGTCTCTCTCTCTGTCTCTGTCTGTCGCCACGTGTGTGATGATAAGATGACCACAGAGAAAACCTGCTTATATTGATGTTCTTTGTTTTGTGTGTGTGTGTGTGTGTGTGTTTGTGTTTGTGTGTGTGTGTGTGTGTGTGTGTGTGTGTTTTGTCTGTCTGGCTGTTATTTTATCCCTAATGAGGATGAGGGATCACACAAGTTGATGGGTAACTAAGAAGATTATATTTCAGCATGTGTCTGGAACCTTCACCCCCCCTAACTCAGTCGGCCCACAGAAGTTATGTCCTGGAGCTTACATAGCTCATCATACTGTGTGTGGATTTCAGGATTATATGCCTTATACATTAGATTCACCGTGGATATTGCAGATGTAGGTTCTAGATAATGATGTACTAACAGGTTGTTGGTCTATTTGCAAAAAAAAATTAAAAATCCTCTGCGAATGGACCAACAACCTGTGAGTGTGTGGTGTGTGTTATTGCACTTCCTTTTTCCCTTTGTATGGTTGTTTTAGAGCAGCAGGGTGGGAGGTTGACCTTGCGTACCCTGTCTGCCATTGTAACGCGCTTCAGATCGCATCGCTCCTGTTGAGTGACAAATTTCAAGTTCATCACCAGTCTCACTCCTGTAATCCAAAACAATGTTACTTTTTTTTGGATGTCATCTGTTTGAGGCTGCAGACAGGCGAAGCCATCACAGACAAAAAAAGATACACCAGCATGGTTATGTTCCTCAACTTGCCACCTGAACTTAGTTGATTGTATAGAAAGGGGAACTACGTTTACTGGTACATCATTCCCAACATGGCCACCATTTTTGTATGTCAGATTACTTATGTGATGTCTAATTTACATCCAGACCAGTTGGTGACATTTCATGTTCCAGGCAGATGAAGACACTCATACTCTCTTTGACACAAAGGACAGAAGCAGCTTAAGAAATGACAATATTTACCAGAACTTTGTAAAGACAAACCAGTACTAATGTGCTCTCAGACCAAAGAAGGAATGGAAAACTTGAACGTGTGCGTGTTTATTTCTCGTGGCAGAAATGTATGACGGTTTCTCGCAGTGTTTACACATCAGATCTTTATTCCTGAGGAAAGCTGTCCTGTGAGCCTCGCTGCAATCAAAAGGCTGCGCACTGAGGCTGGTGTTTCAGGTTCAACAGGCTCAGGGTGATGTGGGTGCTGCTCACTAGAAAACAAATAACTGTGGTAGCGAAATGATCGGCACGTTATTTTCTGCACACGTTTTTTTGTGAGGCTTGGGGAAACCTGCTAATTCAGTTTCCGAGTGTTCCAGTTGGATAGGTGGCTGGCAGCAGGAGGAGGGGGTGGGGGGCCCCCACAGCAAGGCTCTTCACAGTGTAAACATTGCCTCGTTCCTTCCTGTGTTCAAAACACAGGCCCCGGAGTGGGCTTTGTTCTGAATCCTTCCACTGCGAAGAAGTGTAATGCTTTTTAAAAAGTCCCATTAAACAATGCGAGCGATGGCCTCGTTTCACTGCTCGGTCCACACACAGAGGTTACTGAAGCCTCTGAGTTGGCAGAACATGCCAGTCAAAGCAGAAGGACTCGTCTAATGCCAGGAGGGAGAGAGGAGGGGTGGACTAATACCAATCTCCTTAATATTTTGTCCCTAATTGGATAAGCTCCTTGTTGCTCTTCCCAGATCCATATTTCAGCGGCTGGGCCCCGTGGCTGAGGGGCAGTCAAGTGTCTGGCTACTGCTGCTGTGGGCAGTTTTCAAAGCTTATCATTGTGCTTTGTTTGTAGTTTCTTGTCTTCTCCAGAGAAACAGACTCTTAACAGTGGAAAGCCCGTAGGGGGAATCTATGAAAAGACCAACTGACCAAACTGTACTCCAAGTGTTCTTGTTTTGTTTAATATGGGATGTGTCACCAGCTGGGCACGCCGTGCCGCCGTCCGTTTGTAACATGAGATGGTGCTTTATTTATGTTCTTCTTTTATGTAAGACTTTGCTGACAAGTCCAACTCTGTTGCCAGGTGACAATGACGGACAGAGGAGCAGCTGAGAGAGCCTGCAAGGATCCCAACCCCATCATTGACGGCAGGAAGGCTAATGTCAACCTGGCTTACCTGGGTGCCAAACCTCGCAGCATCCAGACAGGTGAGCTATATGTTGATTGAAGTGTCTCTTCCGTACAATCATTCATACAATTAGTTTAACGATGCTGCTTCCATCCTAATTAGTAATCCATCACTGTGAGGAGGATGTCCCAGCATCACCCTCTGAAATGTCTGTTCAGATTTCTGCTTGTGTTTTACATCCCTTACAGGATAAAATAGCATTAATGTATCACTGTATTAACTGCGACCATCTGTACAATATGTATAAAGCACATTGTATATTTACAGTATTTACATATCAAGTAATATCGAGTTATGTGGTTACATGCATGCATTCAGTGTTGGTTATTGCACATCTGATTGTTATGGGTGGATTTGAAAACCGACTGGCCGCGTCTCTCTGTGCTCTCTTTGTGTTGTTCTCTGGTCCTCCTCTGTAAATGCAAATGCGAGTCTGACAGCCTCCTATCTTCCAGGCATATCCATCGGAGTGCAGCCCATTCACCCGACACTCATCCAGCGGCAGTATGGGTAAGTGAGCAGGAGTGGGCGCTTGTTCTGTTCTCTTGTATCACGCTCTGTGGGACACCACTGCCCAACTATTAATTTGACAGAGGGCCTCTGGAAAGTATATGTCAGTTTCTGTGACCACATGCAACTCCACAGTTCATCTGTTAGCATATTTAAGTTGCGCGGGGCAGGGAGATGGTTCACAGAGCTGTGATAATAGAAGAGCATTCCAGAGGTGAATGTGTGACTCCCGTGTTAACTTCTGTCAGGAGCCGGTTGACTCGTGTGCCTGCCTGATCGGGCTCTGTTAGTGAGACAGCTTCCCGTGAAGAGGCTGTGTTGTAGAAACAGCCTGGATAGAGTCAAGAAGCCGTGGTCTGCTGAGCAGCTAATGAGAATTTCACTGCAGTAATGACCCCTGACCCCCTTCAGCTCTCAGATATCACCCCCCACCACAGACAACATTTATGTTTTAAACACTAAAACTCTCGGGTGTGTGGAAGAGTGAAACGCCAGAAGGAACCCGGTCAAACTTTATGAAGAAGTTAAGCTGAACCGGTATTGCCATGCAGTTTTAATAGCTACTAAAACACAGCATTTCAGTTCAAATATGGCTGCTGGCTGACTGACTGACTGATTAGCCAGCACTGTACACAGAAAATTAAAAATTCAAAATGAATTACTCAAATGATTTTTGTTTTGGTACCAGAAGTTTCAAACATTTGCCAAACTTGACGTTTGAACAAATACATTTTTTTTTCTCAGCCTTCTCTCTTTATTTGATTTTAATTTGTTTGTGTAATTATTTTTTTCTTGTCACATGTAGATGAATAGTATAATTCATTAGAATTTATTTTTTCCTTGTGTGATTTTGAGTGGAGTTGTCCTTTGTTTCAGACTTAACTTCATTCAAACTCTCTGGCGAACCCCCCTTTTTCTTATGAATACCCCCCCCCCCAAAAAAAAAAGAAAACAAGACACTTAACTCTGTCAGGAAGTGTACACCCTCTCTGACAGGTCTTGTCGGTGCTGAATCTTAATTGTAGGGAGCCACCAGGGACAAGTCCATCCTGATCCAATAAGGACACTGCTGTCCTCCATGCTCCTGCTACCACAGTGAACATGGACGGTACCCAAATCCCGTGAGTGTGAAATACTGAGCACAGTGCTTCTTTGAGGCCTGTGTCTGACAGGTGCTGGCTTGTATTACAGCCTTTTACACCCCCCTTAATCTTCCATGACCACCACCCCAGAGACCCAGAGAGGCACACAGAGCACCTGTCCGCCCTTCTCTGTGTCTGTCTCTGTATGGGGGGTGACAGACGCAGGCCTCCCTAAGATGCCAAGTGTACAAGTGGCTTTTCTTTCAGCCCCCCTCCCCCAACCCCCTTGACAACATATGGTGTGAGGACGTGGTCGGGAGACGGATTTTGGACAGTGCTGAAGCGTTGCATGTAGTGATGGTGTGTTGGTTTGGTCTCACTGCTGTGTGTGTGTGTGTGTGTGCGTTTATAGCTGTGGTCAGCAGATGCTGTGGACTGCGAGGGCCAGAGAGGGTCACTGAGGCCAGGGACGTTGTTTTGATGGGGAGGGGAGGAATAGTCTCTGTGCCTGCAGATTTATCTACCCTCATGCATCACTTGCTTCACTCCACGCGAGAAGCCGCCACTGCCCCGAGTCGAGTCATCGTCTTTTATTCCCCTTCACTGTTTTTAAGTTAAATATCTCCCGTTACAGTGCCGCCACCACCAGCACATCAGATGCAGACACCGTAAACTGACACCTCTGAGAGAGGAAGAGGGAGGAGGTTGGGGTTCAAAGGGAAGATTGGGGGGGGGGGTGGTATCTAGGGGTGTGTTCTGGGACTAAAGCTTAATGAGGCAGTGTGCTCCCTAGGAAACACACCTCTACAGGTGTCAAACAAAACACATTCTTCCCTCCCTGCTTTGAAAGATTATTCAGTCCCCTTTAACAATGAAGGGAGGGAGGGATATCGAGTCCTTGTTTCCCCCCGTCCACTCCGCTCCCGTCCGTTTTCACACTTAACGTTGCCGTGAGTCATGAGCCGAAGGTCATCTGTGGCATCGTGTAGAAATATTTAGCTGCGCCGTGTGGTATCGCCCAGGATTTTCACATTAGTTCATTATGTGGCCTTCGTTATTGATGAATAGTCCAGTCTGGATTTTGTAAGGTTCACTGATGTTGGTGCGCCCGTGGACAGGCGTTGTTTTCTGGTGAGGATGTCTTTTTAGTGTCAGGGCCAGCCCATCGCAGAGTGGCCCCATGTCAAGCAAACAACGACTGGCCGTCAGCACAAATTCAGCTGACCCGCGATCTTTTGGTCATCATCCACCCCCCCCCCACCCCCACCCTATTCCTCCAGTCACAGTCCCACAATCCACTTGGCATCTGGCACCCCTGTGGCCTTGGGAACATGTTGCTGTCCCTACTTAGGTCTCTCATCCTTATTGACTCCTCAAATAGAGGCTATCAGCGCAGCTAACCTCCCCACCTCCTTTTCCACATACAAGCCACAGTACAGGAAGTACAGGCTTTGTCCCCTTTAATCCCTGTAGGCTCAGTGTATTTACATTCTTTTCAATTCCACTTTACCTCCACAAGGTCACTCTATGTTAGACCCAGATTAAGGCAAGATGCCTGTGGGGACGTACTGCCCAGGCTTATTATACATGGTGCGAGTGAAGGCACATATGCCATGCAGCATGACTGTATGGTCATGTTTGAAAGCTGTGTGTGAGAGTGAATGCCTCTTTGTAAGTAGCTCAATAGCACTGCGTGGGGCGAAGTGTAGATCGAGCTCATGGGTGGGGGTTGCTGTAATTTGCTTATGCTTCCTCGTTACATGCCACTGATGTCTGACTGTATGTGCTCAGGGCACTGACACCGTCAAACACCAGATGTCTCCATAAGTGTCCTGTAACTAAAAACTCTCCTTGTATCTCAGCAATTCCTTAATTTCCACAGATTTAGTACATGCAACTGTAAATCTAGCTATGAGATTAGACTTTCTCTACTTTCTGAACGTTGCCTATAGCACGACCCTGTATGGGCCAAATGACACAATGGGAGTCTTTCATGTTATTGCTGACAATAATCACTGCTGTCCTTATGCCACGGTTGCTGTCTGCTGCCAGCTGACCGGTGCCCCAGCAGAGGATCAGAAGATGCCCACAGTGCAGGACTGTTCGTGGGGAGGGGGTTTGACAGAAAATGTCTGTGTGGCCCCACACCTCCCTCAGCCAGCCTCTCTCCAAGGTGCCAGTGATGGCTTGAGAGTGCAGTGCAGTGTGCTGTGATGGACTGAAGTGCCTTTTCTATCTTTTCCGTCTTGTGTGATATGAACTGAAGAGGTTATGCTGATTGTGGTGTGACTCTTTCCCTATTATGGCATGTTTTTGGGTTTGCAGTGGTAAGTGGTGTGTGGGTGGTTGGGGGAGGGAGAGGGACCAGGGGACGTGTGTGCGTGTGTGCGCGTGTGTGTGTGTGTGTGTGTGTGTCTGTGTGTGTGATAACATCCCTATCCATGCATGCTTTTGTCTTTTGCTGTGTTGACTTCATGGCTGCCTCTTATTACTGATCATCTTCTAACAGACGGAATCAGCAGGGGAAACTGAGATGTAACTTTCCATTCAGTCTGTTAAAGAATGTGATCAGCTCTGAGATGCAGCTGAGTCGGTGTGACACTTGTTGTGACTGTCTTGTTTTTGTCTTGGGGCGTGTGTCTGTAGATGTTTGTTTTTTTTCTCTGGAAAAAGCATAGTGTCAAGAGTAAAGCCTTTCAAAACGGTTACGTCACCCCTTGTACACAAAGAGTTTCTGCTGCCCCCCGCCCCCACAACTATGACGGTATCTCAGGAGAGATTCTTCAATCGCTCGTTAAAACACGGCACTAATCATCAACATCTGAGAGGTGGCCCATGAGACCCAGCAATGAACTCTCCTGCCACCATCACCACCCCAGCCAGCATCATCACCTGTGATAGTCTGTGAGGTTTACACACCAAGTGAGAACTAGGAGACGGCAACTTCTGCTCTTCCCTTATGTACTTCCTGTGTGTGTGCGCGTGTGTGTGTGTGCGCGTGAGCTCATGCTCGCACCCGCGGGTGTGTGTGTGTGTTCAGCAAGTGAAGCGCAGCAGCTGTTAAAACACTCTGATGATGCCTGAGCTTGAAAAGCTGCCAGTAACGGCTGACTCTATCATTCACTCTTTACCCCTCACCCCCACTCCTTCCCTCTCACATCTACCTCAGGAGGCCCTGTCTAACAGGTTTTGTAGGTTTTACTAACTGACACAGACAGAACGTTGAGTCACCTTCGCCTCATGACCTCTCTCTCTCTCTCTCTCTCTCTCTCTCGTCTTTGTAGTCTTTAGTAACAGCGGACCTGTGTGAGAGCTCTGGAAGTTCGGTACACCTACAGGGAGTTTATATTCTTGGTTTGCTCGCCCTCAGGGGGCAATGTAAACAAAGAGAAGTCATGGGGTTTCTGTAGTGCTACGTGAGTGCCTCCGTCTAACTCTCTGGTTGGTCTTTGTGTCTACATGTAGGTTGGCCCAGCCATACATCTACCCACAAGCCTTTGTGCAGCCCAGCCTGGTGCTGCCCACTCAGGTGTCCTCCTCCATCAGCACCAGTCCCTACCTTGACTACAGCACAGCCTACAGCCAGTATGCCCAGGCGGCCTTTGAGCAGCAGTATCCATACGCTGCCTCCCCAGCAGGCTTTCTGGGCTACAGCTACACCACAAGCCCCACAGCCTCTGCTGGCCCCACCAGCGCCGCCACGGCCCCAGCCACCGTCCACCCAACCCTCCCCTCCGCTGCCGGCCCAGCCCCGACCTTCCTGCACTATGCCCCACAGCACCACATCCAGCCGGACCGAATGCAGTGAGCTACGCGTGATGGCAGGAGATGGGGTGGTACACGTGCAGGAGGGGTAGGGAGATATGGTCTCTGACCTTTGATCAGACGATGATTAAACGCCCAACAGGGTGACCCGGCTGTCAGCAGCAGGGGCTTTCAGGAACAAGGGTAGGACAATTGCACTATATGATCAGGATGAGCCATGTGCTCATTGGTTTAAGGGTAAAATGGGTGGGTAGGGATTTGAGAACTGTCAACATTCAGATCTGGAAGCTATACAACAAAGTGTGTGGTCGCTTCCGAGGGCTTCCAGAAGCCGACACTTCAGTTTTAATTATTATTATTATTTTATTGTCCTTTCTTATTGTGTTAATATTATATTTTTTCTTTATATGCTATTATGATCAGTTATCATAAGTTGTGGCTCAAACAGTGGAAGTTGTGTGTCCATGGTACATGTTGATATTGTGCGAGCTGTCTGGGACATGAAGCACCGCTTTCCCCCCCGACTGCACAGTATAAAGGCCACAGTCTGTGATGAAGGTGCAGGGTGGAGGTGTGTGAAGCATACAACCACCCTCGCAGCATCTGTCCTCTTATCATCATCAACAGTGAGGTAGTGCACTGCCCCACGAACAAACCTCTAGCGTTCAGCACCACACAGGAGGACAACAAGATTTCACCTCATGGAAGAAACGGAAAGGTTCGATATAAGACTGTGGAAGCACCATTGTGTTGAGAATGATGTCCGGACTATTTTTTTTCTTTTTATTATTATTCTTTTTAATTAAAGAGGCCTTAACAAAGAGACAACCTCCCTAAATCTCTTGATTCATCAAACCATGTGCAGAAAGCCCATCATAACTGGTCAGACTGTTTTCAGCACTCCGACACATAAATCTTGCTTACTTGGGTCTTGATCATTTCAGATGGACGTGGATAATCAGATGCAGTATGTGGCTGACGGAGACCAAGAGCGCTGTGTATTGATGTTAAAAGGTAGCTAACACTGAGCTCAAACACCAGTGTATTTCTTTCCTTTTTCTTTTCTTATGTGAGATTAAACTGTTGCTCACATTCATTTATAGCCTGCTCTTTCATCCAGTACATTTACAATATTTATACATAGGTATTTATAAGAGGTACTAAGTTAAAAATAGCTTTTTTTGTTACAGTGACCTGCAGTGATGTCATTTAATCTGCTGATTCACTGGTGTCCTGTTCATTTAGTTTTGTTCTGTCACCGTGTCAGTGGACTTGCTCGGGTGCATAGAACTACACAGTCACAACTTAGCATCTACACAACAGTAGATGCTGACTTGTAGATCCTTGACTGGCTGCATCTGAATCTCTAGTAATTGTTTTTTTTTTCTCAGTAAAACTGTCTTTTACAGTCCCTTTAAAGAAGCCATACCCCCCCCCCAAAAAAATAAAGAATTTGTACATAAACATGTCTCCCGAGTTCTGTGTTCACTGTTAAAAAAAAGCGTCAGCCCTCCTCAATTTACATTTACGTTCAGACCTGTGAGTTGTGTTAAATCACCCAGACCACGCCCATCTGCAAAGTTTTTGTTTTTATCTGAACTTAACGCCTGTGTTGTTTTGTGATTAGTGGTGACACAATGTGTCTACAGACACACACAGTCAGACACCCACCCACCTGCCAAATGACTCCAAATATCCTCTGAAGACGTTCCCACAACAGGAGTAGTCTCCAAGACTACATTTCACCACGATGACACACACACTTGCACGTAGACTCACAAAGGGAAAACAATCAGTAAAACTGTCTTTTACAATCCCTTTAAAGAAGCCATACCCCCCCCCCCCCAAAATAAAGAATTTGTACATAAACATGTCAAAAAAAAAATAAAGAATTTGTACATAAACATGTCTCCCGAGTTCTGTGTTCACTGTTTTAAAAAAAAAGCGTCAGCCCCCCTCAATTTACATTTACGTTCAGACCTGTGAGTTGTGTTAAATCACCCAGACCACGCCCATCTGCAAAGTTTTTGTTTTTATCTGAACTTAACGCCTGTGTTGTTTTGTGATTAGTGGTGACACAATGTGTCTACAGACACACACAGTCAGACACACACAGTCAGACACCCACCCACCTGCCAAATGACTCCAAATATCCTCTGAAGACGTTCCCACAACAGGAGTAGTCTCCAAGACTACATTTCACCACGATGACACACACACTTGCACGTAGACTCACAAAGGGAAAACAACAGAGACCATGTTCAAATGTAACCACCTAATTTATTGGTGTTTACAGGACTGTGCTATTGCTGTGTCACCAGAATCGCAGTGTTTCTGAAATGCTGAGTGTAAAAGCCCCGTGGGGTGAAAGGGTTCAAATGTGTGTGTGTGTGTGTGTGTGTGTGTGTGTGTGTGCCTGTTATCAATGCAGCATGTGCTGTTAGATTTTGTACTGCAGGGGCCCAGACGTTTATCAAGCCACAACACCACCACCTGCCAGGGGTGCAGGGTGTTCCCTTCACCCACACACAGTCGTCTGAGTGGTTTAAGCCCTGTGAACCAGAGCAGCAACCACCTTTTCTTTTTTTCATTCTGCCCAAACAAGTTTAGCAAGCTCTGTTTCCCAGCAGCATCTCTAGTTTGTGCTTACATCAGCTATGGAGATGTGTCACATCCAAACCCCACACAGACCGGGCGTTGAGAAACAGAAACACTTCCATTATCTTTTCGCTCTTACCCAGGGTGTAATTTATTCACTGCAGCGTGGTTTGACATCATGGTCTTGATTCAGTAGATGTCTCTGTGGTGCTTTATCTTGACTCAGTTACAAACACCTCTTGTTTACTAATCCTCAGTTCTGTGGTAATGTTTACATGTGTTGTTTATGGTTGTATTGTTTTGACCATATTTACTGTTTCATTATGAGGGAAGGATGGTAGAGACTAGGTTAGTTCCAGTAATGGCATTGTGTTGTATATGGGTTGTTTTGTCTTTCTGTGAAGAGTCAGAGCTGTATGTGGTAATGTGGTAATGTTTTTTTTAAAAGGGACCTTGATGGAAACCATGCAGGGTGTTCAACAGAAATCATGTCTGTGCTGTTGCTGTGTTGCTGTGTTGCCGTGTTGCCGGGTTGCTGGCTGATCGTGAAGCAGCTCTGGTCCCTCTCTTCACTGTGCTGCTGTTTATCTCCCTCTATCTCCTCCGCCTCTACGTTATTTTGTTTACTCAACGTTTCTGCTCGTCACTTGTTTACTCTCCTTTTCTTTGTCACTTCAGTGCCTGTGGTCCTGTTTCTTCTCACATGCCAGTGTTTCTCTCTCTCTCTCCCTCCTTCCCGTCTCCAGCATCCCTCTGTTTTCCTCCCTGTCCTCCTCTCTGCATTCTGCTGGTGGATCAAACCAGTGAGGGAAGCAGGAACACAGCTGGGAGTCAGGTTGATGGACTCAGTCACACAGGTCCAGACCCAGTTATTCTTAGTCACCATGTGTCCTCTCTCTCTCTGTCTCTCTCTCTCTCTCATTTTCACATGCACACACAAAGTGGGTTGAGTCAAATCTCACTCTCCACATGGTTTTCTCGCTCTGTTGTGCAACACTGACGTCAGGGATTCCGCTGAAGTGCCAGAAACACGGACCCACCTTATCGGACCTCAGTTCGACTTTATCACATTCAGCCTAAAACACCTGTTTTGCTAGCTGGCTATGTTTAGCCACATGAAAAGATACTGGTTAACTTCGTGAGTCCAGCTTGTTTTAATTAATTTCCTTTGTTAATCAGCATCTAAGCTATAATTGTGTCAGACAGTGTGAATACAGACAATTTTAAAAGCCCAGTTCTTCCAGTTATTTAAACTTTATGTGATATAATACAATGTAATGTCATGGGTTAGTGCCACTAAATGACATTAATTTTCACCTTAACTGAACTGACCACTTACAAAGCTTCATTTTGAAAGAAAGAAATTAAAAATAACAATTTTATAATTGCTCATTCACTGGACCCTCAAACCCGAGTCAGTCACTTTACACCTGATTGACTCTTTATCTCATATCTGCAGCATGTTTGACTCTTATCTCACAGAATCTATCTGGGCCTGGGAAATGTTAGGGCTGTGGCATCAGATAGGCCTCAGATTGAAGTTTTATTTATCCAGGGTCTCAGAAGAGGAGACTGGACTCCAGAAACCCATTAGATGCTCCATACCGTGGTCTTTTCCTGAGCTAGTAACCCATTCAGATAACGTATCTCCCCTTTATTTATAAATAAATAAGGAGTGAAAACCATCACTACAATGTAGCTACGTTACAGTCGTGGCAAAGGAAAAAGAGTCATAAGGAAAAGATTTAAAAGCCAGTTGAACTGGCTGCAAAGTTGACTTTAACTTAGAACAAGCTCTGCCAGTTCAACCAGTCAAACTGGACACACTGCAGTCTTAAAACAAAATAATTCTTTATGTCTTTAATGCAAACAGGTCCCTGTGTCTCTGTGTGAAATTGTTGTTTTGGCCAGAAGGTGTAACATAGTCTAGTCAGAGATGCAGGCTGAAGATGATTGCGCAAGCCAAATAAACCTGTCCTAACCCATTGCATGGCAGTGTCTGGGCTTGATTACGACTTTCAGTTTGACGTCTCGGGGCAGAGACAAGTGCTTATTCCACAGCAGGCCTGGATCATATCAGCTGCCCTGATGCCCCACGTGCACCTCTCACACCTCTGGTTCTCTCCGCCACGTCCAGCAGGGCTGGTGATCATGAGCTGAGCCAGAAGCGATAGTGACATACTGAGCAGATAACGTCTGGATCCGTGAGTTGCAGTTAATGAATAAATATGTAGGCATAGGCCTATGTTTATTTTTTGGATTAGAATAAGAATAGCAGATGTTATCCTCACTGTCTGTCTATCATCTCATCATTTAAGTCTACAGCTCTGTAATTTGACCTGCGTTTGTCCTTTGACTCAAACAGAGCCTGGGAAGGTCCATCAGAGCCGTGCTGTAATCACAGGCTCAGACACCCCCTTACTCACCCTCAATCAGTAACCCCTATCCCACCCCCACATCCACCAACAGCAAGCGGAGCTGAGGCGCCACAGACACATCCAGCCTCACATCCTCCCCCCATGTCCATTTCACACCACACCAGAGTAGCAGTGCTGGCACAGAGAGGATTTCACCCCCACCAAACATGGAGCAGGCACACTGGAGAGTAGCTGCTTGTTCTGTGTCATCCTGCATGTGAGCAGCTAATGTAGCATGGGTAACACCCTGCACGGGGGGAGACGGAGCAGACTGGAAGAAGAGTAAAGAGGAGAGTTAGATCCCTTTGCTAAACAAAGTCAGAGCCATGTTTAGAATTTAGATGACACAACCTTTTTACATCATACCACAGAATACATGCCTTGACCTTTACCCCCCGTACTTTGTGTGTCTGTGTGTTGGGGGTGGGTGGGTAGGGGGTGCTTATGTACCATGTTTCCTTATCTCTGCCCAACATGCTTCTACTAACAAGTGGCGCCTCCACCTCAAACTCAAACCCAGCCAACCCCCTGTTGGGGGGCAGAAGAGAGGAGGAAGGGTGGAGAGGGAACAAGAGGGAGGGTGAGATTAACTACAACAGGATCAGCAAAGAAAAAAGAGAGAACGAGGCATAGTGACTGACAAGTACTGACAGCTGAGCTTCCTCTCTTGGCGGGGGCTTTCTCAACATCAAACTGACACAGTCACACAGACAAACGTGCTGAGGCGCACGAGCGCGCACGCACACACACACACACACACACGCACACGCACACACACACACACACACACACAAGATCGATCCATTTAAGCTGAGTGGTCATGCAGGAATTATAGAATTGTCTCTCTCATGCGGGGTTTGGCGTTGAATCTGTCAGACTGTGCAGTTGTCTGTGTGGAAGATCAGCTCTTACATAACGAATGCAGATTTTCAGCATGTGATGTTATGCAGGTTTTCTGCTTTTGCCTTTGGAGCACAAGATCAGCTCCGACAGCTACAACACAATGACAGCACTTTGTTTGTGTATGTGTGTCATACCACAGCAAAGCAACAGGTGAAAAGGAGGATGTTAAAACTCTCAGTAAACAATTGTTTTCCCCTGCGTGACCTCTGAACCTTTGTTGTCACTTTGTTGTGTAAGGGCAGCTGTGAAAATGACCTCCTGTTTGCTATGCAGAGCTTAGCAAGCTTTTTATGTGAATTAGTGTGAAAAAGATAACTACGAATGACCTGCTTCTGTGGTTTCTGTGTAGGTATTTAATGAAAGGTGGAGGTGAAAAGTTGTGCAGATGTCGAACACCTCAGCAGCATCACTGATCACTGCATTTCAGACAGCAGTTGGACATAGGATATCGGACTAAATCCAATAGTCTCCTACATTGAGCAATAGGCCTGAGTGAGTATTGAGTATTCATATTATTCACTCAACTTTGCTACTTCATTGTGTTTGTGCTTATTTGTTGTGGTTCATTAAACATAGACATATAAAGAGATTGTGGATTTTGTGAGTTTGTTATGACTCCATTTTTCCATGAATGCAATTATTTTTGTCATAGCATGTTTCCCCAGAACATCCAATTATTTGTCTGAGACAAATTGTTTGGTTTGATAATAGGTCAGAGCCTGTGAGAGACAAAAAGGGGCATCCACAGAACAGCAGGCAGAGATTGTGTTGATATAAATTTTAATGTTAGATCCATCTTCCGAGATATTTTTGGCCATAAATTCATCCTGCACAGTCCTGAACTCTCAAGCTCGGGAATCTCCCCCATCACTAATTTTTCCAATCGTTTCTTCTTGGAGGTTTCCTCAAGCATCTCCTATTTTAGTATGATCCACCAGATATGGAACATACTAAAAAAAAAAGGAAGACTGGCTTAGATCCCTGTCCTCTCTGTCTCATAAAACAAAGTAGTCCTGTGTGTTTGTGTGACCGAGTGTGGGTTTCCATGCACCAACAGTTACGTTCCTGATCCTGTTGGGAGTGATCAGTGTTCAGCACGGCAAGGAAGTGAGTCCACACGGATTCAACTGCAGCTCTTTATAAGGACAAGAGAAAAAAGGCCCTGCTGCCTCTATATTTAGACAGACTTTATTGGGCTTCTTGTCTTTCTTCCCCCTCCCCTCCCCTCCCGTGTTGTGCTGCTCGAAGTCTCTCACCAAATCCTTATGGGAGGCTGGCCCTCCTCTCCATCGCAGCAAGGGGAGAGTGAGTCTGATAATGATCTAGCTGATAATAACAGAGCAGAGGAAACAAAGAAGAGATGGGCAGAGGATGGGGGGAGGACGACAAAGAAGTGGTGGGTGGTGAGAGAAGTGTTTTTCATTGTGTCTCTTTTCCCCCCAAACTGTGCCAGTAATGTCCTGTCTCCTCCCCACCAACCTCCAGCTCAGAGAAAGTCCCAGTGAAGGAGCAAGTTATTCATCCAGCCACAAGGGAAGAAGACGGTCGAACCTCTGATGTCCCACAAACATCAAATGGCTGTCTTCTAGTTCCTCTTGCTCCGATTGCCCATTAAATGTTGCGGCTAAGTTGGCAGACTCTGTGGATCTTCTGTAGGAACATGCCCATACATAGTCCTCTTATAGGTCTCCTCGACATACCTCTGCTATCTGGCCTTATCTCCAAAGCAAAGAATACTTCTCAATAGCTCTGACCTCCCTCATCCAAATTTACTGCCTCAGCGCTCTAAGCATGGCACACTCTTGTCCACTTGTCCCCGTGTCTGTTATCTCAGTTTACTATGACGTTTTTTTTGTCATTTTTGACGACATACAATAACATTGACTTTTTTGGTCATTTTGACAACATTCTATACTATGTTTTTTCATGATTTTTGATAACATACTATACTATAAACTTTTTTCATGATTTCTGACAACATGCAACTATTACTTTTGGTCATTTTTCAGGACATACTATACTATGACATTGTTTGGTAATTTTTAACATCATACTATACTTGTCATATCAGCCAGGTCAAGATCTGCTAGTCTTGTCTGTTTTAATTGTCTTTTTGTTTTCTTTTGGATTTTTCAGGTCTCTTCCTGTTTTATTTTGTATCACTCTCTGTCTGTAGCACTTTATTTCAGTTTTACTTCTCCCCTTCTCTTTCCGGCCATTTTTGATTACATGCCCAGCCCCTGATTGTTTCCACCTGTGTCTTGTTACCTCACCTCCCTACAATATTTAAGGCCCTGCATTTCTTCTGTTCAGTGCTTGTTCATCTTGCCACCTTGCCAGCAAGACGACACCTTGCCAGCAAGACGACACCTTGACACGACAAGCATTATTGATGTAAGTGTTTTTGTTCATGACCACATTACCTGTCCTTTCGACAAGACTCTAGCCTGCAGATTTTTGTACATTTTTGTACCCTTTTACCCACCTGTATACTGACCATGAATAAAAGTAATGAAAAAATGTCATGCTATGGTATTTTGTCATCATAGTATAGTATGGCGTCCAAAATGAACAATAAACATTGTTGTATTCTATGTCGTCAAAAATGACAAAAAAATTGATAGTATCGTATGTTGTCCAAAATCATGAAAAACCTCATAGTATAGTATGGCGTTGAAAATTATGAAAAAGTGTCATAGTATAGTATGTCATCAAAATTCATGAAAAAAACATCATAGTATATAGTATGTCGTCAAAATCATCAAAAAACTTCATAGTATAGTATGTCATCAAAAATGAGGGGAAAACAGTCATAGTAATGCATGTCATCAAAAATAATTTAAAAAAACATCATAGTACATCGTCAAAAATCAGGGAAAAACATCATAGTATAATATGTTGTCAAAAATTATGAAAAAACGTCCTAGTATAGTATGTCGTCAAAAATTACGAAAAAAAGTCATAGCATAAAATGTCATCCAAAATCATGAATACTATGATGTTTTTTCTTGATTGCGGATGGCATACTATATACTATGACATTATTGATAATGTGGACAACATATAATACAATGATATTTTTCCATGATTTTTGACGACATATTATGAGGTTTTTTTCTTGATTGTTGACGACATATTAAACTATAATGTTTTGTGGTCATTTTTGACGACATACGTAACATTGACTTTTTTGGTCATTTCGACAACATTCTCAACGATAACGTTTTTTCATGATTTTTGATGACATACATCAATTACTTTTGGTCATTTTTCAGGACATACTATACTATGACATTGTTTGGTAATTTTTAACATCATACTATACTTGTCATATCAGCCAGGTCAAAATCTGCTAGTCTTGTCTGTTTTAATTCACTTCCTGTTTTATTTTGTATCACTTTCTGTCTGTAGTACTTTATTTCAGTTTTACTTCTCCCCTTCTCTTTCCGGCCATTTTTGATTACGTGCCCAGCCCCTGATTGTTTCCATCTGTGTCTTGTTACCTCACAGCCCTACAGTTTTTAAGGGCATTTAAGTATCTAAGGGCATAGCATTTCTTCTGTTCAGTGCTTGTTCATCTTGCCACCTTGCCAGCAAGACGACACCTTGCCATGACAAGCATTATTGTTGTAGGTGTTTTTGTTTATGACCACTTTACGTGCCCTTTTGCCAAGCCTCTAGCCTGCAGATTTTTGGACATTTTTGTACCCTGTATACTGACCATTTTGTGATTGACTTCAAAAATGACCAAATGACATAGTATAATATGGCATCAAAAATGAACAATAAACATCATAGGATAGTATGTCATCAAAAATCATGTAAAAATGTCATACTATAGTATGTTGTGAAAAATGACAAAAAAAGCATCATAGTTTAGTCATCAAAAATCTTTAAAAATGTCATAGTATAATATGTTGTCAAAAGTTATGAAAAAACGCCCTAGTACAGTGCGTCGTCGGAAATGACGAAAAAAAGTCATAGTATCATTTGTCGTCAAAAACTTGAAAAAGTGTCATAGTATAGTATGTCATCATACTTTTATCTACCTGTATACTGACCTTTTTTGTGATTAGAGATTGTAAATTTTTCACTTTAATTATGAATAAAAGTCATGAAAAAACTCCATACAATGGTATGTTGTCAAATCATGAAAAAAAACATCATAGTATCACATGACCTGAAATTTCATGAAAAAAGGCAATTGAATACTTACCACTCATATTATAATATGACAATGAAAATGAACAATAAACATCATAGTATTGTATGTCGTCAAAAATCACGAAAAAATGTCATAGTATCATATGTCATCCAAAAGTATGAAAAAACGTCACAGTATAGTATGTCGTCAAAAATCATGAAAAACGTCTTAGCATAGTATGTCATAAACAGTTATGAAAAACGTCATAATATAGAACAGGGGTGTGAAACTCATTTTCACCGAGGGCCACATCAGCATAATGGTTGTCCCTCGATGGGCCACATTAACAGTATAAATATAACAAAATGCAATGTAATTTAAAATAAATTAAACTACACCTTATTATATTGTTAAATAACTGTTTCTGTATTTATTATGTTAACAACTTTATATTTCATGTGCATTTGCACAGATGTAAAAATAAATGTTCAGTTTGAAACCCACATTACTTGAATCAAACTATTTAAGCAACTAAAGCAAAATATTATAAACAAGTTGTGATATTAACCCTTAACTTTTAACTATACAGGGGGTCCTCAAGTTACGTCAGTCGCGAATTACGCCGTTTTCGTGGTTACGACACATCTCCCATGAACTTCCTTGTTTCGGCTTAAGCAGTTTGCCCCGTAAATACGTACAGACTTCACACGGGAACTAGTTGATGAGCGCTCTCTCTGTCTCTCAGCGCGCCTGCCGGCTCTCTAACACCTCCACAGCTGTGTTTACTTATGTGAAATGGCCGGCCAGCCAGCCGGCAAGGAGACGGGGGCGGGGCGGCAGCGGCAGCGGCAGCCGGTAAGGAGATGCACACGGACACAGATGCGTTCGGGATTGTGGCGATACCGTAGGTTTATTCACAACACAGGGTCTACACGGTTGATATCAGAAATCGAAAGGAAATTCTCATTACACTCGTGATCTCAACCCCTACGGTGTGTCAAGAGGGACAAAAAAGGCAATTCACCATTATAAACTCTTATGTTAGCGTGGTGTTATAGCGACATCTGGTGGCACAATGTATGCACAATGGCACAATGAATGTATGGTCCGACTTACGTCGAAATTCGGTTTCGACACATTCTCAGGAACGGATATCCGACGTAACTCGAGGACGCCCTGTATTCAGAACTTTTTTCAACCCAGTCACAGTCCTTTTAATTTGGCAACAACAGAATAACTACAACTTCTCTATTGAATGTGTATACATCGGCATAAGCTCGTAGATGCAATACACTCAGTGCTGCCTGTAGCCTCTTATTCAAGCATGTCACCATTATTCGCCCCTCAGCTCTCTCCCACAAGCTTTAATGCTACCATCGCATGACAAAACCATGTCAGAGCAACTACAACTGTTGCTCTGTGTTCAAAAGCTGTGCGCACCACCTCCGGCTCTTGCGCAACGAGAAACTTCTCAAATTAATCAATAAGATTTTATACCACTGCTGGCCGACCAACCCGGAACAGGAAATGCACATGGAGTTCACCTCTGATTTTTCAGGCTGCTCGTGGCCTGCGTAGCCTCTGATTGGTTATTGGGTCTAAGTCCCTCCCTATGCGAGGTTGTGTGAATGGAGTGGTGCATTCAGGTGTAAGAGTATATTTCAACTTTGCCGATGTAACTAATAAAGTTAAATAAAATAAATACTATCTCGCTGGCCAGATAAAATGACGTGGCGGGCCACATTTAGCCCGCGGGCCTTGTGTTTGACACATATGGTATAGAATTACATATTATGCCAGGATGATAAAATGCCATAATATAGCATAAAATCACCACGCTAATGATATCTGGTGGATCAAACATAAGAAAGTAAAATTTTCTGATAAGTCAAACAATGCACAAAGACATAAGGGGTTAATATGTCAAATTCACAAAAATACCAAAAAATTAAAAATGGAAAAACGAAACAAAATGCCAAAGAATAGGATAAAATCACAACCCTTAATGATAATTTGTTGATTAAACAAGAAAAAACAAAACTTTCTGATGTGTCAAAAAATAAAGAAAAAATTGTGAAAAATTAAAAATGGAAATAATGTGCTAGAATGGCATTAAATAGCGTGAAATCGCCTTCAGAATGATATTTTGTTGATTAGAGGCCAGAAAACCTAATTTTCTTGTGAATTTTCAACAAACACCCCCCCCCTACGTGTTTCCGCGATTCTTGACCGATGAGAAAACGAGGTTTTCTGGCGTCTAATCCACAAATTATCATTCTGGGGGGTGATTTCAGGCTATTTTCTACCAATTGGGCGCGTTATTTCCCTTTTTCGGGTCTGGCCATTTTTGGGAATTTTCAACAAACACCCCCCCCTTACGTGTTTCCACGATTCTTGACCGACGAGAAAATGAGGTTTTCTGGCGTATACTCCACAAAATATCATTCTGGGGGTGATTTCAGGCT